>CM038119.1:8503387-8663580 GCA_001642375.2 Mentha longifolia
GGTAACAATAAGGGGTGTCGAAGTCCGAATTTATCTCCGCTCATTCGAGCGATTTTCTCCCAATGCATCATTTTCTCTGTTTCTTACTTCTCAATCTCCTTCTTTACTCATCAGTTTCGAACGGTTCTTGTCTCCTTGTAACACGTATGGGATAGGTAACAATCGGGGGTGGTTGAAGTCTAATATCTCTCCGCTCATTTCGAGCGATTTTCTCCCAATGCATCATTTTCCACTGTTTCTTGCCTCTCAATCTCCTTCGTTACTCATCCGTTTCGAACGGTTCTCGTGTCCTTGTAACATTTATGGGATGGGTAACATTAGAGGGTGGTCGAAGTCCGAATTTATCTCTTGTTATTTTGAGCAATTTTCTCCCAAGGCATCATTTTCCCATTTCACCCCTCCCCAATCTCCTTCGTTACTCATCCATTTCAAATGGTTCTCGTGTCGTTGTAACACTTATGCATGGGGTAACAATAGGGGATGGTCGAAGTCTGAATTTCTCTCCGCTCATTTCGAGCGATTTTCTCCCAATGCATCATTTTCACTGTTTCATGCCTCAATCTCCTCTCAATCTCCTTCGTTACTGATCAGTTTCGAACGCGTTCTCGTCTCCTTGTAACACTTATGGGATGGGTAACAATAGGGGGTGGTCGAAGTCCGAATTTCTCTCCGCCACATTTTGATCGATTTTCTCCAAAGCATCATTTCCTATTTCGTGCCACTCAATTCTCCTTCGTTACTCATCTGTTTCGAACTATTTCTCATTCCTTTGTAAAACTTAGGAGAATAACAATAGGGGTGGTCGAAGTCTGAATTTATCAACTGTAATTTCGAGCCAATTTTATCCCAAGGCATCTTTCCCGATTTGTACACCTCCACATCTCCTTCGTTACTCATCCGTATCGAAAGGTTTCTCGTGTATGTTTTGTAACATTTATGCGGATGGGAAACAATTAGTGGGTTATCAAAGTCTAAATTTCTCTCGCTCATTTCGAGGCGGATTTTCTCCTAAGGCATCATTTTTACTGATTCTTGCCTCTCGATATCCTCATACTCATCCGTTTTGAACGGTTCTCGTCTCCTTGTAACCCTTATGGGATGGGTAACAATAGGGGGTGGATGAAGTCCGAATTCTCTCCGCTTATTTCGAGCGATTTTTCTCTCAAGGTATCATTTTTACTGTTTCATGCCTCTCAATCCCTTCGTTACTCATCTGTTTCGAACGGTTCTCGTCTCCTTGTAACACTTATGGGATGGGTAACAATAGGAGGTGGTCGAAGTCCGAATTTATCTCCGCTCATTTCGAGCGATTTTCTCCCAAGGCATCATTTTCACTGTTTCATGCCTCTCAATCTCCTTCGTTACTCATCCGTTTCGAACGGTTCTCGTGTCCTTGTAACATTTATGGATGGGTAACATTAGGGGGTGGTCGAAGTCCGAATTTATCTCTTGTTATTTCGAGCAATTTTCTCCCAAGGCATCATTTTTCCCATTTCACCCCTCCCCAATCTCCTTCGTTACTCATCCATTTGAATGGTTCTCGTGTCGTTGTAACACTTGTGGGATGGGTAACAATAGGGAATGGTCGAAGTCCGAATTTCTCTCCGCTCATTTCGAGCGATTTTCTCCCAATGCATCATTTCACTGTTTCATGCCTCAATCTCCTCTCAATCTCCTTCGTTACTCATCAGTTTCGAACGGTTCTCGTCTCCTTGTAACACTTATGGGATGGGTAACAATAGGGGGTGGTCGAAGTCCGAATTTCTCTCCGCTAATTTCGAGCGATTTCTCCCAAGGCATCATTTTTACTGTTTCATGCCTCTCAATCCCCTTCGTTACTCATCTGTTTCGAACGGTTCTCGTCTCCTTGTAACACTTATGGGATGGGTAACAATAGGAGGTGGTCGAAGTCCGAATTTCACTCCGCTCATTTCGAGCGATTTTCTCCCAATGCATCATTTTCTCTGTTTCTTACTTCTCAATCTCCTTTTTTTACTCATCAGTTTCGAATGGTTCTTGTCTCCTTGTAACACGTATGGGATAGGTAACAATAGGGGGTTATCAAAGTCCAAATTATCTCTCCGCTCATTTCGAGCGATTTTCTCCCAATGCATCATTTTCACTGTTTTCTTGCCTCTGAATCTCCTTCGTACTCATTCGTTTCGAACGGTTCTCGTGTCCTTGTAACATTTATGGGATGGGTAACATTAGGGGGTGGTCGAAGTCCGAATTTATCTCTTGTTATTCGAGCAATTTTCTCTCAAGGCATCATTTTTCCTATTTCACCCCTCCTCAATCTCCTCTCAATCTCCTTCGTTACTCATCAGTTTCGAACGGTTCTCGTCTCCTTGTAACACTTATGGGATGGGTAACAATAGGGGGTGGTCGAAGTCCGAATTTCTCTCCGCTCATTTCGAGCGATTTTCCTCCCAATGCATCATTTTCACTGTTCAGTCCTCAATCTCCTCTCAATGTCGTTCGTTACTCAACAGTTTCGAACGGTTCTCGTCTCCTTGTAATACTTATGGGATGGGTAACAATAGGGGGTGGTCGAAGTCCGAATTTCTCTCCGCTCATTTCGAGCGATTTTCTCCCAATGCATCATTTTAACTGTTTCATGCCTCAATCTCCTCTCAATCTCCTTCGTTACTCATCAGTTTCGAACGGTTGTCGTGTCCTTGTAACACTTATGGGATGGGTAACAATAGGGGGTGGTTGAAGTCCGAATTTCTCTCCGCTTATTTCGAGCTATTTTCTCTCAAGATATCATTTTTACTATTTCATGCCTCTCAATCCCCTTCGTTACTCATCTGTTTCGAACGGTTCACGTCTCCTTGTAACACTTATGGGATGGGTAACAATAGGAGGTGGTCGAAGTCCGAATTTCTCTCCGCTCATTTCGAGCGATTTTCTCCCAAGGCAACATTTTCACTGTTTCATGCCTCTCAATCTCCTTCGTTACTCATCCGTTTCGAACGGTTCTCGTGTCCTTGTAACACTTATGGGATGGGTAACATTAGGGGGTGGTCGAAGTCCCGAATTTATCTCTTGTTATTTCGAGCAATTTTCTCCCAAGGCATCATTTTTCCCATTTCACCCCTCCCCAATCTCCTTCATTACTCATCCATTTCGAACGGTTCTCGTGTCGTGTGTAACACTTATGGGATGGGTAACAATAGGGGGGTGGTCGAAGTACGAATTTCTCTCTGCTTATTTCGAGCGATTTCTCCCAATGCAACATTTTCACTGTTTCATGCCTCAATCTCCTCTCAATCTCCTTCGTTACTCATCTGTTTCGAACGGTTCTCGTCTCCTTGTAACACTTATGGGATGGGTAACAATAGGGGGTGGTCGAAGTCCAAATTTCTCTCAGCTCATTTCGGGCGATTTTCTCTCAAGGCATCACTTTTCACTGTTTCATGCCTCTCAATCTCCTTCGTTACTCATCCGTATCGAACGGTTCTCGTGTCCTTGTAACATTTATGGGATGGGTAACATTAGGGGGTGGTCGAAGTCCGAATTTATCTCTTGTTATTTCGAGCAATTTTCTCCCAAGGCATCATTTTTCTCATTTCACGCCTCCCCAATCTCCTTCGTTACTCATCCATTTCGAATGGTTCTCGTGTCGTTGTAACACTTATGGGATGGGTAACAATAGGGGGTGGTCGAAGTCCGAATTTCTCTCCGCTCATTTCGAGCGATTTTCTCCCAATGCATCATTTTCACTGTTCATGCCTCAATCTCCTTCGTTACTCATCAGTTTCGAACGGTTCTCGTCTCCTTGTAACACTTATGGGATGGGTAACAATAGGGGGTGGTCGAAGTCCGAATTTCTCTCCGCTCATTTTGAGCGATTTTCTCCAAAGGCATCATTTTCACTATTTCTTGCCTCTCAATCTCCTTCGTTACTCATCTGTTTAGAACGATTCTCATTTCTTTGTAAACTTATGGGATGAATAACAATAGGGGTGGTCGAAATCTGAATTTATCACTGCTCATTTCGAGCGATTTTTTCCCAAGGCATCATTTTCCCTATTTCACCCCTCGCCAATCTCCTTCGTTACTCATCCGTATCGAAAGGTTCTCGTGTCGTTGTAACACTTATGGGATGGGTAACAATAGGGGGTTATCAAAGTCCGAATTTATCTCCGCTCATTTCGAGCGATTTTCTCCCAAGGCATCATTTTTACTGTTTCTTGCCTCTCGATATCCTTCATTACTCATCCGTTTCGAACGGTTCTCGTCTCCTTGTAACACTTATGGATGGGGGTGGTTGAAGTCCGAATTTCTCTCCGCTTATTTCGAGCGATTTTCTCTCAAGGTATCATTTTTACTGTTTCATGCCTCTCAATCCCCTTCGTTACTCATCTGTTTCGAACAGTTCTCGTCTCCTTGTAACACTTATGGGATGGGTAACAATAGGGGGTGGTCGAAGTCCGAATTTCTCTCCGCTCATTTCGAGCGATTTTCTCCCAAGACATCATTTTCACTGTTTCATGCCTCTCAATCTCCTTCGTTACTCATCAGTTTCGAACGGTTCTCGTCTCCTCGTAACACTTATGGGATGGGTAACAATAGGGGGTGGTCGAAGTTCGAATTTCTCTCCGCTCATTTGAGCGATTTTCTCCTTGGGCATCATTTTCACTGTTTCATGCCTCCCAATCTCCTTCGTTACTCATCAGTTTCGAACGGTTCTCGTGTCCTTGTAACACTTATGGATGGGTAACATTAGGGGGTGGTCGAAGTCCGAATTTCTCTCATGTCATTTCGAGCAATTTTCTCCCAAGGCATCATTTTTCCCATTTCACCACTCCTCAATCTTTTTCGTTAATCATCCGTTTCGAACGGTTCTCATCTCCTTCTAACACTTATGGGATGGGTAACAATAAGGGGTGGTCGAAGTCCGAATTTATCTCCGCTCATTTCGAGCGATTTTCTCCCAATGCATCATTTTCTCTGTTTCTTACTTCTCAATCTCCTTCGTTACTCATCCGTTTCGAATGGTTCTCGTGTCCTTGTAACATTTATGGGATGGGTAACATTAGGGGGTGGTCAAAGTCCGAATTTATCTCTTGTTATTTCGAGCAATTTTCTCCCAAGGCATCATTTTTCCCATTTCACCCCTCCCCAATCTCCTTCGTTACTCATCCATTTCGAACGGTTCGCGTGTCGTTGTAATACTTATGGGATGGGTAACAATAGGGGGTGGTCGAAGTCCGAATTTATCTCCGCTCATTTCGAGCGATTTTCTCCCAATGCATCATTTTCACTGTTTCATGCCTCAATCTCCTCTCAATCTCCTTCGTTACTGATCAGTTTCGAACGGTTCTCGTCTCCTTGTAACACTTATGGGATGGGTAACATAGGGGGTGGTCGAAGTCCGAATTTCTCTCCGCTCATTTTGAGCGATTTTCTCCAAATGCATCATTTTCACTATTTCTTGCCTCTCAATCTCCTTCGTTACTCATTTGTTTCGAACGATTCTCATTTCTTTGTAAACTTATGGGATGAATAACAATAGGGGGTGGTCGAAGTCTGAATTTATCACTGCTCATTTCGAGCGATTTTATCCCAAGCCATCATTTTCCCTATTTCACCCCTCCCCAATCTCCTTCGTTACTCATCTGTATCGAACGGTTGTCGTGTCGTTGTAACACTTATGGGATGGGTAACAATAGGGGGTTATCAAAGTCCGAATTTATCTCAGCTCATTTCGAGTGATTTTCTCCCAAGGCATCATTTTTACTGTTTCTTGCCTCTCAATATCCTTTATTACTCATCCGTTTCGAACGGTTCTCGTCTCCTTGTAACACTTATGGGATGGGTAACAATAGGGGGTGGTTGAAGTCCGAATTTCTCTCCGCTTATTTCGAGCGATTTTCTCTCAAGGTATCATTTTTACTGTTTCATGCCTCTCAATCCCCTTCGTTACTCATCTGTTTCGAACGGTTCTCGTCTCCTTGTAATACTTATGGGATGGGTAACAATAGGGGGTGGTCGAAGTCCGAATTTCTCTCCGCTCATTTTGAGCGATTTTCTCCCAAGGCATCATTTTCACTGTTTCATGCCTCTCAATCTCCTTCATTACTCATCAGTTTCGAACGGTTCTCGTCTCCTTGTAACACTGATGGGATGGGTAACAATAGGGGGTGGTCGAAGTCCGAATTTCTCTCCACTCATTTCGAGCGATTTTCTCCCAAGGCATCATTTTCACTGTTTCATGCCTCTCAATCTCTTTCGTTATTAAAACGTTTCGAACGGTTCTCATGTCGTTGTAACACTTATGGGATGGGTAACAATAGGGGGTGGTCGAAGTCCGAATTTATCTCATGTCATCTCGAGCAATTTTCTCCCAAGGCATCATTTTTCCCATTTCACCACTCCTCAATCTTTTTCGTTAATCATCCATTTCGAACGGTTCTCATCTCCTTGTAACACTTATGGGATGGGTAACAATAAGGGGTGGTCGAAGTCCGAATTTATCTCCGCTCATTTCGAGCGATTTTCTCCCAAGGCATCATTTTCACTATTTCTTGCTTCTCAATCTCCTTCATTACTCATCCGTTTCTAACGGTTCTCGTTTCTTTATAACACTTATGGGATGGATAACAATAGAGGGTGGTCGAAGTCCGAATTTCTGTCCGCTCATTTTGAGCGATTTTCTCCCAAGGCATCATTTTTACTGTTTCTTGCCTCTCAATCTCCTTCATTACTCATTCGTTTCGAACGGTTCTCGTCTCCTTGTAACACTTATGGGATTGGTAACAATAGGGGGTAGTCGAAATCCGAATTTATCTCTTGATATTTCGAGCAATTTTCTCCCAAGGTATCATTTTTCCCATTTCACCCCTCCACAATATCCTTCGTTACTCATAATTCCTCACAAATCGACTTCATACTTCTTACAATCATATAAACTCATAATCCAATTCAATTCCTCAAAAGAAAATCCAAAATCGAAAATCCCCAAATTTCCCTCACTAGTTCAAATTTCAGATTTCTTGAAGATAAAGTAAAATCCTTTGAAATTTAATCCTACATGAACCTCTTAGAATCTATAAGAATCCCATAATTCAAAGAAAACAAGATCATATAATATCTTCATCGCCAAATTCAAATTCTTATTCTCCACTAGTTTGTTATGTCTTTTATTTCTTCAAGCATAGAAATTAACAATAGAGTAATAAAACTAGCTTACCTTAATCACAAGAATCGGACCCTCGTCTACGTTTTTGATTTCTAAAAGCTTCGAAGGTTGGAAATGGAGATAGTGTGCTGCGCATATGTTTTGAAAGTGATAGAGGAAAGGAAAAAGAGAAATGACGGCAACTTGAGATAAAGGAAAGAAGAAAAAGTTGCTAACCATTATCCCCTTTTATTTATTTATTATTATTAATATACTTTGTTTTTCTTTTCTTTTTGCAACTTATTTCACAACTTTTAATTAACTCCCAAATCCTCGTTTCTCTCATCTCCAACACAAATAATCCTTCCGTCACACACACCTCAAGTCATAAAAGTTACAAGGACTTAATATCTATATCTCAATAGTCAAAATTTAAACGGAGAAAAAATACAAATTAAATTCGTAATATCTTCCGTCTTCGAGGATTAACTAAAAATCCCACTAACTTCAGATAATTATTGTACTATATAAGTAAATATAGTATATTTCCTCAACATATCGTTTCAAGTCGTAGAAACTGAAACGAGAACTAATTCATCAAAATCTTTAAATTTCTCAATGCTTCTCATTTTTGTCTTCTTCATTATCTCACTATTTCCTCTTTTTATTATAACTATTATAGATTATTATTATAATAATCTCTAACCTCCATTAATTACGATAAATAAATTACGGGGTATTACATGTCCGGTCCACCATCTCCAATGGGTTTCTTCATCAATTCTTGAGCCCAAACTTCTTGAATCAATCCGTGCAAAGCTTCCTTGAACGTCTTGGCCCGAGCTCTTGTCACCGGCCCACTTGGGACACAAACTGGATCTTGAATCAACGACCCTTGGACTCCATCAGAAACACTCTCCAGAACCCCAAAACCTTCGATTGCTCTACCCTAAACCCATCTCTTCCCCATTCTATGTCTCGTGATTCCTCTACCCATTTCGCATTTCCTTCACCGACGATTTCATCCAGGAAGCCGAGAAGGAGGGCGTCGTTTACTCCTCACGCGGCGAAGAAGATGGCGAAGAGACGATTGAAGAGAATGCAGACGGAATCTTCGACGAGAGAGAAAAACCGGTGAACTCGCCGGAAATAAGAGAAGCCAAAGAAGAAGACCAAGAGCAGCCGGAACATCAAGTTGAAAACCCGTATTCTGTGTACGGTATGTTTTTTTGATTTTAAGGTTTATTAAAAAAATCATGAAATTTCCACGGCTTAGTATGTGTTTTTTAGGAGTTTTCTTTGAGAATATCTTGATATTCGAAACTTATTTGTGTAGATGTTAGTATAAATGACTTCAAATTAGGGTTTTAGGGATTATTTGCATTATGTTGTACTGAAATTTACTCAAATTTGATATGCATGCTTGATTTGAGAATGTAATTAGTATAAAATTGATTGAAAATATGGATTTATTCGTATTAAGTGGTATGAGAATTTAAAATTCGTATCTGATTTGAATATTTGTTGGTACATAATTGAGAGTCTTTTTGTTCTGCATTATGTTATTTCAATTTGGTACGAAATTGTGTTAATCTTAAGAGCAAAAATACTAGGCAACTAGGTAAGTGGAACGAAATTATAAATTCGTAATGGGCATCTAGATAAGTGGAACGAATTGTTACTTTCGTACTAGGTACGTGGAACGAATTGTTGAATTCATGCTAGATAACAAATTGTTGGATTCGG
This sequence comes from Mentha longifolia, assembly GCA_001642375.2. Taxonomy (NCBI): domain Eukaryota; kingdom Viridiplantae; phylum Streptophyta; class Magnoliopsida; order Lamiales; family Lamiaceae; genus Mentha; species Mentha longifolia. Next base: position 8,512,260 of record CM038119.1, read on the forward strand.
TAAAAAGAGGAACAGCAGGTGAGGGAGATGACGATGGAGCAATGAGGGGAACATAAGAGTAGGTGAGGACAGAGTTCTTTAGAGTCGTGTATGACAGAAAATGTCTTCTCAATGTGATTTATTATTATATATGTATATTTTGGAAATTGGAGATGATTCGTTCTGCTTACTTTGTGTTGTGTCTCTTTTTCTTTTTGTTTGAATGCTAATATAATGATGATTTATGATGCATGCGAGCGAATTCTTTTGTGATTTCAAATCTAGTCAATCGCCGTATTCTTCTTTGTATATCTATAAATATGTTTTGCCTTGTGTTCATTCTTAAAGCAGAATGGGTGATCCAAGCGGCATTGCTTTTGTTTGATATAAGCATCAAGGTGAAGCAGCAAAAGGCTGTTGAGGAGCTAGATGGTGTGGTTGCAATATAATTTTGTATGATCGGTACGAATTGAATAATATTCGTACCAATAATTATATATTAACTTGTATAATTCGTACTATATCATAGGTAAACGGTACGAATTGATTCATATTCGTACCAAAAACTATATACTAACTTGTTCCGCTTGTTCCGTTCAGATTCTTTGACGTTCATTATTTTGTGTTGGGTTTTCAATTCCGTTTTGGTGATGATTGAATTTATATAATTATGTTATTTGCGCTTTTTTGTTCTCATTTTGATCGTAGAATGAAATACATAAATTCTTAAATATTACCTACTAGTTAATTATGGTAATTGGTCCGAATATCACTCTATTCGTACCATATACCTATAGCATGGAACGATTTGTATAAGTTTATTGCTGGTAACCGGTACGAATGCATTACATTTTTTATCCATTACCTACATTGTTGTATGAATTGTAAACATTGCACTTGTTATGGGTACGAATTATAAAAGACAATGTAATTATGTTAATATCTTTGGGAGATCTGCTATTGAAACATAACACGAGTTTGTGGTACGAATACATTAATGTTATACTGGTACGGAGTACGATCGAAGCACATTCATACCAATCATATTGTTTGTTTACAAAAATTAAACCGATTGTGGGCTTGTTCTAAATGGTGTTCGTGCTAGCTTTACATGTTTTCGAGCCTGAAACCTGCTTCTATATTAAAAGCTTCCTCACAAGCACTTTCCATAGATGCACGTAGGCAAGTTGGAGTGATAAGGCGTGTTTAGACATCCACGAATCGCCACAACAAATCACAATTCATCCTTCTTGCCCCACAGAAAAAGAGTAGAAATTAAAACAACAGAGAAGCTACACAGAAAATTAAGAAATAAAGGAAAAAAAAGTAATTAAATGTACAAAATAAAAGTAATTAAATGTTGGAATTGGGAGTTGTTAGCTCAATCTTCCTCATTTGAGTTCCGAGTTTCTACTAGTCATCTTCATACAAAAAATCAAATACAAATTTCATAATTATGTAAGCAAGTATATGATTATTAGTACGAATATGAGTCAATTCGTACTGATTACCTAGAATATATAGTACAAATTATACGAGTTATGAAGTATTAGTACGAATATGAGTCAATCGTACCAATTACCTAATTCATTTCAGATTCAAATAACAAAATAAAACCAAATATGAAAATTGACTCTTCAAAAACAACTCTACCAACATTCCACTTCGAAAAATTCAGCCACAAATAATAAGTATCATTGATGCATAACAATGAAAATACAAGCATAGCAAATGATTCTTTCTCTATGGCCGAGATGCTAAGTTTTTTTAAAACCATAAAACAGTAAGCTTTAGAATAAAGGGCAAAACCATAAATAATTAGATGAAATCTAGGAAAGAAAACCAAATAACAAGGATGCATAACATGTCAATAACCATAAAGAAATTTCCACTAATCAAGTTGCAGATAAAGTGAAATAGTAACTTTATACTCGAATACAGTAATGAAGAGTTAAAAAGGGGAAATAAATTCAAATATTTGTAGGAAAAGAAATATGAAACAAAAATGTAAATGATTTTGACTCATCTAAACATACCTAACAATTAATATCATCAGACCCTTCTCTTCGCGAAAGAAAATAAAAAATGAAAAGAAGAGAGAGAGAGGGAGATGAACCAACATATTAGGGCTTCTCCTCTCCCGCCTCAAAATCGCTTCAACTCTATGGAGAGAGGGGGAAAACCATAGAGAACAAGCTCCGGGCTTCGGGCCGAGGAACAAACTGTGCTTGGCGCGGAGTACGGCGCTTGGAGTGGTGGCGACGGAAATTCCTGTCGAGTGGTAGTTGGAGCGGCGATACGGCGGCGGCAGTGAAGGAAGATTTACGGCGTTGGGCTCTCAAGAGGGGCGTCTCCTTTTCCGGCGGCTTAATTGATGGATAGGGGGTGGAGAAATTGGAGGAGGAGCGGAGATGCGCAGGGAGTGAAGAAGAGAATTGAGAAAAGAAAAATGAAAGAGAGAAGATAGATAGGTAATTGAGGGGTAATATTGTCTTTTTTTAAATGGGTATTTAGTGTGTATATTAAAGGGGTGGGTATAACTTGATTTTTTAAATAAAACTGGGTATTTGACCCTATTACCTCTATAAATTAAGTTTATAAAAAAAATAAAAAAAAATAAAGGTTAAATAGAATATGTAATACTTGTAATTCTTTCTCTCATGTCTAAATTTTATGATCGATGAAAAATTCACCATTATTAATTGCATTTGTTTCAAATTCCACCATGCACATACATAAGTAATCTTATACTCCCTCCGTCCCCCTTCAATTGTCCAGTTTGACTTATTGACTTTTTGGCACGCATTTCCACCGAGCCGGGAAACGAGTTATAAAATATAATTTTGAAGTATTGTTTCTTTTACGGGATACTATGAGTCAAACTGGACAATTGAAGGGGGACAGAGGGAGTACTAGTTTTTTTTTTCTGAAAGGGTAATCTTATACTACTAGTTTGGTAAGAATCAAATGGGCTCCATGTTGAGGTTGAAGAGTGATGACCGTATGAGGAGCATGCGTATACGCCGGCGACAGCTCAAATGAATAATTCTGCAAAATCATAGCCAACGCCATTTTAGCTTCCAACATAGCGAAGTTCTGCCCTATGCATATCCTGGGACCCCACCCGAACGGGAAATACCGAAGCTGCCCTTGCGTCGCAGTTGACACGCCTTCTCCAAACCTCTCCGGGTCAAACCTTGTCGCATCATCTCCCCAGAATCGACGGTCGTGATGCAATGCGAGCAACGGCACTACAAGCTGGACTCCGGCTGGTAGTGTCAACTTTCCGAACCTAGCTTCTTTGTGAGTAAGTCGAGCGAGCACCACTCCCGGTGGATACAGCCTCATAGCCTCGTGGAGGATCATATTCACCTGCAAAGAGTCGATATCAGTATCAGTATCAGGTAATGGCTGCAGCCTGCAGGTTTCCCTCGTCATACTGTGAGGGTAAAATTAGGCTAGAGATACACAGTACTGACGATTTTGAGGTGATTTAGCTCTTGATAGTCGGGTTTCTCTCTCCCAAAGACATGCAGGACCTCGTCCCTGGCACGGGCTTGCCAGTCGAGGTGCTTGCTCAGAAGGATCATTGTCCAAACTAGTAGAGATGCAGTGGTCTCTTGTCCCGCAAAGTAGAATAGTTTGCACTCTTCGATCACTTCCTTCATGCTCATTCCAGACTCATTCCCATTTTGTTTGATCTCTTTGAAATTGGAATCCAATAGTAGTCCCAATAAGTCATCCTTGCTTGCTTCCCCTGCTTCCATAGCTTTCGTTCTTTTATCAATGATTCGGAGCAACAACGACTCGATTTCCTCCACAATTTCTTTCATCCTCCTATTGAATTTCGTCGGCAGAAACCTGCACAAAGAGTAGAAAACAAATAGGTGGAATATTCTACTTCATGTTCGATTATAACGTAAATCGAGTAAAGTTCGTGTTTTTAACGGCAATTATATATCTCACTCTCACACCTCCATCCAGGGATATACATAGTGCGAGTGGCCTCCATGATACGCTGAGCTTGTTCTTTCTGAAGCTGGAATATCTTCCTCCCTTCTTCATAGCTACTGCCAAAAGCAGTTCTTGAAATCACATCACTTGTCATTGTCTGAAGATAAGGCCAAACATCCACTTCACTACTCCCTCCTCCTTCATTTCCTAAACTCTCATCCCATTTTCCCAGCATTTCACTGCAGCTCAAGTAGAACGATGGAACCATATGCTGTTGTATGTAATAGGACAACATTAAAAATAAACTTTACAAAAAATAAAAAATCATATATAACCGCGTAAAAGTTTTCTTTTTGTGACGTCTCTGGTATTTACATTCAAGACCTAAAATAGAAAAATATTATCTTTTAAAACCTACATTCTCAATAATTTTACCATTTAATTTTCCAACAACTTTATCATCCACTTCAACTATTTTAACATTTTTTCTTAATACTATGCCCATAAAATTTAACACGAGAATAGAAGAAGACGAAGGAGGGAGTCTAAATATGGAAATTAAATTACCTTTAATTTCTCGACATGAAAGGCAGGATTGATGAGTTTTCTGTGCTTGGCCCATTTCTCTTCCTCGTATGTTGCTAGTCCTTTTGCAAGCATTCTAGCAAATGGATTATTAGAAGGCTTATGAAAAACATAATTTTTCGACATAATCTCTCTAATAATTTCTGGGTCTGTGATGCTCACTGCTAGCCTTGGCCCAAACCAAACAAAGTTATTCTCACCTGAAAAAAAAAAAAAAAAAAAAAAAAAACTAAACAATCATTCATTACTCAAAACCGTTTATATACTAAATTAAGTACTAACAATCAAAATATAGTTAAATTATCTAAGAAATTAATTACCGTAATTTTTGCTTGCGTTGTGGTAGATGGGAATAGCTCTAGGCGCAATATCATTCGAAAAACTCATAGGTTTGGACATGGCTTCTTTGATGATGCTGCTTATCTCTTTGAAATCTCCATAGAAAAGCTTGTAAGGATTCCCGTTGAAGCCTTGCTGTCGGAGGATTTTTTCCAGTTTTTTGGGCCTAAACCAAACCCAGTTAAGTATTTTCCAGAGATATATTAGAACTACGACAGTGCAAGATATTGTTACTGAGGTGATGGAAATATCCATCGATCTATCTTCAATTGATTTATTTTTATTTTTAATTTTCAGTGGAAGAGAAAAGGGAAGAGTTTATAGATCTTGATTATTGATGGCGGAGAAGATAAGAAGTGGTTGAAAGAATGGTTTTGGTTTTATAATATTTTAGTTTTGGATTTTTTCTTTGTTGTTTTCGACGGCAGATGGTCGGAAACTGCTTGTTTTCTCCTTTGTTTTGTCCTGTTTGAAAAAAAAAAAAAAATCGGTTCAAACTAGTGTTTTCAAACCCGGACCGGTCCGGGTATGCTCGTTAACAGGTTAGTAGATGACCCGAGTCAAACCGGACAGAACCGGTTAAAACCGGCGAAACCGGCGACCCGGCCGTCCGGCAACCCAAATGAAATCTTTAATCCGATGTTTCTCCTTTTCTCCACACGGATCTGCAATTAGCAGATCTGCACTTTCACTTTAATTTACGCACGGATAGCTATTGTAGAGAGAAGGGGAGGTTGGAGGCGAGGCTCTAAATTCTTTCTTTTTTTTTACATAGAGAGTTGGAGAAGAGAGGTTGAGGAAGAGGAAAAGTTGGGATTTGGGAAGAAAATAAAATGGAGAGAGAAAGTCGTGGCCCGTGGTTTTAGGTAAAAACTGGTGAGAGAAAAGTAAAAAATAATTAGAGTCTATCTAGGTTCTACAATAATTAGGCTCTAAATCAATGTATACTTTGGTAAATTGAAATTAAAATTTAAAAATTGCTAAATTAATGACTTTTCCTTATACGTAAGTTAATTCTAATTTTAAATTTCAAATTTCGAATTGAAACTTAAAATGCTCTTATTTTGATACTTTTGTATGATACTTTGATGGGTTAATGTATACCTTTTATCAATTGATTGTACTTACTAATATTTTGGAAAATTAAAAGTACTTTCTATTTTGTAAATTTGAGTCAAAATATATAATTTATATATATATGTATATATATACTACCTCCAACCCATTTAAGTATTCTCATTTACTTTTTTGACTTTTCCGGCACGCATTTCCACCGAAACCTAGTACGAGTTTTAAAATATAATTTTGAAGTATCATTTTTTTTACGGGATACTATATGAAAAATATCATATACATGTCATCCGGTTTTTTAGAAAGGTTCAACCGGGTTGAACCAGTAACCCGATGACCCAGTTTAATGACCGGTTCATTATCCGGTCCGGGTTTCAAAACACAAACTCTTAACTTATTGATTAGAAAGAAAGCCTTATTAATTTAATTAGCTTATTAAAATTTCAGATATTATAGAAAAATGAAAAGAAAAATGAAGAAGAGAAAATCAAATAGCAAATCATATCGATCTTACTTTCCAATTCTTTAAATCATTTTTTTTATTTTTTTATTTTTTATGTTTTACGATTTTTCAAATTACATACTATCCCCTTCCACCAACTTTAGACATAAATGGTAGGGCACATATTTTTTAATATAATGTGATAATGTGTTATAAAATGAATTTAAGTGTGGACTCATTTGTTGTAAAGTGTTTTTTTGGGTCACGTTTATTATAAAGTAATTTTAAGTGTGGACACAACATGAAATTTGAGTAATTATTTTATATAAGTTGAAGGTATAAATGTATTCTTATGTGGGGTCTATTTCTTGAAATAGAAAGTATCTACTTATTGGGGACACCAAAATAAGTTAGGAAAACATGTCTAAAAATGGTGGACGGATGAAGTACTTTCTATTTTTGTATACTATCCCATTATTATTTTTATGATTTGATATTACTTTTTTTTTTTAAATCAGGCAAACACTATACGCTCACACACACACGCACTTGGGGTGACTCGAACCACCAATCTGTTAGATCGGAGGGGAAACGTCTTACCAACTGAGTTGCGATTCATTGTCTATGATTTGATATTACTATTTCCATTTATTTACAAAAATTCTTCATTCAACACTTTTATTATTAAATTGGATCCTTTTTACACTTAAAGTAGATTTCACTATTCATTAGAATCACACTCACTTAGGCTCTGTTTGATAGATAGGATAAAGCTAGATAACTCTAATAATCATGGGTTAACTGAGTGTTTGGTAGTTAAGTTGCCTTTTCTCGGGGGCCCAAGATTAGGGAATGGCCCGTGCTTATTCCACTGTTATCTTACCACAATTTATCCCGCCTCTTCCTTAGGATTAAATATCCCAACAGGAATAGTAACTTAGATAACAAATGCAATTTCCCTTTTGCCCTTAGTTATTTCAATTGCGTCACAATTAATTTTCCTTTCTCCCTCTTTCTTCATTAAATTAATTCAATTTTGATTTCATATTATTGATATATACATACACTCATGAATGTTGTAAATTCTCCATAGATATAGATACACCCATAAATATAGTTATATTTTTTATGAGAATTATTAATGTTGTAATTTTTTTTGTTTATGATATACGTAATATTTTTGATTTGATAATGCTCGAGTTCTTGAGATGTAATCAAAATTGACGAAATGTATTGAGTTGATTTATATAAATGATATAACATCAGATTAGATCATAAAATTAAAAAAAAAAAGATTACAAAGTATAAAAAAAAGATTACAAGAAATATGAAAATCTTATATTTTTTTTATCTAGAGATATTTTTGTCATGTAAGGTTATTTTCGTAAATTTATAATTTAATCTTGAATTTTATCTATAATATCAAACACCTATTCAACTTATTGTAATTTTTAAGCTTACCTATCAAACACCAATACATATATCTTATCTCACTTTCTATTCATACTAAAAAACTCAAGTTTATTTATCCTATCATATTCTAACTTCTAACCAAACATAGCCTTAGTGTTTCTTAAAATATTCATCTCGGAACAAATATGCATAGTGTAGAGAATTGAGGGAAGCTTCGTTGTTAAATTGTTTGGTTTGATTAAGGTTATTAGATTTTCAGAAAATCCTTTAGGGAAAAATCCAAAAAGAAAAGAAAATCAAATAGCAAATCTATCTGTTTAATTATCATGTCATTTTCCTAGAGGACCCCGCACAAGAAAATTGTGAATCTTTGGCCTTAGACTAGTATACAAATATACAATGTTGAAATTTAATATTTATAAATATAATTATTTAATCGACGTTGTCCATGACATTATCTCTAGTGGACATCTGGAAGAGAATGAGATAATCACGAAATTGATTTATTAAGGATGTTTGGACACGTTTATGTCAAAATTGAAACAAGTCTATTTGGATATGTAATTGGCACTTTTCTCGCTTCCAAGTATATGTGATTTTCAACTTGAAGATTGACAGATTTTTTTTTTTTTTGAGTAAATTATAAAGTGGTTAGTGATTCAAATCGTTTCTTATTTTTTACAAAATAATTTTTTTATATATAATCTCTTCCCTGTATATATTGATCGATCTTGTTTTCGTAAGTAATTAATGAACGCTAATAAGGAATAAATGAACACGAAAGTAAAAGAAACACAAAGGAATTACGTGGTTCGATCTATCGGAATAGATCTACATCCACGGGGCGGAAAGGGTATGGATATTATTGCTAGTATGAATATTGGTTACAAGATTGTTCTCTCTTTTCATTCTATTCTAAACCCCTATTTATAGATGTTCATATGGGGCTTGATTCTAATACAAAGTCTATTCCTATAAGGACTCTTTGGGCTTATCTCCATCTTCATAGTAGATATCCGAGTCTTCTACACTCTATTGGAGTCTGAGTCGTAGTCGATCAAGAAGTCTTCCTTGCTGAGCTTAATGTCGGGGCCCATTTATATTGGGCCTAATGCTTGGGCCTAGTAGTTGAGCCATATCCTATCACACCTCCCCAAAAAGGGTGTAGAAATGAGGATAGGTACGGGGAATTTTTGAGTTGGGAGTGATGTCAAAGAAAAGTGCTTTGTCCCGTCGAAAAATAAATTCGACGAAGTGTATCGCCCGTCGAGGGCAAGGTAAAGTAAAAGTGTATGACCTCGTCAAAAAATACGCGTATCGTCCCGTCAAAGATGAGGTAAAGGTGCCTTGCCTCGTCAAAAATGAATTTGACGAATTGGCTCGCGTATTGCCGCCGTATGTGAGTCACTTTTAATTAATGCGCCAGTTGGATTCCCGATAAAGTAGGGCATGATTGGACGTGGGGGGAAGGCGAAAAAGGCAGAATAGTGATAAAGCGTCTTTGATAGGCCATTTCCTCACATTTTCCACAACTTTCAAACTTCTTTCGAGTTTTCTGTGATTTTCACCACCGCCGTCTCCGTCATTCCTGTCACCGCCGTCTTTTCTTCGTCGGAATCTCTACCATTGCTGTAGCTTTTTCTAGTTCCCTTCTGCAAAAACAAGTAAGTTATTTTATTCATGGTTTCCTCCTCTCATGTCAGTCATTCTCACGGCAATGAAGGCCGTGAGGAGTCCGTTTCGCCGTTGGGTTCTCCGGTGGCGACATTTAGTCAGTCCCCTTTTGTAGATTTAGAGTGTTTTACTATTGATTCCCCTGTTCCTAGCGTACGTAGGGTTGCTATTTCTTCCGTTGATAAGGATTCCGGTAGGTTTCTTGACTTTGCGTCGATTTTGGATGCATCTAGAGTCCAAAAAATCGCGTAAAAGTATTTATTTCCCAATTCCGCTCTTCTTATTGTTCCTCATCCGGAGGATAGGGCTTGTGCGCCTCCGATGGGGTTTTTCACCGTCTACGAGGACTGCTTAAGTTGCGGTCTTCGTCTTCCCCTGCCTCCTATTTTTGCGGATCTACAACGAAGGTTCGGCATCTCCCTAAGGCAAATTATGCCGAACTCCTTTAGGCAATTAGTTGGTCTCGGTGTCGAGGCCGCTCGCCTCGGTTCTCCTCTTACCCTAGGGATGATCCTTAGGTTTTTCCAATTCAAACCGAGTTCGGGGTGGTATTACCTAACTCCTAGTCTCGGCTTTAGAGTTAAGACGAAGTCTAAAATCTCGAACTGGCAGAAGAGATTTTTCTTCTACCGATCTGAAGAGGTTCCCCAATTCGTCTGGAAGACAAATAGGTTAGGGGACCAAGGCACCGAAGAGAAATTTGGTGACCTTGAGAGGAGTCTGGGGGAGCTCGGCGTCATCTCGGAAGAATATTGCGAGGCCGAGCTCGCCATGGTGGGGTTGAGCCCTTACAATCCTACTTCGATGGTGGATCCGGTGAAGGGTGGGGCCCTACTCTGTATTTTGTGCTTCGTCCTCTTTCAATTGCTCTTTGTTTTAATCCGTTCTTTGCTTTGTTGTAGTGAACTTCGGCGCCAGCAAGAAGAAGAGGCCGAGGTCGGCTTTGGAGCCGGAGAAGACGACGTCCGGGGCCTCTTCAGAGAGGACCCTGGACATAGCGCATTCACCAGCGAACTCTCCCCGGTTGAGCTCTCCTCTGCCTCGTACAATCACCCACCGAAGCAAGGAGGCCCGAGTGGCTATTGCACCCCTTGTAGAGGAGACGGGTGACCTGGTACACGGTCAGTCCTCTGACCGAACAACAGCTCGTGAGAATTCTTTCCCCGAGGTAATTGGTCTTAATTCTTTGATTATATTAATGCACTTGCTTAATTTGACGCTGATCCGTGTTATTTGCAGGAGGCCGAGCTGGCAGTAGCTGAGCTCACGAGCTTGGCGAACTTCATCAATAGTGGGGTTGCCAAGTATCAAAAGCTGGCTCGGGAACTGGAGATGGCCAAAGATGATTTGGTCAATAAAGTTGCCGCAGCCGAGGCGAAGGCCAAAGAGGCCGAGGAGAGGGAAGCTATAGTGCTGGCCGAAGTGGCCTCTCTGAAGACCGAGGTATCCTCGAAGAAGGTAAAGGCGGCAGTTGTAAGGGCCGAGGTGGCGTCTTCGCAGGGGGGTGTCATCCGCGCCTTTGCGGAGAGGATCTTTCTTTCGGGGCAGTTTTCCAAGCTCACGACCGAACTGGCGGTTGTGCTGAACGCTTCTGTGGTGTTGGGCGTTATTGACGCAATCGCCGAGGATTACCCAGACTTAGTGATGAGACGGGGTTCAGCACAGAGGAATCAAACATGGAATCCGAGCTTCTATTATTTAGTCGTTCATGTTCATGTTCTTATATTATTTATTTTTAATTTAGTTTAGTCCAATTATCACAACATGTTTAGGTGATTAATTGGCCCAATTACATTTAATTAAGGAGTCCGAAATTATCAAGCCCAAGCCTTGCTAATTTCGAAACCTAGCTTAGGAATTAGTCTAGTATTTATGTTATTTTTGCAGTTACTATTCATAGACATCTTTGAATCAGAAATCTTATTGATCGATTTGTCTCCATCGTGCTTTGGTTCACGATTTTTCACTTTCGTTCTTGGTAGAGTTTGATTGTTGGCGACTTCAAGCTTGAATTCAATCGACTCGTTCGTGATATCTCGTAGTATCCGGGTTAGTCGAGCCACAAGATTGCTTGTCAAACGCGTTTCGTATCCTTGTAGATTCGGGGTTCGTTTCTGGTAATTTCTATCCTTGTTTATTTTTGAGTTTTTCGTTCATCCATTGTTTATTCCTTCGTTCTCATCCCTTCATCATCATACCCATCGTCCCTACCACCATCATATCCCTGAAAACCCGTAGTTTAATTCTAGATCCGTTTTTGAAACCCTAGTTCTGTCCCGAAAATCACCACCGTGCCAAATCGAAAACTAATCGTGCGTTTTCGCTGAATTTTGGATATGTTCTTCATAACCCTAAGTTGTAACTCGTGTTAAAATTTGAGCTTAATTGGAATTGAATTGCTTAGGTTACTGTCGACGCCTATTCAGCGTATTTGTGGGTAGAAATTCGGGGAATTGTCATTCGATTTTTCATAGTTATATTTGGATTGAATCTTTCGTGTCTGACGTTGTTCGATTCTCAGCTTCCGCGTATTGTGATCGCATCACTTAGACAAGACTAAGTATGGGTATGAGGTAATGTCGCAGGAGTCTCTGCTTCGTTCTTACGCGGAGGTGCTGGTGGAGAACATGGCGGCTTTTCCCGTGGTGAAGAAGCTTGCCTCGCAGTCCTCGGTGCTTTCTATAGAGGCCGTCCGAAACTGTCCGGTCGACAAGGATCCGTTGCTCGAGGTTGTGATTGCCAACCTCGGTGCCGAGGTGGAGCAACCGGTGAATAACGAGCCGAAGGACACCGGGGCCGGGCAGAAGGGACCCCAGCAGGAAGAAGAGAGCCATGAAAGGGTTAGTTGATCCTTTTCAAGTTTTTTTTTTTTTTTTGTAGGCTATATGTACTTCGGCATCACTAGGATGTCGCTTTTACTTACGCCGTAATGGCCTTAATGAAATTTCCAATTTTATTGAAAATATCTTTCTCGCCTTTGTGTAGTCGTCTCCCGAGCTTTTTGATGTATCTCCTTGGGTGGAACGAATCCATCAATTAACTCGTGCCCTCGAGGCAAAAGAGGCCGAAGTCCTCCACTTGAAAGGCAAAGTAGGCCACATGCAGAACGAGGCCGATGTTAAACTTGTTGATGCGCAAGAAAAATTTGACGAGCTTCAAGCTCGGTTTCTCGAGCAGCAAGAAAAGCTGGAGATCTGTCAAGAGAATGCCGAACGGGTCCTCGAAGAACACAAGGAGTACGAGGCGATTATCAGCCGAGCTGGCGGGCTCACCATTTTCGAAGTGGAAGAGAATGTACGAGTTTCTCTAAACCAATTCGTGATAGTGGTGGAGTTGTGACCAAAGATGAGATAGAAGATTCAAAACTGAAGATCTTGGAAATCTTGAAAGAACTGTGTCAAGTGGTGGAAGTAATCAAAACACCTCCTGCAGTTACTTTAATTGATGATGGAGTTCCGAGTGTGGAGAATCAAGTGGATGATGAAGAACAGCGAGAGAACATCATGCATATCGAGGATACTGTGTCGTTTATTCCTTTTACTCCATTGGTTGTTGAGAAACAAATTTGTGAGGATCAGGTGCAATTGCAAAAGGAGACGGAGATGGTGAAGCCTAAGGAGAAGAAAGTAGAGATAAAGGAGAACGAGTTGATGCATCAGTCTCTACTTGATCGGAGTGATGATTTGGAGTGGGTCGATAAGGAGGAGAAGTTCGTGGAGGCAAAGTTTTGCATGGAGAATAATTGGTCCCTTAATGATCTTAATTATCTATCTCCTTCTATTTATTCTTTGCAGGATTTTGAGGATGTTGTTCCCGATGATACATTTTCTGGATTACTACCAATTCAAGGAAGTGAACATCGCATCAAGTTCGAAGGGAAGAACGAGTTGGAAATATATGAAAAGAAAAAGGAGTGGAGCTTCTTTCCTTTTGACGTGGGAGACGGCCAGGATTTGAGGACAAATCCTCTTCAAGAGGAGGGGAATGATGCAGCCCGTAGATCGTGGATTTCAATTCATGGGCCAAGAATTAAAGATGACATGGGCTGAGAGTGAAGATATTATTTTGTAGTTTATTTAGTTATTTAATTATTATTTTCGTCACTTTATTTTAAGCCCAAGTTTTAGTGCCTTAAAAGACTTTATTTATTGGCTTTATTATGTTATTTGATGGGTTTGACCCATACTTTGACTATACTTGAGTTATTTTCTAGTTGGGCTAGGTTTAGATAGGTTTTTGAAGCCTATAAATAAGACTCTTATGTAATGGACGAAAATTAGACTTTGATGAATACATTTTGGTGAGTTTATCTCTCTCTTTTAGAGAATTTCGAAAATTCTCTTTGTTCGTCGAAGATGAACGTTTATCCGGTGAATCAATCGAGTTCATCACCCTCGTTTGTGTGTCATTCATCATCCCCGAGTTGCTTAGACAGTACCAGTTGGGGTATAGGGAGCTTCGTCTCGTCTATATTACTTCTTGGATTCGATCTAGGAGGTTTTGGGATTTTCCATCGGTATCTTTTGAGTCTTCCGCTTGCGTGTTGAATTACGGATCTGCGAAGGTTCGTATCAATGTGGCTCACTATGACCTGAGAGTCGCTGTAAACTTGTATAGCTCGTATCTGGAGACCTTGAGCTAGGCGAAGTCCGGTGATTAAGGCTTCGTACTCCACTTCATTGTTTGTTGTAGGGAAGTCGAACCGAAGTGCATAAGTTGTCTCCTGTCCGTCTGGGCTGAGGAGTATGATGCCTGCCCCACTTCCCGAATTTCCCGAAGCCCTGTCCACATATACCTTCCAACAATCTTTAGGCAGTTCTTTTGCAGGTTCGGCTTCAGCATTTTTCGAGGTAGGCTTAGATGGCTCCGGCGTTTCTGTGAATTTGGACTACTAGGGCTTGGCCTTTGATAGCTTTGCGAGGACAGTATGTGATATCGTGCTCGCCTAACTCAACCGCCCATTTTGTGATTCTTCCCGAAGCCTCGGTTTCATTAGCACTTGCTAAAGTGGCAGGTCGGTGAGGACTTGTATGGGGTGTGTATGGAAATATGGGTCGTAGCCTCCTTGCAGCGTTTACTAACGCCAGTGCGATCTTCTCTAGAGGCTGGTACCGTGTCTCTGGTCCTTTGAGTGCTCGGCTGATAAAGTAGATAGGAAGTTGCCGATGTTTTTCTTCTCGTACCAGGACAACACTTATGGTCTCGTCCGAAGCCGCAAGGTATAGAGAGAGTGCTTCACCTTCTTTCGGGACAGATAGGGTCGAAAACTTGGAGAGGTATTTTTTCAGATCGGCGAATGCAGATTTGTGTTCCTCTTCCCATTTGAAAATTGGGTTCTTCTTAAGAATTTTGAAGAACGGAAGTTGTTTCTGTGCGGCCTTCGAAAGGAATCGACTCAGTGCAGCTAGGCAGCCCATAAGTTTATGCATGTCGTGGATACTTTCTGGGACCTTCATCTCCTGGACAATTCGGACCTTGGATGGATTGGCTTTCAATCCTTCTTGAGAAACCCAACACCCCAGAAATTTTCAGGATCGAACCATGAATGTACACTTCTGGGGGTTTAGTTTAAGGTTTACATCACGCAGGAGGCCGAAGACGATCTTGAGGTCGTCAACACAAGTGGCTTGCTTAACCATCACCGGGTTATCTATCCACGTCGGATATTTGACCTCGAAGAGTATCTGTGCCTTCAAAAGTTGATGCACTTCGTCGTGTATAACTTTGTTCCTTTCTGCCGCAAATATCTGTTGCTTTTGCTTAACCGGTTTGATGCCCGGATCGATATTGAGCCGGTGAGTGATAATACTTGGTGATACCCCGGTCATGTGTAGGGGTGACCAAGCGAAGATGTCTCTCTATTCCCTTAGGAGTTGGACAATCTGCTTTCTTAGTTCGGGTCCGCCAATGAAGCCTACTTTGACGATCTTGAGCAGGTTGTTTTCATACAGTACGATGTCTTCTATTGGGTCGCTAGATGCAGACGACGTCTTTTCCAGCTCCAACTCGGGTTTCTATAATTGCTATGCTTGTGGATGCTGAGGTGGAGTCCCAACACCTCGTAAAGCAATCTGCATGCATTCCTTGGCTCGTTTCTGATCCCCTCGAACCACGATCACTCCTCTCTTTGAAGGAATCTTTATTGTTAAGTGGTACGCTGAGCATACCGCCTTCACCACAACTAACCAATCTCTGCCCAAGATAATGTTGTATGGAGAATGGGCTTTTACGACGAAGAAATATACCACTTTAGTGGAGGACATCGGATGTTTCCCCACCGTAACAGGGAGTTCAATGAACCCCTCTGTGTGCGTCTCTTGCTGTACGAAGCTTTTCAAGGGAAGTGGTGCTGGTGTAAGGCGTGCGTCTTCGATTCCTAACTTCTCAAAGCAACCTTTGAAGAGGATGCTCACCGAAGCTCCACTATCGATGAACACTCGCTGGACTAGCTTGTTGGCAACCACTGCTTCAATCACGATTGCATCCTGGTGAGGTACTATTGCTGGTACCGGATCTTTATTGGAAAAGGTGATGGCCTCGTCCTTTTTGAACCTCTTATGTGAGGGTTCGCCTGTTTGAGGACTTCGGGCCTCAGCTTTGAGAGAGGACTTCGTAGCACCTTGAGGGAGCCTTGTAATGGCTGTTATAATTCCGTCGAACTGAGGTTGTTCCTCATCCTCGTCGTCTTCATCGCGCTTCGCCTCCTTGTCGGCATGGGGGCCACAGCTGTCTCACCCCCTATCCTGCTTTTGTTTTCCTTTGCCCTGAGGGCGAGCTTCGTACTGGTCCGGTCGTCGGCCGCGACTTTGGTACCTCTTAAGGGTGCCGTCACGTACCAATTGCTCTATGTCCGCCGCGAGATTTCTACACTCTTCTGTGTCGTGCCCATGGTCTTCATGGAAGCGACAATACTTCTCCTTGGATCAGCGTTTTCCGCCCCCCCGACATAGGGCGAGGTTTTTCGAACATATCAGCGTGCAGTTCGTAAATCTCTACCCTCGGCTTCGTCAATAAAATAAACTGAGTTCATTCCTGATTATGACGAGGTCCGAGTCTGGACTCTAGGGGTCCACGTTGCAGCCTTTCGAGGGCACTATGTCGACTTTGGCCTCGGTCATTCAGACCCTCATTTATGTCAGATGGTTCGGCCTTGTCAGCTTCGCGCTTTCTCCTGTCAGCTTCGTCGGCTCTTGTGAACTGATCCGCTATGCTCCATAGTTACTCCGTAGTACGGGACTCGTTCCTCACGATCTCCTTATATAGGGCACCCGACTGGATAACATTTTGAAAGGCAGAGATAAGGACCTCATCAGTCAGGCGCTCGACTTTTAGACTTTCCTCATTGAATCTAGTCATGAAGTCACTGATGGGTTCGCCTCGCCTTTGCTTTATAGTGAGGAGATGCGCCAAGGTGGTTTTTGCCTCGACTTTCTGGAAAAACCTTCACTTGAAGGCGTCCAATAGCTCATTATACGATCCGATGCTGCGAGGTGGTAAGCTATCAAACCACATGCGTGCATTGTCGATCAACAACTCTGGGAACACCTTGCATATTTAGACGTCGTCATCGAGTCCTTGGTTGACCATATTGTATTGGTATTGGGACAGAAAGTTCCGCGGGTCGCACGATCCATTATATGGTTTGATCGGCGGCACCCTGTACTTATCTGGGAGAAGAGTGTAGAGTATCCGGTTGGTGAAAGGGGTAGAGATCCTCCCATATACGCCGAACCTACCTCCTCGATAATCATCCTCGTTGTTCCGAGGTGAGGTGCGATGGTCCTTCCCTTGACGATTAAGGTTAACACCCAATTGCCTAGGAGGAATATCTGCGTTTCGTGCGCCAACGATCCTGACGCTAGGGGATTTCTGTCGCGGTTACGATATGGATGTAACTTCACGCTCTCTATCATCGCTGTGCGAAGGTTGACCTTTTTCATGATTTCGAGCTTTTTGTTGTTTGGCGAACCAGAGAAAATCTTGCTTATTATGCGGGAGGTACTCCCTGACAGCATCGTCGAATTCGTCCAGTTGGAGATGGATGTCGTCCTCCCCCTGGCTGCTATTGTGACCTTCTCCTTCTGGATAGATTGGCTTGCCATGCTTATCCAACGGCACGTGCTGAACGTGTCTGTCCGGAGTTTGGCCTCTCGCGTGTTCCTTCCCTTGTCGTCGGCGTGTTGTAGGGTTTGGATCTTGCGCCTGGCTTGCCTCGGCTTCGGGGATTTCTGTTTCCCGAACTGGTGGATTTGTTGTATGACCTTGTCCGGTTTGTTTAGTCTCATTTTCCTTGTTGGCAGCCGTAGCAGCGGTTGATCGTGTTGCCTTCCTATCATGACGGCAGATTACCCAGAAAACTTTTGATCGGAAATCACAAATTTATCATTCCCACAGACGGCGTCAGTGATCGATCTTGTTTTCGTAGGTAATTAATGAACGCCAATAAGGAATAAATAAACACGAAAGTAAAAGGAACACAAAGGAATTACGTGGTTCGATCTATCAGAATAGATCTACATCGTATGAATATTATTGCTAGTACGAGTATTGGTTACAAGATTGTTCTCTCTTTTCATCCTATTCTAAACCCCTATTTATAGATGCTCATATGGGGCTTGATTCTAATACAAAGTCTATTCCTATAAGGACTCTTTGGGCTTATCTCCATCTTCACTACTAGAAATATGATCTTAGACTACATTAAGTATGAGACACTTTTAAAAAAATGTCACTAAAACTACCAAATAGATACATTGATTTGTGACTACATTTTACGTTATTACTTATATGACATTTTGTATTAAATGCCCTAATAGTTCACATTTGTTGGCACTTATTAATACGCCTTAAAATTCTCCGAAAAAATTGTATAAAAAAATAAACAAAAATAAGAAAGAAAAAGCATTAAAGAATGGCATGTCTTACGTGGCAAAGAGAAGAACAAACTCTTATAATTTATTAATATATATATAATTAATTATTGCTACCTCGATATAATAAGCACGCCTACATAAACTTAATAATTACGAATTACTTGAAATAACTTTTTATTATCTAATCATATTGGCTTCAAAAAAAAATTATCTAATCATATTTTGAATAATATAATACTAACTGTTATTCCATTTCATTATTACATTTCCTGTTATTCATGTATAGAAATTAGTATAATTTCAATTAAACATTGTTTTTTTTTTATATTTTAAATATGACCCCAAATTACATTCTGCAAACTCGATTGATTTTGATTTTTCTATTTTTCCATTAGTTAAATTTGATTTATAAAAGCATAATCATAAAAATAAAAAAAAATAAAAATTAGGGTATTAACACATTTTCCTTTCATGTTGAAAAAGTGAACAAACTACCCACTCCTCCACTACAAATTATCTCTCAACTTCCTTGCCCAGCGATTAAATCCAATGATACGGTTCTTCTTTCATTCATTCTTGACAATGATACGAAAGAAGGAAAATTCACCATCTCCACCAGATATGGAGAAGAAGAAAAAGGACCAAATCCAAGCGCCTAATTGGCGACAAAACATTGAGAAGGATTTATTCTTCACATCCCATAAGCCACAGTTTAATTCCAAGGTTAGTAGTCTTTCATACTACAAATTATATTCATATTGTAGGACGCAATTACTGGATTTTTATTTCATGGGGTTCAAAATTTTGATTTGGATTTTTATTTGTTGGGGTCGGTAATTTTGATTTGAGAGAAAAGACAAATTGCATACGGGTTCCATTAATTTTCTCTCTTTTATTCAATTGGTGTACTTTGTTATTCCAACTATTCTCACAATCATTTTTTTTCTTTCTACTTTTTGCTTGTTTTGTTTTTGTCATGTGCAGGTAACATAAGGATCTCTGGCTGTGGATTTTGAAACATTTTACTGCATTTAAATTTAATCATAGCTAGTGCAAATTAGCATATGTAAATAGTTTTTACTCATGTATCGAATCTAATAACATTAGATTCGTAAACTTTGTATTATCACTTTTTAATGAAATAAATAGAATATTTGTTTAATGAATTGTTATGTCACGTATAAGAGTTTTTGTTTGATGATTTATTATAGTTTATTATGGATTTATTATTTTATATCTGCTTTGGTATTTATTTTCTAGTTAAAATTCGATATAAACATATTAACTAGAAAGTTATTTAAAAATGTGATTATAAATATTTAAATGAAGAAAAAAATAATTATAAATATATAATTATTTAAAATTAAATGATGAAAATATATTTAAAAATATAGACGGAAAGCAATTTTTTGCACTATATCTCAGGGCACTTTATAGTGCCTCTACATAATGTCTATCTGGACACTTTTAAATGTAATAACATAGTGTTTATACTGACACTTTACCTATCGTTACACTTCATATTAAGGCACTCCAACCAAATGCCACGATAGTTAAAGTGCCTTATTAATATATTTCCTGTTACATTTTCAAGTGCCACAATAGAGTAATTTTCTTGTAGTGCTTTATAGTAGATATCCGAGTCTTCTACACTCTATTGGAGTCTGAGTCGTAGTCGATCAAGAAGTCTTCCTTGCTTGGGCCAAACTTAATATCGGGGCCTATTTATATTGGGTCTAATGCTTGGGCCTAGTAGTTGTGTCATAATCTATCATATATATATATATATATATATATGTAGTATATTAATTATGACAATTCACCAAAGAGTAATTTATAAAACCTAATAATGTGCAGCTATATTCCAAAAGACCAACACGTACTTTCATGTAGACGGAAATAACCCTTCAATTGTAAATTCGGATCACTTATTCCATTTTCGATACAATAGATAATGGTCGTGTTAAATAGTATTTGTTTATAATTTTTTAACCATTATTTAAAAACATTCTTAACAGAGAGTAAGAATTGCTGGTTATATATGCTATATCCTCTCGCCTCAATAAAAATTGAACACTAAATTAAAGCTTAGTAAGAATCAAGTGCGCGCCATACTGGGGCTGAAGGGTAATCACGGTATGAGGTGCGTGCGCATACGACGGTGAAAGCTAGAAGGAATAATTCTGCAGGATCATAGCCATCGCCATCTTAGCCTCCAGCATGGCAAAGTTCTGACCTATACAAATCCTTGGGCCCCACCCGAACGGAAAATAAACCTTCTTCGCCACTCACTCCATCACTAAATCTCTCTGGCTTGAATTCCTTGGCATCTTCACCCCAGAATTTGCAGTCGTGGTGCAGTAAAATGAGGGGCAACACAATCCTGACTCCTGCGGATAGATTCACGGTCCCACCTAACAACCTGCGTTCATCACGAGCGACACGTGGCAGCACGACCGCCGGTGGATACAGCCTAAGCACCTCCTGCAAAATCATGCCCACCTGCAATGCATGCATGCATGCAAATGTTGATTCATTCAACACCACAAGATTAATATTTAATTAATTAATTAGGTTAAACTACTACTGACAATTTTGAGTTGGTTTAGTTGTTGATAGTGTGCAGTAGGGATGTCAATAGGTGGGTATACTCGGACCCGGACCCGCTCAAAAAGCTACGGTTCCGGGTCCAGACCCACCCGTTACACTAAGGACCCGGACCTGGAAATTATAATTTGAACGGGTCTGGGTCGGGTAATTACCCGTGGACCCGGACCCGGACCAAGCTAGTTTTTTTTTAGGCTACTTTTTGTGTTTTCCATTTTGTTTTTTCAAATTCCGAATTTTGGGTTGTTTCTTCTTTGACAACTTAATATGTCGAGGTAATTATCTCCACGGATGACATTTTGTTATTTATTTATCTATTGTTATATGGAGGTTGATGATTCATTTGCTTCTAAGTTGGTATATACGGATGTTGATGATTTATTTGCTACCAAGTTGGTTAAGGGTGAGTTTTGTAAAGCTTCTGGAAAATTAGTTTTATATTAGCAAATAAATTAGGTTGATTTTAGTGGGATGATCAACGAGACTGCTTATGATTGAAAATTAAGTAGTTTTCTTATCTCCTCTGTGCATTATCATCTCCAAGTAGCAAGCCGTGTTATATTAATAATAAATAATTTAAAAATCTGAAGGAAATAAATAAGTGAAAAATATGGGAAAGAAAATAAATAAGTGAAAAATCTAAGAAATAAAAAATATATACGTTACAAAATACTACTCTATATACGTTGGGTCATCAAATTCTTCCACATAATTAATAGGCACGTATCTCATTCATCTGCATTTATTTTATTTTATTTTATTTTATTATTATTATTTTTTTAATAGATGGTCATGGTGTTAGAGGGATGTGATTAGATGGCCATATAAGTCTATTTTTATATTACACACAGGTGACCATGGCGCTTGTTCTTGTATAAGTGTTTGCATGCCTTTGAAAAATCTTTTCTTTCATTTTTTTTTATGTATATCAATTCTATTGTTTAATGCAAGCTACATCATTATTAGGCAACATTTTTCTGCTTCGAAATGTTGGCCAGTGATTTTACTCGCTCCAAATCCAAAAGTGTTGATGTTCGTTTGTTGGTTTGTGATAGGATATGGCCTAGCCACTAGGCCCAAGCATCGAGCCCAATGTAATTGGGCTCCGACTGTCAAGCTCGGCCTATATGCAGCTCGGCCCACCGAAGAGCCTTACTTGGTTCGGCCCAAACAACCTACCTAGGCCGAATCCACGACGGCCCACCTCAAAGGAATCTCTACACCAAGGCAACTCCTATATCGACTACAATTCAAGCTCCACAAGAGATATAGAAGTTCGGTGTTTATCCAGTAAAGGAGGAGATCAAGCCAAAGAGTCCTAATAGGAAAAGACTTATAATCCTAGTCGAACTCCATGTGTAGATACTTATAAATAGGGGTTTAGAATAGATTGGAAGGGGGAGAACAATCTTGTAATCATTGCTCATACAAGCAATAAAGATCTATACTCTTTCTGCCCGTGGACATAGATCTATTCCAATAGATCGAACCACGTAAACCCCTTTGTGTTCCGTTTACTTTCGTGTTCGTTAAATCCCAGTTCTTGTGCATTAACCGTCTTGCGAAAATAAGATCGATCACTGGCGCCGTCTGTGGGAATTCTAATTTGTGAATCTTGATCAAATTTTTGCAAGTTTGCTATAATCACGATGGCCGGGAAATCAACACGATCTACTGCTGCCGCTAATAAGTCCGCCGCCGCCGCCGCCGCCGCTGCTAAGGAGACGGATGCTCAGCAAACTGCTCATGAATCAACCGAAGCCTTTAGCCATCCACCCAGCTCTAATCAAAGATGCCCCGGGAAGGAGCGTGCGCTGACTCCGGAAGGGCATATCGGAAATATTCCGGTGGATCAGTTCAGCAGACCGCTCCACCCCAGCCAAGAAGGTCACAGCAGTGGTCGTGACGGAGAGGAGGCCCCAAAGCTCCAGCCGCATGAACTTGAGGATGCAGTAAAGAGTTTCCTTGCATATAAAGGCACAGAATTCTTGCAATTCGTCAACCAACAAAGAGCTGGATATCATGGAGAACGTGGAGCTACACCCCGTTCCCATCAGCGACACGATTCTCAAAGCAACCAGATTGTAGTCGCACGAGAAGCGGCACCTCGTCAAAGAAGGTTTGATGATAAACGCCGAGGAGACCCCAGACATACACCTCGCCGTACCATCACCCCACCTCGTCGTCATACTGTTTCACCTCGGCTTGACGACGATCACCGAGGAGGGAGATTTACTGTTTACAGTAAGATCTCTACTCCCTTCACCAACTACATACTTTACACTCCTCTCCCAGAGAAGTATCGAGTACCCCCTATCAAGCCTTACAACGGCTTATGCGATCCGAGCAATTTCCTGTCCCAATACCAATATAATATGATGAATCAAGATCTCAGTGAGGATACCTACATGTGTAAGGTATTTCCTGAACTGCTTGTCGACAACGCTCGTAGTTGGTTCGATAGCCTGCCTCCATGCAGTATCGGATCGTACGCAGACCTGCTCGAAGCTTTCGAACGCAGGTTTTTCCAGAAAGCCGAGGCAAAAACTACCCCGGCCCAGCTTCTTTCCATTAGGCAGAGACGAGGAGAATCAATAAGCGACTTTATGACTAGGTTTAACGAAGAAAGCTTGAAAGTCGATCGCTTGACTGACGAAGTCCTTATCTCAGTCTTCCAGAATGCCATTCAATCTGGTGCTCTCTACAAGGAGATCATAAGGGAAGAGCCACGGACATCGAAGTAGCTGTGGAGCATCGCGGATCGTTTCGCACGAGCAGATGAGGCGGATAGGAAAAAGCGCGAGGCTGATAAGCCCGAACCATCAGATCGGAGGAAAGAGGAGCGCAATGACCGAAGTCAAAGTCGCCGAAGTGCCTTAGATAGACTGCAACGAGGCCCAATTGAATCCCGACTTGGGCCTCGGCAAACTCTGGAGAAGACCCAATTTACACCACTGACCAAGCCGAGGACGGAAATTTACGAGCTACATACCAACATGTTCGAAAAGCCTCAGCCAATGTCAAAATCAAAAGCAAACCGCCGATCCAGGGGTAAGTACTGCCGATTCCATGAAGACTATGACCATGATACAGAAGAGTGCTAGAACTTAGCCGAAGATATTGAGAACTTGGTGCGCGATGGTATGCTTAAAAGGTACCAAAATCGCAACCAGAATGAAGGCCGACCCCAGAACAACAAAATAACTAGACAAAATAGGGGGGGGAATAACTGCGGCCCCCAGGCCGACAAAAAGCCGAAGCGAGAGGATGGCGAAGGCGAGGACCAGCCTCAGTATGATGGGGTCGTACAAGCTATTACTGGACTCCCACAGGGAGCTACGAAGTCGTCGTTAAAAGCCGAGGCTCGAAGTCCGCAACAAGGCGAACCTTCCCAAAAAAGGTTCAAGACGGACGAAGTGGTTACTTTTTCGGACCAAGATCCAGTGCCACCTATCATGCCCCATCAGGATGCGATAGTGATCGAAGCCGGGGTGGCCAATAAGCTCGTACGGCGAATTTTCGTCGATACCGGAGCCTCGGTCAGCATCCTCTTCAAGAGTTGCTTCGATCAGCTCGGAGTGGAGAGGACGCAGCTCGCACCAGCACCAGTCCCGCTAAAGAGCTTCGTCCAACAGGAGACGCAAACGGAGGGGGTCGTACAACTACCCGTCACAGTGGGGATTCACCCTTTATCAACCACTAAGGTCAACAATTTCTTCGTTGTTAAAGCGGATTCTCCATATAATGTTATACTCGGAAGGGATTGGCTGGTGGGGGTCAAGGCGATCTGTTCGCCATACCACTTAACGATCAAAATCCCGTCAAAAAACAGGGTTATCATAGTTCGAGGTGACCAAAAAAGGGCAAAAGAGTGCATGCAGATTGCACTTCGAGGTGCCGGGGCACCCCAACACCCTCAAGCATAGCAATTACAGTTACCCGAAGAGTTGAGGCAGGAGCAAGAATCCGCATCAGATGAGCTGGTGAAAAACATAGTACTCTACGAAGGCGACCTATCTAAGGTCGTCAAAGTAGGCTTCGCGGGAGGTGCCGAACTCCACCGGCAGAGGGCTGTCGAACTTGGCGAGCACGACATAAATTTCTGTCCTTGGCAGGCGATAAAGGGACAAGCCCTAGCGGATTTCCTGGTAGAGGCTCAGTTCTCCGAAGCACCAAAGCAGGACGAACTCCCGCGAAACAAAGTCGAAGCCGAGCATCCTAAGGAGCCCCCACATGACTGCTGGAAAGTTTACGTAGATGGCGCTTCAGGTCGTACAGGCAGTGGAGCGGGAGTCATGCTAATTAGCCCGGATGGAAAGGAGATAACATATGCACTTCGGTTCGACTTCCCTACCACAAATAATGAGGTGGAGTACGAAGCCCTAATTACAGGACTTCGCCTCGTTCAAAGTCTTCAAGTACGAGTTGTACAAGTCTACTGTGACTCCCAAGTCATAGTTAGCCATATGCTCGGCACATACGAGGCAAAGGGCGACAGAATGAGGAAGTATCTCCAAAAAGCTAGGAGTCTGCAAGAAAGCTTCACCTACTTCGAGTTGGTACGAATCCCAAGAGGAGCAAATACCCGAGCTGATGCTTTGAGCAAGTTGGCGTCCTCGTCAACAAGCTCTCCAGTGGAAGAAGTCAAACACCGAAGTATAGAAGAAGCCGAGGTCGGCCTCATAATTGATGATGAAGCCCCAAATTGGATGACTCCTCTTCGGAATTATTTGGAGAAGGGCGAACTGCCCAGTGACAAGCTTGAGGCAAGAAAGATCTTAAGCAAGTCACCAAAGTACGTTCTACAAGAAGGAGTTCTGTACAGAAAGTCATACATTCAACCTCTCCTAAGATGTGTCGGGCCGAACCAAGCAAACTATGCGTTAAGCGAAGTTCACGAGGGGTCATGTGGAAGCCACATTGGAGCTCGAGCACTGTCAAAGAAGGTCATGCGCTGGGGCTATTACTGGCCTACAATGTTTCAAGACGCAGTCGAACTAGTTAAAAAATGCCCAAAATGTCAAATCCATGGGACGGTACCGAGACTACCTCAGACCGACCTAATAAGCATGCAAAGCCCGTGGCCGTTTGTGCAGTGGGGAATTGACATCGTCGGACCATTCGATAAAGCTCCCGGACAACTCCAGTTCCTCATCGTAGCCATCGACTACTTCACTAAGTGGTCGAAGCTGAGCCCTTGGCAAAGATTACAAGCAAGAACGCCCTCAACTTCGTATGGAAGAATGGGGTTTGCCGCTTCGGTGTACCTCGCATCCTGGTTTCGGATAATGGAACACAATTCACCGATCGGACATTCAGAGAATGGTGTGAAGGGCTTCACATTCACCAAAAGTTCACTTCGGTAGCTCATCCTCAAGCGAACGGCCAAACCGAAGTGACGAACAGAATGATTGTCAAGGGACTCAAAACCCGCCTCGACAAAGCCAAAGGAGATTGGGCCGCAAATTTACCCCAAGTCCTATGGTCGTACCGAACAACTGCCCGAACCCCGAACGGTGAAACACCTTATAGTTTGGTGTACGGAACCGAAGCAGTGATCCCGGTAGAGATAGGCCTGCCGAGCCCACGCACTATCAACTTCACAGCCGAAGCCAACGAGGAAGACCTCCGAACCGAACTGGATCTGTTGGAAGAAAAACGAGAGCTCGCCTACATAAGAGAAGCTAAGTACAAGCAACAAGTAGCTCGGTACTACAACCAAAGGGTGAAGTACTAACAGTTCCAAGTAGGCGACCTCGTACTTCGGAATAACGAGGTCAGTAAAGCAGAAAGGCTCGGCAAGCTTGAAGCCACATGGGAAGGACCATACCGAGTCGAAGAAGTCCTCGGCAAAGGGTCGTACAAGCTTGCCCATCTATCCGGTGAGCCCTTACCCCGTACATGGCACATCAATCATTTAAAAAATACTTTGTATAAGTGGAGGAGAATAATGTCTAGGATCAGTTCATTTAAAGTCGTAGGTGTCAAGAGTCAGTTCGTCTTGTCAGCTGTTTTTCTTTTTTAGGTTTTTTCTTCAATAAAGTATTATTTTCCCTTCATTATGTGTTTAAATACTTGCATATCATATTTTGCATCTCTCTATTCCACTTATGCTTAGTATTTTGAAACCCTGACGAGGGTAATTTAATAAACTCCACATTGGGAGTAAATGCTAAACGCGCGCGTAACGACCTAACCTTGTTAAAAATAGAAGTTCAAACTGCCTGGGCTTAAAACGAAGGAATCACCTTTGTTAAAAGGCTAGGAAGAAGTACTTTTGTTTAAAACAAGGAGGCGCCACCTCGGTTAAAAACAAAGATACGGCCTTTGTTTAAAACAGAGAAGAGCCTAAACCTCGTCGGATGATGAGGTCGTGCTATTCAAAGCCTAAACCTCGTCGGACGACGAGGTCGTGCTGACCAAAGCCTAGACCTCGTCGAATGACGAGGTCGTGCTAAACAAAGCCTAAACCTCGTCGGATGACGAGGTAGTGCTAGTCAAAGCCTAAACCTCGTCGGATGACGAGGTCGTGCTATTCAAAGCCTAAACCTCATCGGATGACGAGGTCGTGCTATTCAAAGCCTAAACCTCGTTGGACGACGAGGTCGTGCTGAACAAAGCCTAAACCTCGTCGGATGACGAGGTCGTGCTAGTCAAAGCCTAAACCTCGTCGGATGACGAGGTCGTGCTATTCAAAGCCTAAACCTCGTCGGATGACGAGGTCGTGCTATTCAAAGCCTAAACCTCGTCGGACGACGAGGTCGTGCTGAACAAAGCCTAAACCTAGTCGGATGACGAGGTCGTGCTAATTCAAGCCTAATAAACCTCGTCTTTTGACGAGGTAATGCTCATCATGGCCTACCTTTGTATAATACAAGGAAATACATCTATGTTAAAACAAGGTTAAAGGCTAATATGAGTGCATTTCGTTTTTATTTCAAAAATGGAAGAGTACAATACATGGTGATTAAGACGAGCTAGAAGGCTTGGTTTGCTAAAACTAAGCCATCTTGAAGGAAAATCACCGTCGGAATTGAAATTTAAAACATCATCTATATTAAAGCGGCCTCGACCACGTTCACCACTGCCTCGTCCTCGACTCCGACCAGTACTCGGTTAAAGGCCCCGACCTCGACCTCGTCGAGCCAATCTTTGCCGTTCCTGTTCATATATCTCTCTAGAATGCCGCGCATATCTCATGTCTGATCGATCCGCGGAAGTCGACGATCTCGAAGGATCAGTGGTAGTGGATGAACTCGATGGATGAGAGTCCTTTCCCAGTCGAGCAGCCAACCTCGGACGCCGAGCTAGGATCACATCATACATACTAGCTATTCGCTTCAGCTCAACCATCTGATCTTTGAGTTGCCAGGAGTCCGACCCATATCTTTCATGGCAATCCTTACACCGGGCTGCGATTTCTGTTACCTTTGCATCAACCTCAGCAATGGTTTTCCCGCCGTTTCGGCGGACAATGGCCTCGTATTCGGCATGCTCCTCGGCGATCCTTATAGATTTGTCCTTCATGGCATCATACTTATCTCCAAGCTCTAAGAGCCGAGCTTGAAGCTCGTCATTTTTTATTTGAGCGGCTCTAAGTCTCACGTCGGCCTCGTCCTGGATATACTTAGCTTGGTCTCTCAAACGAAGGGCTTCGACATCCTTAGCTTCAAGAGCCCGTAATAAGTTGTTGATTTGAGCTATGTACGGGGATGCATCAAAAATAGTGGGGGAAGACTACAATGCAAAGAATAAAAATTTCAATTAAATGTTGAAATTTTATTAAGCCACAAAGGCGAAAGTCAAGCGACATATTACCGATGCTGCAGTACAAAAGCCTTACAAAAAAAAAAAAAAAAAAAAAAAAAGAGAATGTACAGAGGTGATCAACTGGCCACTTCGGCATTCTCCTCATTCTGACTAGAGGATTTGCCGCCGTCAGCATCGCCTTCCTCTTCGGCTTCCTCTCTGCCTCGGCCAGCAGCCTCCACTCCGGGCTCGGCAGTACGGTTGAGGTCGGCAATTAGCCCTTCCAACTCCTCATCCCTATCAACTGGCCATCCCGCCACCACCTCTGCAGTCAATACAGTAGACGACGAGGCTAAGCTGTCCAGCACGGGAATGCTTTTGAGGCCTTCCAACAGCGCCTCAGCATACGCACGGTTGACAGCCGCATCTGACATCTCCTGATATCCATACTTGGCCTTGTCCAAGTTCGGAATATCAGAAGCGATGTTGTCGATCACGTCGCTAACTGCACGAATGTTTAAGATGGTGGAGACCTGTCCGGCCAGCTCCGAGAATCTTTCAGAGTGGAAGAGCCTCTCCGTATAAGACCGAAGCAGTGACCCCTGCATGGCTACCGCCTCGGCCTCCTGTCGCCTTGCCGCCTCTGCCTCGGCCTTCCACATGGCCGCCTCTCTCTTCGCGGACTCAGCAGCGTCCTTTGCCGATTCCACTGCAGCCCGTTCTGCCGACACCCTCGCTTCGGCCAATGCCAGTCGGTTGACGAGGCTGCCCTTCTCATTCTCTAGATCCCGCTGAGCTCGGACCACTTTGTTGAAGCGGTCGACCCCAGCGGTCAGGAAATTGCTCAACTCCGAGGTAAGGTCGCTCAGCCTCGCCACCATGTCCTCGGTACCCTATATAAACATACATTAGCGTTGAAAAATATATAATAATGAAATGCCGAAGTACATCTGTAAGTGTGATACTACCTCGGGAAATGGCCGAGGCTGATTCACCAGTTCTCCAAAACCCTGGCGTCCAACACCGCCAGATAACCGGACTGCAGTAACTGTACAATCCTCCTCTCCAGCAGGAACAGCAACAACTGACTTCTGCTGTTTAGTTTTTCGCACGAGAGGTTGCTCCGGAGGGGACCCCATTGGTGAGGCACCTAGTCCGCTCTCTGTTCGTTCCGAAGAAACCTCGGATGTTGACTTTTCAGTAGCGGTCGGCCTTGCCCTCTTCTTACCAAGAAGTTTCACTGTAGAAAAACAGTTAGAGCTTCAGTACAATGAAGAAGAACATATACAAAACAAAGAAACGGACCAAGTGGAGCCTCACCCTTCACCGGCTCAACCATGGAGTCTGGATCATAAGGGCTCAGCCCCGCCATAGCAAGATCGGCCTCAGTGAATTCTTCATCAACTAGGCTAGTCAACACTTTATCAAGCACACCGAACTTTTCTTCGGTGCCTTGGTTCCTCAATTTACCCACATTCCAGATGAAATGTGGGACCTCACCGAACCGACAGAAGAAGAACTTCGACTGCCAGTTCGGGATTTTTGACTTCGTCTTCACTCGAAAGCCAAGACGGGGTGACAGATAATACCACCCATTGTAGGAATTGAATTGGAAATATTTCAGGATCAGCTCTACTGACAGGCTGACCCCGTGACGACTACTAAGTACGCCTAAAGTAGTAAGCTGCCTAAATGAGTTCGGCGTTATTTGCGCTAGAGGAATGCCGAACTTCCGAAGAAGATCGGCAAAAACAGCGGGGAGGGGGAGACGAAGACCATGGCATAAGCAATCTTCGTAGATAGTTACGAAGCCAACCGGAGGGTTGGACGCCCTATCCTCCGGCCGAGGTGCTAACATCTCTATCCAATCAGGAAATAAATAATTTCTGGCAATTTTCAAAATTGCAGAGGAATCTAGGGTTGAAGAAAATTTTGACACTGTTCCGACCGAATCACGGGGAGGAGCAAAAACTACCCTACAATTCGACGGAATGTCTGACTCTACAGTATATACATCTACCTCTATATTTTCCGGCGAATGAGATACCGGCGGCGACATAGACCTGTCGCCCGAATTCTGACTACCACTACCGCTAGACCCGCGTATAATAGAAGAGGAAGCCATGGACTTACTTTTTCAGCAATGAAACACCGTGATGACAACGAATAGGTCACTGGATTCTGGTGTAACACTGACGGCAGCACTGCGAGCGTGAAGGAAGAAGATGAATCGCCGAAAATTTTAGGGTTCCAAATTTCAAAAATGTTGATTGTGGCGTCTGAAAGAAGTTTTAGTAACTTTCCGCCTACTTTATCGGGACCCCAAACGGTGCATTAAATGTAACTGACACATCACGTGTTCGCCCTCATCCCAATGAGACGGTTCACATTCCGACTTCGTCGAAATCCAATTTCCGAAGGGGCAATGTGAAGTCCAATTCCACCTCGTCTCAACGAGGTGGCGGCATCCCGACTTCGTCGAAACCTAATTTGCGAAGGGGCCATGTGAATTCCAACACCACCTCGTCTTAACGAGGTGGCCAGCATTCTGACTTCGTCGATGTAACTTCTATATCTTTCTACCCCAGCTCACACCCTCACTTCCATATCTTTTTGGGGGGGGATGTGATAGGATATGGCCTAGCCACTAGGCCCAAGCATCGAGCCCAATGTAATTGGGCTCCGACTGTCAAGCTCGGCCTATATGCAGCTCGGCCCACCGAAGAGCCTTACTTGGTTCGGCCCAAACAGCCTACCTAGGCCGAATCCACGACGGCCCACCTCAAAGGAATCTCTACACCAAGGAAACTCCTATATCGACTACAATTCAAGCTCCACAAGAGATATAGAAGTTCGGTGTTTATCCAGTAAAGGAGGAGATCAAGCCAAAGAGTCCTAATAGGAAAAGACTTATAATCCTAGTCGAACTCCATGTGTAGATACTTATAAATAGGGGTTTAGAATATATTGGAAGGGGGAGAACAATCTTGTAATCATTGCTCATACAAGCAATAAAGATCTATACTCTTTCTGCCCGTGGACGTAGATCTATTCCAATAGATCGAACCACGTAAACCCCTTTGTGTTCCATTTACTTTCGTGTTCGTTAAATCCCAGTTCTTGTGCATTAACCGTCTTGCGAAAATAAGATCGATCAGTTTGTCTGATAAAAAAAGTCATTGAAACATACTAAAGAAAAGAGAAGAAGGGCAAAAAAAAAAAAAAAAAACAGCCGGGTTGAACCCGGACCCGGAAAGAACGGGTCGGGTCGGGTCAGACCCGGTGCATATACGAGTTTGACCGGGTCGGACACAGACCCGGAACTCTAAATCAAATAGTGACCGGGTCTTGAGCGGGTCCGGGTATTACCCACCCAGTGACACCTTTAGGTGCATATCTTTGTAATTATGTTATGTTGTAATCTTAATTAAAGACTCTGCAGGTTTAGTCCCGAGAAGTTGCAGAACCTCGTAGCGTGCACGCGCTTGCCAATCCTGGTGCTTGCTCAGCAGGATCATGGTCCAAACGAGAAGAGATGCGGTGGTCTCCTGCCCCGCGAAGTAGAAGATTTTGCACTCCTCCATCACTTCGTTCATGCTCATTCCGAACTCATTTCCTTTCTATATCATTTCCTTCATATTTGTAACACTTATAAGATATAGAAGAATAGGGGGTGGTCGAAATCCGAAGTTATCTCAGTCAATTCATACAATTTTTTTCGTAGGCATCGTTTCCTTATTTCGTCCCCCTCACATCTCCTTTGTTACTCATCGGTTTTCCATGATTCTTTAGTTGTTGTAACACTTATGAGATATAGAAGAATAGGGGGCGGTCGAAGCCCGATGTTCTTTCCGTCGATTTGTATAATTTTTTCCCTATGCATCATTTTTCTTGTTTCATCCCCCTCACATCTCCTTCCTTACTCATCGGTTTCCCACAATTCTTGAGTCGTTGTAACACTTATGAGATATAGAAGAATAGGGGCGGTCAAAGTCCGATGTTCTTTCCTTCAATTTGTACAATTTTTATACCTATGCATCATTTTCCTTAATTCGCCCCCTCACATCTCCTTCGTTACTCATCAGTTTCGCTCGATTCTTGTGTCGTTCTAACACTTAAGATATACAAAACAATAGGAGGTGATCGAATTTCGAAGTTCTCTGCGTTGATTCGTACGATTTTTCCCTAGGCATCATTGTCCTTGTTTCGTCCCCCCACATCTCCTTCGTTACTCATCAGTTTTGAACGATTCTTGTGTAGTTGTAACACTCATAAAATAGGTAACAATAGGGGGTGGTCGATGTCCGAAGTTCTCTGCGTCGATTCGTATGATTTTTTCCCTAGGCATCATTTTCCTTGTTTCCTCCCCCTCACATCTCCTTCATTACACATCGGTTTCGCATGATTCTTGAGTTGTTGTAACACTCATAAGATATAAAAGAATAGCGGATGGTCGAAATCCGAAATTATCTCAATTGATTCGTATGATTTTTTCCCTAGGCATCGTTTTTCTTATTTCGTCCCCCTAACATCTCCTTCCTTACTCATCAGTTTCGAACAATTTTTGTGTCGTTTTAAGATTTCCAAGATCTTCAGTTTTGAATCTTCTATCTCATCTTTGGTCACAACTCCACCACTATCACGAATTGGTTTAGAGAAACTCGTACATTCTGACCTTGGCTTCACATATTCAGGTGTATACACCTTCGGCTGCTCTTCTTCCTCCCAACAACTTCTCTTTGTATATGAAACATTAGCAGCTTGAGGTCGCCTCCAATCGGTCTGAATCGCATGATAGT
This sequence comes from Mentha longifolia, assembly GCA_001642375.2. Lineage (NCBI taxonomy): Eukaryota > Viridiplantae > Streptophyta > Magnoliopsida > Lamiales > Lamiaceae > Mentha > Mentha longifolia. Next base: position 8,545,745 of record CM038119.1, read on the forward strand.
AATGCGAAGGCGCATAACGCTTTCTCATCACCGCCTTCATCTCTTTCCAAGTCTGAATAGGTAGCTCTCCGTACCTTCTCCTGCTCTTCACAAACTGATTCCACCAAGTTAGAGCATAGCCCGAAAACTCATTGGATGCCAGCTTCACTTTCATGAACTCAGAATAATTATGGCAATCAAACACGAGCTCCACCTTTCTCTCCCATTCGATATACAACTCAGGATCATATTTCCCTTGAAATGAAGGAATGTTCATCTTGATGTTTCCCAGATTGTTATCTTGTCTTCTTCTTAGACCTCTATACTAGTAGTCCTCTTCATCTCCATTCTCCCAATCCTCTCTATACTCATCATATTCTGACTCAAAATGATTCCATTGGTTATTTCCTCGACTTCCTCTACCTCCAAACACCGACATACCTGCAAAACAATTTTTCCTTTTTCTTTTTTTTTTTTTTTTTTTTTTTTTTTTCACAAAAACGAAAATGTTAGCTAAAAAAAAAAAGATCCTCACCACCTCACAAGCACTCGTGTATCACTCAGAAGAGAAATCACTCAGCACTCGTGTATCACTCAATGATATATGACTTTTAGTCTCACACTCTCTTGCCTTTTACCACTCAAAATCTCTCTCAAAGAACTCAAAAAAAATGAACTCCGATCGACGAATCAATGAGCACAAAAAATTAGGAAATATTTTATGTAGCCGACAAGATACAAGAATACGGATGAATCCTAGTTTTTATTAAGAAGGTGGCCTGCGGAAATTTGGAATTGGAAAAGTATTATTCAAGATATCAACTATGGTAATATATGTCCCAAATCCTAATTTGATATCCCAAAATATTTGATCTTAGACCTTAATGACGTGTATGAAAGAAAGAATAAGCACTTAAAAAAAAAAATATCATTCCAATTCCTAAAATACGAAACAAGACGGAATCTGATAACTCAATCACACAACTAATTATCATAAACAATGGCAATATATAGGTACGAATTTCAAAGACGCTATGAGCCCAAATACGAAAATGAATGAATTTAATAACTATGAAGTCCTACCCACAATCAATCTATAATGTTAATGCATTCGGACACGTGGGATAGACTCTATCAACAACTCAAACAAGAACGCTGAATTGGACGAACAAACAAAGAAATTAATATTTTTTTTTAATTGACGCTACTTATAAACACAAAGAAACAAAATAAGACTCGACCAGAATGAACGACGCAAGAACAGAACGAGACTCTAATCCTAAAACGAATCTAATATAAAACCTCGAACACGATGACAACGAAAAGAAGAAACCTGGATAACGCAACCTGCTCTGGTGCCAAATGATACGAACCTTCGCAGATCCGTAATTCAACACGCATGCGGAAGACACAGACTGAGAATACAACCGATGGATATCTCAATATATCTAAAGTCTAATCCCACAAATGATATAGAATCGGCCTAAACCCCCTATACCCCAAGAGATGATCGCCTTAGTCACACGGAGACGATGAATGACACACAAACGAAGGTGATGAACTCGATTGATTCGCCGGATAAACGTTCGTCTTGGACGAACAAAGAGAATAATTGAAATTCTCAAAAGAGAGAGATAAACTCACCAAAATAATAATAATCAAGCTGATCTTCGTCCATTACAAAAAGGCCATATTTATAGGCTTCAAAAAGTCCTAATTCTATAAGGAAACTAGTTAAAAACCTATCCTATAATATACCAAACCAAATCCTAGTTTAAAAAAGCAATAAAATCACCAAAATAAAGCTGAAAATAGCCCTACCAACTAGAGAACTAATAAAATCCGAAAATAATAAAAATAACCATCTAAATAAACAACTAAATATTAATATTACTCTCCAGCCTATATCATCATTAATTCTTGGCCCATGAACTGAAATCCATGATCTACGGGCTGCATCACCTTCGTTACTCATCGCTTTCGCACGATTCTTGAGTCGTTGTAACACTTATATGATATAGAAGAATAGAGGGTGGTCGAAGTCCGAAGTTCTCTCAGTCGGTTCGTATGATTTTTTCCCTAGGCATCGTTTTCCTTGTTTCGTCTCCCTCACATATCCTTCGTTACTCATCGATTTCGTACAAATCTTGAGTCGTTTGTAACACTTATGAGATATAGAAGAATAGACGGTGGTCAAAATCCGAAGTTCTCTCAGTCGATTCATATGATGTTTTCCCTAGGCATCATTTTTCTTGTTTCGTCCCCCTGACATCTCTTTCCTTACTATCGGTTTTGAACGATTCTTCAGTTGTTGCAACACCAATAAGATATATAAGAATAGGGGGTGGTCGAAGTCTGAAGATCTCTCAGTCGGTTCGTACAATTTTTTTCCCTAGGCATCGTTTTCCTTGTTTCGTCCCCCTCACATCTCCTTCGTTACTCATCGCTATCGCACGATTCTTGAGTCATTGTAACACTTATGAGATATATAAGAATAGGGGGTGGTCGAAATCTGAAGTTCTCTCAGTTGATTCGTACAATTTTTTTCCCTAGGCATCGTTTTCCTTGTTTCGTCCACCTCACATCTCCCTCGTTACTCAACGATTTCGCACGATTTTTGAGTCGTTGTAACACTTATGAGATATAGAATAATAGGGGGTGGTCGAAATCCGAAGTTCTCTCAGTCGATTCATATGATTTTTTCCCTAGGCATCGTTTTCCTTGTTTCGTCCCCCTGACATCTCTTTTCTTACTATCGGTTTCGAACGAATCTTGAGTCGTTGTAACACTAATAAGATATAGAAGAATAGGGGGTGGTCGAAGTCCGAAGTTCTCTCAGTCGGTTCGTACAATTTTTTTCCCTAGGCATCGTTTTCCTTGTTTCGTCCCCCTGACATCTCTTTCCTTACTCATTGGTTTTGAACGAATCTTGAGTCGTTGTAACACTAATAAGATATAGAATAATAGGGGGTTGTCGAAGTCCGAAGTTCTCTCAGTCGTTTCGTACGATTTATTCCCTAGGCATCGTTTTCCTTGTTTCGTCCCCGTCACATCTCTTCGTTACTCATCGCTTTCGCACGATTCTTGAGTTGTTGTAACACTTATATGATATAGAAGAATAGGGGGAGGTCGAAATCCGAAGTTCTCTCAGGCGATTTGTACGATTTTTTTGCCAAGGCATCGTTTTCCTTGTTTCGTCCCCCTGACATCTCTTTCCTTACTCATTGGTTTTGAACGAATCATGAGTCATTGTAACACTTATGAGATATAGAAGCATATGGGGTGGTCGAAATCCGAAGTTCTCTCAGTCGATTCGTACGATGTTTTCCCTAGGCATCGTTTTCCTTGTTTCGTCCCCCTGACATCTCTTTCCTTACTATTGGTTTCGAACGATTCTTGAGTCGTTGTAACACTAATAAGATATAGAAGAATAGGGGGTGGTCGAAGTCCGAAGTTCTCTCAGTCGGTTCGTATGATTTTTTCCCTAAGAATCGTTTTCCTTGTTTCGTCCCCCTCACATCTCCTCCGTTACTCATCGATTTCGCACGATTCTTAAGTCGTTGTAACACTTATGAGATATAGAAGAATAGGGGGTGGTCGAAGTCCGAAGTTCTCTCAGTCGGTTCGTATGATTTTTTCCCTAGGCATCGTTTTCCTTGTTTCGTCCCCCTGACATCTCTTTCCTTACTCATTGGTTTCGAATGATTCTTGAGTCGTTGTAACACTAATAAGATATAGAAGAATAGGGGGTGGTCGAAGTCCGAAGTTCTCTCAGTCGGTTCGTATGATTTTTTCCCTAAGAATCGTTTTTCTTGTTTCGTCCCCCTCACATCTCCTCCGTTACTCATCTATTTAGCACGATTCTTAAGTCGTTGTAACACTTATAAGATATAGAAGAATAGGGGGTGGTCGAAATCCGAAGTTCTCTCAGTCGATTCATACGATTTTTTCCCTAGGCATCGTTTTGTTTGTTTCAGCCCCCTCACATATCCTTCGTTACTTATCGCTTTCGCACTATTCTTGAGTCATTGTAACACTTATGAGATATAGAAGAATAGGGGGTGGTCGAAATCCGAAGTTCTCTCAGTCGATTCATACGATTTATTCCCTAGGCATCGTTTTTCTTGTTTCGTCCCCCTGACATCTCTTTCCTTACTCATTGGTTTTGAGCGAATCATGAGTCATTGTAACACTAATAAGATATAGAAGAATAGGGGTGGTCGAAGTCCGAAGTTCTCTCAGTCGATTCGTTTGATTTATTCCCTAGGCATCGTTTTCCTTGTTTCGTCCCCCTGACATCTCTTTCCTTACTATCGGTTTCGAACGATTCTTAAGTCGTTGTAACACAAACAAGATATAGAAGAATAGGGGGTGGTCGAAGTCCGAAGTTCTCTCAGTCGTTCGTATGATTTTTTCCCTAAGAATCGTTTTCCTTGTTTCGTCCCCCTCACATCTCCTCCGTTACTCATCGATTTCGTACGATTCTTAAGTCTTTGTAACACTTATGAGATATAGAAGAATAGGGGGTGGTCGAAGTCCGAAGTTCTCTCAGTCGGTTCGTACGATTTTTTCCCTTGGCATCGTTTTCCTTGTTTCGTCCCCCTGACATCTCTTTCCTTACTCATTGGTTTCGAATGATTCTTAAGTCGTTATAACACTAATAAGATATAGAAGAATAGGGGGTGGTCGAAGTTCGAAGTTCTCTCAGTCGGTTCGTATGATTTTTTTCCTGAGAATCGTTTTCCTTGTTTCGTCCCCCTCACATCTCCTTCATTACTCATCGATTTTGCACGATTGTTGAGTCGTTGTAACACTTAAGTGATATAGAAGAATAGGGGGTGGTCGAAATCCGAAGTTCTCTCAGTCGATTCATACGATTTTTTCCCTAGGCATCGTTTTCCTTGCTTCGTCCCCCTGATATCTCTTTCCTTACTATCGGTTTCGATCGATTCTTGAGTCGTTGTAACACTAATAAGATATATAAGAATAGAGGGTGGTCGAAGTCCGAAGTTCTCTCAGTCGGTTTGTATGATTTGTTCCCTAAGAATCGTTTTCCTTGTTTCATCCCCCTCACATCTCCTCCGTTATTCATCGATTTAGCACGATTCTTAAGTCATTGTAACACTTATGAGATATAGAAGAATAGGGGGTGGTCGAAGTTCGAAGTTCTCTGAGTCGGTTCGTATGATTTTTTCCCTAGGCATCGTTTTCCTTGTTTCGTCCGCCTGACATCTCCTCCGTTACTGATCGATTTAGCACGATTCTTAAGTCGTTGTAACACTTATAAGATATAGAAGAATAGGGGGTGGTCGAAATCCGAAGTTCTGTCAGTCGATTCATACGATTTTTTCCCTAGGCATCGTTTTGTTTGTTTCATCCCCCTCACATCTCCTTCGTTACTTATCGCTTTCGCATGATTCTTGAGTCATTGTAACACTTATGAGATATAGAAGAATAGGGGGTGGTCGAAATCCGAAGTTCTCTCAGTCGATTCATACGATTTATTCCCTAGGCATCATTTTCCTTGTTTCGTCCCCCTGACATCTCTTTCCTTACTCATCGATTTTGCACGATTGTTGAGTCGTTGTAACACTTAAGTGATATAGAAGAATAGGGGGTGGTCGAAAACCGAAGTTCTCTCAGTAGATTTGTACGATTTTTTTCCCTAGGCATCGTTTTCCTTGTTTCGTCCCCCTGACATCTCTTTCCTTACTCAATTGTTTTGAACGAATCATGAGTCATTGTAACACTAATAAGATAAAGAAGAATAGGGGGTGGTCGAAGTCCGAAGTTATCTCAGTCGATTCGTACGATTTATTCCCTAGGCATCGTTTTCCTTGTTTCGTCCCCCTGACATCTCTTTCCTTACTCATTGGTTTCGAACTATTCTTGAGTCGTTGTAACACTAATAAGATATAGAAGAATAGGTGGTGGTCGAAGTCTGAAGATCTCTCAGTCGGTTCGTACGATTTTTTTCCCTAGGCATCATTTTCCTTGTTTCGTCCCCCTCACATCTCCTTCGTTACACATCGCTTTCGCACGATTCTTGAGTCATTGTAACATTTTTGAGATATAGAAGCATAGGGGGTGGTCGAAATCCGAAGTTCTCTCAGTCGATTCGTACAATGTTTTCCCTAGGCATCGTTTTCCTTGTTTCGTCCCCCTGACATCTCTTTCCTTACTATCGGTTTCGAACGATTATTGAGTCATTGTAACACTAATAAGATATATAAGAATAGGGGGTTGTCAAAGTCTGAAGATCTCTCAGTCGGTTCGTACGATTTTTTTTCCCTAGGAATCGTTTTCCTTGTTTCGTCCCCCTCACATCTCCTTCGTTACTCATAGCTTTCGCACGATTCTTGAGTCATTGTAACACTAATGAGATGTATAAGCATAGGGGGTGGTCGAAATCCGAAGTTCTCTCGGTCGATTCGTACGATGTTTTCCCTAGGCATCGTTTTCCTTGTTTCGTCCCCCTGACGTCTCTTTCCTTACTATCGGTTTAGAATGATTCTTGAGTCGTTGTAACACTAATAAGATATATAAGAATAGAGGGTGGTTGAAGTCTGAAGATCTCTCAGTCGGTTCGTACGATTTTTTTCCCTAGGCATTATTTTCCTTGTTTCGTCCCCCTCATATCTCTTTCGTTACTCTTCTCTTTTGCACGATTCTTGAGTCATTGTAACACTTATGCAATATAGAAGTATAGGGGGTGGTCGAAGTCCGAAGTTCTCTTAGTCGGTTCATACGATTTTTTCCCTAGGCATCGTTTTCCTTTTTTAGTCCCCCTGACATCTCTTTCCTTACTCATTGGTTTCGAATGATTCTTGAGTCGTTGTAACATTAATAAGATATAGAAGAATAGGGGGTGCTCGAAGTCCGAAGTTCTCTCAGTCGGTTCGTATGATTTTTTCCCTAAGAATCATTTTCCTTGTTTCGTCCCCCTCACATCTCCTCCGTTACTCATCGATTTCGCACGATTCTTAAGTCGTTGTAACACTTATGAGATATAAAAGAATAGGGGGTGGTCAAAATCCGAAGTTCTCTCAGTCGATTCATACGATTTATTCCTTAGGCATCGTTTTCCTTGTTTTGTCCCCCTGACATCTCTTTCCTTACTATCTGTTTCGAACGATTCTTGAGACGTTGTAACACTAATAAGATATAGAAGAATAGGGGGTGGTCGAAGTCCGAAGTTCTCTCAGTCGGTTCGTATGATTTTTTCCCTAAGAATCGTTTTCCTTGTTTCGTCCCCCTCACATCCCCTCCGTTACTCATCGATTTTGCACGATTCTTAAGTCGTTGTAACACTTATGAGATATAAAAGAATAGGGGGTGGTCAAAATCCGAAGTTCTCTCAGTCGATTCATACGATTTATTCCCTAGGCATCGTTTTCCTTGTTTCGTCCCCCTGACATCTCTTTCCTTACTATCGGTTTCGAACGATTCTTGAGTCGTTGTAACACTAATAAGATATAGAAGAATAGGGGGTGGTCGAAGTCCGAAGTTCTCTCAGTCGGTTCGTATGATTTTTTCCTTAAGAATCGTTTTCCTTGTTTCGTCCCCCTCACATCTCCTCCGTTACTCATCGATTTCGCACGATTCTTAAGTCGTTGTAACACATATGAGATATAGAAGAATAAGGGGTGGTCAAAATCCGATGTTCTCTCAGTCGATTCATACGATTTATTCCCTAGGCATCGTTTTCCTTGTTTCGTCCCCCAGACATCTCTTTCCTTACTCATTGGTTTCGAATGATTCTTGAGTCGTTGTAACACTAATAAGGTATAGAAGAATCGGGGGTGGTCGAAGTCCGAAGTTCTCTCAGTCGGTTCGTATGATTTTTTCCCTAAGAATCGTTTTCCTTGTTTCGTCCCCCTCACATCTCCTCCGTTACTCATCGATTTCGTACGATTCTTAAGTCGTTGTAACACTTATGAGATATAGAAGAATAGGGGGTGGTCGAAGTCCGAAGTTCTCTCAGTCGGTTCGTACGATTTTTTCCCTAGGCATCGTTTTCCTTGTTTCGTCCCCCTGACATCTCTTTCCTTACTATCGTTTTCGAACGATTCTTGAGTCGTTGTAACACTAATAAGATATAGAAGAATCGGGGGTGGTCGAAGTCCGAAGTTCTCTCAGTCGGTTCGTATGATTTTTTCCCTAAGAATCGTTTTCCTTGTTTCGTCCCCCTCACATCTCCTCCGTTACTCATCGATTTCGCACGATTCTTGAGTCATTGTAACACTTATGAGATATAGAAGAATAGGGGGTTGTCGAAGTCCGAAGTTCTCTCAGTCGGTTCATACGATTTTTCCCCTAGGCATCGTTTTTCCTTGTTTCGTCCCCCTGACATCTCTTTCCTTACTCATTGGTTTCGAATGATTCTTGAGTCGTTGTAACACTAATAAGATATAGAAGAATAGGGGGTGGTCGAAGTCCGAAGTTCTCTCAGTCGGTTCGTATGATTTTTTCCCTAAGAATCGTTTTCCTTGTTTCGTCCCCCTCACATCTCCTCCGTTACTCATCGATTTCGCACGATTCTTAAGTCGTTGTAACACATATGAGATATAGAAGAATAAGGGGTGGTCAAAATCCGATGTTCTCTCAGTCGATTCATACGATTTATTCCCTAGGCATCGTTTTCCTTATTTCGTCCCCCAGACATCTCTTTCTTTACTATCGGTTTCGAACGATTCTTGAGTCGTTGTAACACTAATAAGATGTAGAAGAATAGGGGGTGGTCGAAGTCCAAAGTTCTCTCAGTCGGTTCGTATGATTTTTTCCCTAAGAATCGTTTTCCTTGTTTCGTCCCCCTCACATCTCCTCCGTTACACATCGATTTAGCACGATTCTTAAGTCGTTGTAACACTTATAAGATATAGAAGAATAGGGGGTGGTCAAAATCCGAAGTTCTCTTAGTCGATTCATATGATTTTTTCCCTAGGCAGGGTTTTCTTTGTTTCATCCCCCTCACATCTCCTTCGTTACTTATCGCTTTCGCAGGATTTTTGAGTCATTGTAACACTTATGAGATATAGAAGAATAGGGGGTGGTCGAAATCCGATGTTCTCTCAGTCGATTTGTATGATTTTTTTCCCTAGGCATCGTTTTCCTTGTTTCGTCCCCCTGACATCTCTTTCCTTACTCATTGGTTTTGAGCGAATCATGAGTCATTGTAACACTAATAAGATATAGAAGAATAGGGGGTGGTCGAAGTCCGAAGTTCTCTCAGTCGATTCGTATGATTTATTCCCTAGGCATCATTTTCCTTGTTTCGTCCCCCTGACATCTCTTTCCTTACTATCGGTTTCGAACGATTCTTGAGTCGTTGTAACACAAACAAGATATAGAAGAATAGGGGGTGGTCGAAGTCTGAAGTTCTCTCAGTCGTTCGTATGATTTTTTCCCTAAGAATCATTTTCCTTATTTCGTCCCCCTCACATCTGCTCCGTTACTCATCGATTTCGTACGATTCTTAAGTCGTTGTAACACTTATGAGATATAGAAGAATAGGGGGTGGTCGAAGTCCGAAGTTCTCTCAGTCGGTTCGTACGATTTTTTCCCTAGGCATCGTTTTCCTTATTTCGTCCCCCTGACATCTCTTTCCTTACTTATTGGTTTCGAATGATTCTTAAGTCGTTGTAACACTAATAAGATATAGAAGAATAGGGGGTGGTCGAAGTTCGAAGTTCTCTCAGTCGGTTCGTATGATTTTTTCCCTAAGAATCGTTTAACTTGTTTCGTCCCCCTCACATCTCCTTCATTACTCATCGATTTTGCACTATTGTTGAGTCGTTGTAACACTTAAGTGATATAGAAGAATAGGGGGTGGTCGAAATCCGAAGTTCTCTCAGTCGATTCATACGATTTTTTCCCTAGGCATCGTTTTCCTTGCTTCGTCCCCCTGATATCTCTTTCCTTACTATCAGTTTCGAACGATTCTTGAGTCGTTGTAACACTAATAAGATATATAAGAATAGAGGGTGGTCGAAGTCCGAAGTTCTCTCAGTCGGTTTGTATGATTTGTTCCCTAAGAATCGTTTTCCTTGTTTCGTCCCCCTCACATCTCCTCCGTTACTCATCGATTTCGCACGATTCTTAAGTCGTTGTAATACATATGAGATATAGAAGAATAGGGGTTGGTCTAAATCCGAAGTTCTCTCAGTCGATTCATACGATTTATTCCCTAGGCATCGTTTTCCTTGTTTCGTCCCCCAGACATCTCTTTCTTTACTATCGGTTTCGAACGATTCTTGAGTCGTTGTAACACTAATAAGATATAGAAGAATAGGGGGTGGTCGAAGTCCGAAGTTCTCTCAGTCGGTTCGTATGATTTTTTCCCTAAGAATCGTTTTCCTTGTTTCGTCCCCCTCACATCTCCTCCGTTACTCATCGATTTCGCACGATTCTTAAGTCGTTGTAACACTTATGAGATATAGAAGAATAGGGGGTGGTCGAAGTCCGAAGTTCTCTCAGTCGGTTCGTACGATTTTTTCCCTAGGCATCGTTTTCCTTGTTTCGTCCCCCAGACATCTCTTTCCTTACTCATTGGTTTCGAATGATTCTTGAGTCGTTGTAACACTAATAAGATATAGAAGAATAGGGGGTGGTCGAAGTTCGAAGTTCTCTCAGTCAGTTCGTATGATTTTTTCCCTAAGAATCGTTTTCCTTGTTTCGTCCCCCTCACATCTCCTTCATTACTCATCGATTTCGCACGATTGTTGAGTCGTTGTAACACTTAAGAGATATAGAAGAATAGGGGGTGGTCGAAAAATCTGAAGTTCTCTCAGTCGATTCGTACGATTTTTTCCCTAGGCATCGTTTTCCTTGCTTCGTCCCCCTGACATCTCTTTCCTTACTATCGGTTTCGAACGATTCTTGAGTCGTTGTAACACTGATAAGATATATAAGAATAGAGGGTGGTTGAAGTCTGAAGATCTCTCAGTCGGTTCGTACGATTTTTTTCCCTAGCCATCGTTTTCCTTGTTTCGTCCCCCTCACATCTCCTTCGTTACTCATCGCTTTCGCACGATTCTTGAGTCATTGTAACAGTTTTGAGATATAGAAGCATAGGTGGTGGTCGAAATCCGAAGTTCTCTCAGTCGATTCGTACGATGTTTTCCCTAGGCATCGTTCTCCTTGTTTCGTCCCCCTGACATCTCTTTCCTTACTATCGGTTTCGAATGATTCTTGAGTCGTTGTAACACTAATAAGATATAGAAGAATAGGGGGTGGTCGAAGTCCGAAGTTCTCTCAGTCGGTTCGTATGATTTTTTCCCTAAGAATCATTTTCCTTGTTTCGTCCCCTCACAGCTCCTCCGTTACTCATCGATTTCACACGATTCTTAAGTCGTTGTAACACTTATGAGATATAGAAGAGTAGGGGGTGGTTGAAGTCTGAAGATCTCTCAGTCGGTTCGTACGATTTTTTTCCCTAGGCATCGTTTTCCTTGTTTCGTCCCCCTCATATCTCTTTCGTTACTCTTCGCTTTTGCACGATTCTTGAGTCATTGTAACACTTATGAGATATAGAAGAATAGGGGGTGGTCGAAGTCCGAAGTTCTCTCAGTCGGTTCATACGATTTTTTCCTTAGGCATCGTTTTCCTTGTTTTGTCCCCCTGACTTCTATTTCCTTACTCATTGGTTTTGAACGAATCTTGAGTCATTGTAACACTAATAAGATATAGATGAATAGGGGGTGGTCGAAGTCCGAAGTTCTCTCAGTCGGTTCGTACGATTTTTTCCCTAGGCATCGTTTTCCTTGTTTCGTCCCCCTGACATCTCTTTCCTTACTCATTGGTTTCGAATGATTCTTGAGTCGTTGTAACACTAATAAGATATAGAAGAATAGGGGGTGGTCGAAGTTCGAAGTTCTCTCAGTCGGTTCGTATGATTTTTTCCCTATGAATCGTTTTCCTTGTTTCGTCCCCCTCACATCTCCTTCATTACTCATCGATTTCGCACGATTGTTGAGTCGTTGTAACACTTAAGAGATATAGAAGAATAGGGGGTGGTCGAAAAATCCGAAGTTCTCTCAGTCGATTCATACGATATTTTCCCTAGGCATCGTTTTCCTTGCTTCGTGCCCCTGACATCTCTTTCCTTACTATCGGTTTCGAACGATTCTTAAGTCGTTGTAACACTAATAAGATATATAAGAATAGAGGGTGGTTGAAGTCTGAAGATCTCTCAGTCGGTTCGTACGATTTTTTTCCCTAGCCATCGTTTTCCTTGTTTCGTCCCCCTCACATCTCCTTCGTTACTCATCGCTTTCGCACGATTCTTGAGTCATTGTAACAGTTTTGAGATATAGAAGCATAGGTGGTGGTCGAAATCCGAAGTTCTCTCAGTCGATTCGTACGATGTTTTCCCTAGGCATCGTTCTCCTTGTTTCGTCCCCCTGACATCTCTTTCCTTACTATCGGTTTCGAATGATTCTTGAGTCGTTGTAACACTAATAAGATATAGAAGAATAGGGGGTGGTCGAAGTCCGAAGTTCTCTCAGTCGGTTCGTATGATTTTTTCCCTAAGAATCGTTTTCCTTGTTTCGTCCCCCTCACAGCTCCTCCGTTACTCATCGATTTCACACGATTCTTAAGTCGTTGTAACACTTATGAGATATAGAAGAGTAGGGGGTGGTTGAAGTCTGAAGATCTCTCAGTCGGTTCGTACGATTTTTTTCCCTAGGCATCGTTTTCCTTGTTTCGTCCCCCTCATATCTCTTTCGTTACTCTTCGCTTTTGCACGATTCTTGAGTCATTGTAACACTTATGAGATATAGAAGAATAGGGGGTGGTCGAAGTCCGAAGTTCTCTCAGTCGGTTCATACGATTTTTTCCTTAGGCATCGTTTTCCTTGTTTCGTCCCCCTGACTTCTATTTCCTTACTCATTGGTTTTGAACGAATCTTGAGTCATTGTAACACTAATAAGATATAGATGAATAGGGGGTGGTCGAAGTCCGAAGTTCTCTCAGTCGGTTCGTACGATTTTTTCACTAGGCATCGTTTTCCTTGTTTCGTCCCCCTGACATCTCTTTCCTTACTCATTGGTTTCGAATGATTCTTGAGTCGTTGTAACACTAATAAGATATAGAAGAATAGGGGGTGGTCGAAGTTCGAAGTTCTCTCAGTCGGTTCGTATGATTTTTTCCCTATGAATCGTTTTCCTTGTTTCGTCCCCCTCACATCTCCTTCATTACTCATCGATTTCGCACGATTGTTGAGTCGTTGTAACACTTAAGAGATATAGAAGAATAGGGGGTGGTCGAAAAATCCGAAGTTCTCTCAGTCGATTCATACGATATTTTCCCTGGGCATCGTTTTCCTTGCTTCGTGCCCCTGACATCTCTTTCCTTACTATCGGTTTCGAACGATTCTTAAGTCGTTGTAACACTAATAAGATATATAAGAATAGAGGGTGGTTGAAGTCTGAAGATCTCTCAGTCGGTTCGTACGATTTTTTTCCCTAGGCATTGTTTTCCTTGTTTCGTCCCCCTCATGTCTCTTTCGTTACTCTTCGATTTTGCACGATTCTTGAGTCATTGTAACACTTATGAGATATAGAAGAATAGGGGGTTGTCGAAGTCCGAAGTTCTCTCAGTCGGTTCATACGATTTTTCCCCTAGGCATCGTTTTTCCTTGTTTCGTCCCCCTGACATCTCTTTCCTTACTCATTGGTTTCGAATGATTCTTGAGTCGTTGTAACACTAATAAGATATAGAAGAATAGGGGGTGGTCGAAGTCCGAAGTTCTCTCAGTCGGTTCGTATGATTTTTTCCCTAAGAATCGTTTTCCTTGTTTCGTCCCCCTCACATCTCCTCCGTTACTCATCGATTTCTCACGATTCTTAAGTCGTTGTAACACTTATGAGATATAGAAGAATAGGGGGTGGTCAAAATCCGAAGTTCTCTCAGTCGATTCATACGATTTATTCCCTAGGCATCGTTTTCCTTGTTTCGTCCCCCAGACATCTCTTTCCTTACTCATTGGTTTCGAATGATTCTTGAGTCGTTGTAACACTAATAAGATATAGAAGAATAGGGGGTGGTCGAAGTTCGAAGTTCTCTCAGTCAGTTCGTATGATTTTTTCCCTAAGAATCGTTTTCCTTGTTTTGTCCCCCTCACATCTCCTTCATTACTCATCGATTTCGCACGATTGTTGAGTCGTTGTAACACTTAAGAGATATAGAAGAATAGGGAGTGGTCGAAAAATCTGAAGTTCTCTCAGTCGATTCATACGATTTTTTCCCTAGGCATCGTTTTCCTTGCTTCGTCCCCCTGACATCTCTTTCCTTACTATCGGTTTCGAACGATTCTTGAGTCGTTGTAACACTGATAAGATATATAAGAATAGAGGGTGGTTGAAGTCTGAAGATCTCTCAGTCGGTTCGTACGATTTTTTTCCCTAGCCATCGTTTTCCTTGTTTCGTCCCCTCACATCTCCTTCGTTACTCATCGCTTTCGCACGATTCTTGAGTCATTGTAACAGTTTTGAGATATAGAAGCATAGGTGGTGGTCGAAATCCGAAGTTCTCTCAGTCGATTCGTACGATGTTTTCCCTAGGCATCGTTCTCCTTGTTTCGTCCCCCTGACATCTCTTTCCTTACTATCGGTTTCGAATGATTCTTGAGTCGTTGTAACACTAATAAGATATAGAAGAATAGGGGGTGGTCGAAGTCCGAAGTTCTCTCAGTCGGTTCGTATGATTTTTTCCCTAAGAATCGTTTTCCTTGTTTCGTCCCCCTCACAGCTCCTCCGTTACTCATCGATTTCACACGATTCTTAAGTCGTTGTAACACTTATGAGATATAGAAGAGTAGGGGGTGGTTGAAGTCTGAAGATCTCTCAGTCGGTTCGTACGATTTTTTTCCCTAGGCATCGTTTTCCTTGTTTCGTCCCCCTCATATCTCTTTCGTTACTCTTCGCTTTTGCACGATTCTTGAGTCATTGTAACACTTATGAGATATAGAAGAATAGGGGATGGTCGAAGTCCGAAGTTCTCTCAGTCGGTTCATACGATTTTTTCCTTAGGCATCGTTTTCCTTGTTTTGTCCCCCTGACTTCTATTTCCTTACTCATTGGTTTTGAACGAATCTTGAGTCATTGTAACACTAATAAGATATAGATGAATAGGGGGTGGTCGAAGTCCGAAGTTCTCTCAGTCGGTTCGTACGATTTTTTCCCTAGGCATCGTTTTCCTTGTTTCGTCCCCCTGACATCTCTTTCCTTACTCATTGGTTTCGAATGATTCTTGAGTCGTTGTAACACTAATAAGATATAGAAGAATAGGGGGTGGTCGAAGTTCGAAGTTCTCTCAGTCGGTTCGTATGATTTTTTCCCTATGAATCGTTTTCCTTGTTTCGTCCCCCTCACATCTCCTTCATTACTCATCGATTTCGCACGATTGTTGAGTCGTTGTAACACTTAAGAGATATAGAAGAATAGGGGGTGGTCGAAAAATCCGAAGTTCTCTCAGTCGATTCATACGATATTTTCCCTGGGCATCGTTTTCCTTGCTTCGTGCCCCTGACATCTCTTTCCTTACTATCGGTTTCGAACGATTCTTAAGTCGTTGTAACACTAATAAGATATATAAGAATAGAGGGTGGTTGAAGTCTGAAGATCTCTCAGTCGGTTCGTACGATTTTTTTCCCTAGGCATTGTTTTCCTTGTTTCGTCCCCCTCATGTCTCTTTCGTTACTCTTCGATTTTGCACGATTCTTGAGTCATTGTAACACTTATGAGATATAGAAGAATAGGGGGTTGTCGAAGTCCGAAGTTCTCTCAGTCGGTTCATACGATTTTTCCCCTAGGCATCGTTTTTCCTTGTTTCGTCCCCCTGACATCTCTTTCCTTACTCATTGGTTTCGAATGATTCTTGAGTCGTTGTAACACTAATAAGATATAGAAGAATAGGGGGTGGTCGAAGTCCGAAGTTCTCTCAGTCGGTTCGTATGATTTTTTCCCTAAGAATCGTTTTCCTTGTTTCGTCCCCCTCACATCTCCTCCGTTACTCATCGATTTCGCACGATTCTTAAGTCGTTGTAACACATATGAGATATAGAAGAATAAGGGGTGGTCAAAATCCGATGTTCTCTCAGTCGATTCATACGATTTATTCCCTAGGCATCGTTTCCTTATTTCGTCCCCCAGACATCTCTTTCTTTACTATCGGTTTCGAACGATTCTTGAGTCGTTGTAACACTAATAAGATGTAGAAGAATAGGGGGTGGTCGAAGTCCAAAGTTCTCTCAGTCGGTTCGTATGATTTTTTCCCTAAGAATCGTTTTCCTTGTTTCGTCCCCCTCACATCTCCTCCGTTACACATCGATTTAGCACGATTCTTAAGTCGTTGTAACACTTATAAGATATAGAAGAATAGGGGGTGGTCGAAATCCGAAGTTCTCTCAGTCGATTCATATGATTTTTTCCCTAGGCAGGGTTTTCTTTGTTTCATCCCCCTCACATCTCCTTCGTTACTTATCGCTTTCGCAGGATTTTTGAGTCATTGTAACACTTATGAGATATAGAAGAATAGGGGGTGGTCGAAATCCGATGTTCTCTCAGTCGATTTGTATGATTTTTTTCCCTAGGCATCGTTTTCCTTGTTTCGTCCCCCTGACATCTCTTTCCTTACTCATTGGTTTTGAGCGAATCATGAGTCATTGTAACACTAATAAGATATAGAAGAATAGGGGGTGGTCGAAGTCCGAAGTTCTCTCAGTCGATTCGTATGATTTATTCCCTAGGCATCATTTTCCTTGTTTCGTCCCCCTGACATCTCTTTCCTTACTATCGGTTTCGAACGATTCTTGAGTCGTTGTAACACAAACAAGATATAGAAGAATAGGGGGTGGTCGAAGTCTGAAGTTCTCTCAGTCGTTCGTATGATTTTTTCCCTAAGAATCATTTTCCTTATTTCGTCCCCCTCACATCTGCTCCGTTACTCATCGATTTCGTACGATTCTTAAGTCGTTGTAACACTTATGAGATATAGAAGAATAGGGGGTGGTCGAAGTCCGAAGTTCTCTCAGTCGGTTCGTACGATTTTTTCCCTAGGCATCGTTTTCCTTATTTCGTCCCCCTGACATCTCTTTCCTTACTTATTGGTTTCGAATGATTCTTAAGTCGTTGTAACACTAATAAGATATAGAAGAATAGGGGGTGGTCGAAGTTCGAAGTTCTCTCAGTCGGTTCGTATGATTTTTTCCCTAAGAATCGTTTAACTTGTTTCGTCCCCCTCACATCTCCTTCATTACTCATCGATTTTGCACTATTGTTGAGTCGTTGTAACACTTAAGTGATATAGAAGAATAGGGGGTGGTCGAAATCCGAAGTTCTCTCAGTCGATTCATACGATTTTTTCCCTAGGCATCGTTTTCCTTGCTTCGTCCCCCTGATATCTCTTTCCTTACTATCAGTTTCGAACGATTCTTGAGTCGTTGTAACACTAATAAGATATATAAGAATAGAGGGTGGTCGAAGTCCGAAGTTCTCTCAGTCGGTTTGTATGATTTGTTCCCTAAGAATCGTTTTCCTTGTTTCGTCCCCCTCACATCTCCTCCGTTACTCATCGATTTCGCACGATTCTTAAGTCGTTGTAATACATATGAGATATAGAAGAATAGGGGTTGGTCTAAATCCGAAGTTCTCTCAGTCGATTCATACGATTTATTCCCTAGGCATCGTTTTCCTTGTTTCGTCCCCCAGACATCTCTTTCTTTACTATCGGTTTCGAACGATTCTTGAGTCGTTGTAACACTAATAAGATATAGAAGAATAGGGGGTGGTCGAAGTCCGAAGTTCTCTCAGTCGGTTCGTATGATTTTTTCCCTAAGAATCGTTTTCCTTGTTTCGTCCCCCTCACATCTCCTCCGTTACTCATCGATTTCGCACGATTCTTAAGTCGTTGTAACACTTATGAGATATAGAAGAATAGGGGGTGGTCGAAGTCCGAAGTTCTCTCAGTCGGTTCGTACGATTTTTTCCCTAGGCATCGTTTTCCTTGTTTCGTCCCCCAGACATCTCTTTCCTTACTCATTGGTTTCGAATGATTCTTGAGTCGTTGTAACACTAATAAGATATAGAAGAATAGGGGGTGGTCGAAGTCCGAAGTTCTCTCAGTCGGTTCGTATGATTTTTTCCCTAAGAATCGTTTTCCTTGTTTCGTCCCCCTCACAGCTCCTCCGTTACTCATCGATTTCACACGATTCTTAAGTCGTTGTAACACTTATGAGATATAGAAGAGTAGGGGGTGGTTGAAGTCTGAAGATCTCTCAGTCGGTTCGTACGATTTTTTTCCCTAGGCATCGTTTTCCTTGTTTCGTCCCCCTCATATCTCTTTCGTTACTCTTCGCTTTTGCACGATTCTTGAGTCATTGTAACACTTATGAGATATAGAAGAATAGGGGGTGGTCGAAGTCCGAAGTTCTCTCAGTCGGTTCATACGATTTTTTCCTTAGGCATCGTTTTCCTTGTTTTGTCCCCCTGACTTCTATTTCCTTACTCATTGGTTTTGAACGAATCTTGAGTCATTGTAACACTAATAAGATATAGATGAATAGGGGGTGGTCGAAGTCCGAAGTTCTCTCAGTCGGTTCGTAAGATTTTTTCCCTAGGCATCGTTTTCCTTGTTTCGTCCCCCTGACATCTCTTTCCTTACTCATTGGTTTCGAATGATTCTTGAGTCGTTGTAACACTAATAAGATATAGAAGAATAGGGGGTGGTCGAAGTTCGAAGTTCTCTCAGTCGGTTCGTATGATTTTTTCCCTATGAATCGTTTTCCTTGTTTCGTCCCCCTCACATCTCCTTCATTACTCATCGATTTCGCACGATTGTTGAGTCGTTGTAACACTTAAGAGATATAGAAGAATAGGGGGTGGTCGAAAAATCCGAAGTTCTCTCAGTCGATTCATACGATATTTTCCCTAGGCATCGTTTTCCTTGCTTCGTGCCCCTGACATCTCTTTCCTTACTATCGGTTTCGAACGATTCTTAAGTCGTTGTAACACTAATAAGATATATAAGAATAGAGGGTGGTTGAAGTCTGAAGATCTCTCAGTCGGTTCGTACGATTTTTTTCCCTAGCCATCGTTTTCCTTGTTTCGTCCCCCTCACATCTCCTTCGTTACTCATCGCTTTCGCACGATTCTTGAGTCATTGTAACAGTTTTGAGATATAGAAGCATAGGTGGTGGTCGAAATCCGAAGTTCTCTCAGTCGATTCGTACGATGTTTTCCCTAGGCATCGTTCTCCTTGTTTCGTCCCCCTGACATCTCTTTCCTTACTATCGGTTTCGAATGATTCTTGAGTCGTTGTAACACTAATAAGATATAGAAGAATAGGGGGTGGTCGAAGTCCGAAGTTCTCTCAGTCGGTTCGTATGATTTTTTCCCTAAGAATCGTTTTCCTTGTTTCGTCCCCCTCACAGCTCCTCCGTTACTCATCGATTTCACACGATTCTTAAGTCGTTGTAACACTTATGAGATATAGAAGAGTAGGGGGTGGTTGAAGTCTGAAGATCTCTCAGTCGGTTCGTACGATTTTTTTCCCTAGGCATCGTTTTCCTTGTTTCGTCCCCCTCATATCTCTTTCGTTACTCTTCGCTTTTGCACGATTCTTGAGTCATTGTAACACTTATGAGATATAGAAGAATAGGGGGTGGTCGAAGTCCGAAGTTCTCTCAGTCGGTTCATACGATTTTTTCCTTAGGCATCGTTTTCCTTGTTTCGTCCCCCTGACTTCTATTTCCTTACTCATTGGTTTTGAACGAATCTTGAGTCATTGTAACACTAATAAGATATAGATGAATAGGGGGTGGTCGAAGTCCGAAGTTCTCTCAGTCGGTTCGTACGATTTTTTCCCTAGGCATCGTTTTCCTTGTTTCGTCCCCCTGACATCTCTTTCCTTACTCATTGGTTTCGAATGATTCTTGAGTCGTTGTAACACTAATAAGATATAGAAGAATAGGGGGTGGTCGAAGTTCGAAGTTCTCTCAGTCGGTTCGTATGATTTTTTCCCTATGAATCGTTTTCCTTGTTTCGTCCCCCTCACATCTCCTTCATTACTCATCGATTTCGCACGATTGTTGAGTCGTTGTAACACTTAAGAGATATAGAAGAATAGGGGGTGGTCGAAAAATCCGAAGTTCTCTCAGTCGATTCATACGATATTGTCCCTAGGCATCGTTTTCCTTGCTTCGTGCCCCTGACATCTCTTTCCTTACTATCGGTTTCGAACGATTCTTAAGTCGTTGTAACACTAATAAGATATATAAGAATAGAGGGTGGTTGAAGTCTGAAGATCTCTCAGTCGGTTCGTACGATTTTTTTCCCTAGGCATTGTTTTCCTTGTTTCGTCCCCCTCATGTCTCTTTCGTTACTCTTCGATTTTGCACGATTCTTGAGTCATTGTAACACTTATGAGATATAGAAGAATAGGGGGTTGTCGAAGTCCGAAGTTCTCTCAGTCGGTTCATACGATTTTTCCCCTAGGCATCGTTTTTCCTTGTTTCGTCCCCCTGACATCTCTTTCCTTACTCATTGGTTTCGAATGATTCTTGAGTCGTTGTAACACTAATAAGATATAGAAGAATAGGGGGTGGTCGAAGTCCGAAGTTCTCTCAGTCGGTTCGTATGATTTTTTCCCTAAGAATCGTTTTCCTTGTTTCGTCCCCCTCACATCTCCTCCGTTACTCATCGATTTCTCACGATTCTTAAGTCGTTGTAACACTTATGAGATATAGAAGAATAGGGGGTGGTCAAAATCCGAAGTTCTCTCAGTCGATTCATACGATTTATTCCCTAGGCATCGTTTTCCTTGTTTCGTCCCCCAGACATCTCTTTCCTTACTCATTGGTTTTGAATGATTCTTGAGTCGTTGTAACACTAATAAGATATAGAAGAATAGGGGGTGGTCGAAGTTCGAAGTTCTCTCAGTCAGTTCGTATGATTTTTTCCCTAAGAATCGTTTTCCTTGTTTTGTCCCCCTCACATCTCCTTCATTACTCTTCGATTTCGCACGATTGTTGAGTCGTTGTAACACTTAAGAGATATAGAAGAATAGGGAGTGGTCGAAAAATCTGAAGTTCTCTCAGTCGATTCATACGATTTTTTCCCTAGGCATCGTTTTCCTTGCTTCGTCCCCCTGACATCTCTTTCCTTACTATCGGTTTCGAACGATTCTTGAGTCGTTGTAACACTGATAAGATATATAAGAATAGAGGGTGGTTGAAGTCTGAAGATCTCTCAGTCGGTTCGTACGATTTTTTTCCCTAGCCATCGTTTTCCTTGTTTCGTCCCCCTCACATCTCCTTCGTTACTCATCGCTTTCGCACGATTCTTGAGTCATTGTAACAGTTTTGAGATATAGAAGCATAGGTGGTGGTCGAAATCCGAAGTTCTCTCAGTCGATTCGTACGATGTTTTCCCTAGGCATCGTTCTCCTTGTTTCGTCCCCCTGACATCTCTTTCCTTACTATCGGTTTCGAATGATTCTTGAGTCGTTGTAACACTAATAAGATATAGAAGAATAGGGGGTGGTCGAAGTCCGAAGTTCTCTCAGTCGGTTCGTATGATTTTTTCCCTAAGAATCGTTTTCCTTGTTTCGTCCCCCTCACAGCTCCTCCGTTACTCATCGATTTCACACGATTCTTAAGTCGTTGTAACACTTATGAGATATAGAAGAGTAGGGGGTGGTTGAAGTCTGAAGATCTCTCAGTCGGTTTGTACGATTTTTTTCCCTAGGCATCGTTTTCCTTGTTTCGTCCCCCTCATATCTCTTTCGTTACTCTTCGCTTTTGCACGATTCTTGAGTCATTGTAACACTTATGACATATAGAAGAATAAGGGGTGGTCGAAGTCCGAAGTTCTCTCAGTCGGTTCATACGATTTTTTCCTTAGGCATCGTTTTCCTTGTTTCGTCCCCCTGACATCTATTTCCTTACTCATTGGTTTTGAACGAATCTTGAGTCATTGTAACACTAATAAGATATAGATGAATAGGGGGTGGTCGAAGTCCGAAGTTCTCTCAGTCGGTTCGTACGATTTTTTCCCTAGGCATCGTTTTCCTTGTTTCGTCCCCCTGACATCTCTTTCCTTACTCATTGGTTTCGAATGATTCTTGAGTCGTTGTAACACTAATAAGATATAGAAGAATAGGGGGTGGTCGAAGTTCGAAGTTCTCTCAGTCGGTTCGTATGATTTTTTCCCTATGAATCGTTTTCCTTGTTTCGTCCCCCTCACATCTCCTTCATTACTCATCGATTTCGCACGATTGTTGAGTCGTTGTAACACTTAAGAGATATAGAAGAATAGGGGGTGGTCGAAAAATCCGAAGTTCTCTCAGTCGATTCATACGATATTTTCCCTGGGCATCGTTTTCCTTGCTTCGTGCCCCTGACATCTCTTTCCTTACTATCGGTTTCGAACGATTCTTAAGTCGTTGTAACACTAATAAGATATATAAGAATAGAGGGTGGTTGAAGTCTGAAGATCTCTCAGTCGGTTCGTACGATTTTTTTCCCTAGGCATTGTTTTCCTTGTTTCGTCCCCCTCATGTCTCTTTCGTTACTCTTCGATTTTGCACGATTCTTGAGTCATTGTAACACTTATGAGATATAGAAGAATAGGGGGTTGTCGAAGTCCGAAGTTCTCTCAGTCGGTTCATACGATTTTTCCCCTAGGCATCGTTTTTCCTTGTTTCGTCCCCCTGACATCTCTTTCCTTACTCATTGGTTTCGAATGATTCTTGAGTCGTTGTAACACTAATAAGATATAGAAGAATAGGGGGTGGTCGAAGTCCGAAGTTCTCTCAGTCGGTTCGTATGATTTTTTCCCTAAGAATCGTTTTCCTTGTTTCGTCCCCCTCACATCTCCTCCGTTACTCATCGATTTCTCACGATTCTTAAGTCGTTGTAACACTTATGAGATATAGAAGAATAGGGGGTGGTCAAAATCCGAAGTTCTCTCAGTCGATTCATACGATTTATTCCCTAGGCATCGTTTTCCTTGTTTCGTCCCCCAGACATCTCTTTCCTTACTCATTGGTTTGAATGATTCTTGAGTCGTTGTAACACTAATAAGATATAGAAGAATAGGGGGTGGTCGAAGTTCGAAGTTCTCTCAGTCAGTTCGTATGATTTTTTCCCTAAGAATCGTTTTCCTTGTTTTGTCCCCCTCACATCTCCTTCATTACTCTTCGATTTCGCACGATTGTTGAGTCGTTGTAACACTTAAGAGATATAGAAGAATAGGGAGTGGTCGAAAAATCTGAAGTTCTCTCAGTCGATTCATACGATTTTTTCCCTAGGCATCGTTTTCCTTGCTTCGTCCCCCTGACATCTCTTTCCTTACTATCGGTTTCGAACGATTCTTGAGTCGTTGTAACACTGATAAGATATATAAGAATAGAGGGTGGTTGAAGTCTGAAGATCTCTCAGTCGGTTCGTACGATTTTTTTCCCTAGCCATCGTTTTCCTTGTTTCGTCCCCCTCACATCTCCTTCGTTACTCATCGCTTTCGCACGATTCTTGAGTCATTGTAACAGTTTTGAGATATAGAAGCATAGGTGGTGGTCGAAATCCGAAGTTCTCTCAGTCGATTCGTACGATGTTTTCCCTAGGCATCGTTCTCCTTGTTTCGTCCCCCTGACATCTCTTTCCTTACTATCGGTTTCGAATGATTCTTGAGTCGTTGTAACACTAATAAGATATAGAAGAATAGGGGGTGGTCGAAGTCCGAAGTTCTCTCAGTCGGTTCGTATGATTTTTTCCCTAAGAATCGTTTTCCTTGTTTCGTCCCCCTCACAGCTCCTCCGTTACTCATCGATTTCACACGATTCTTAAGTCGTTGTAACACTTATGAGATATAGAAGAGTAGGGGGTGGTTGAAGTCTGAAGATCTCTCAGTCGGTTTGTACGATTTTTTTCCCTAGGCATCGTTTTCCTTGTTTCGTCCCCCTCATATCTCTTTCGTTACTCTTCGCTTTTGCACGATTCTTGAGTCATTGTAACACTTATGACATATAGAAGAATAAGGGGTGGTCGAAGTCCGAAGTTCTCTCAGTCGGTTCATACGATTTTTTCCTTAGGCATCGTTTTCCTTGTTTCGTCCCCCTGACATCTATTTCCTTACTCATTGGTTTTGAACGAATCTTGAGTCATTGTAACACTAATAAGATATAGATGAATAGGGGGTGGTCGAAGTCCGAAGTTCTCTCAGTCGGTTCGTACGATTTTTTCCCTAGGCATCGTTTTCCTTGTTTCGTCCCCCTGACATCTCTTTCCTTACTCATTGGTTTCGAATGATTCTTGAGTCGTTGTAACACTAATAAGATATAGAAGAATAGGGGGTGGTCGAAGTTCGAAGTTCTCTCAGTCGGTTCGTATGATTTTTTCCCTATGAATCGTTTTCCTTGTTTCGTCCCCCTCACATCTCCTTCATTACTCATCGATTTCGCACGATTGTTGAGTCGTTGTAACACTTAAGAGATATAAGAATAGGGGGTGGTCGAAAAATCCGAAGTTCTCTCAGTTGATTCATACGATATTTTCCCTAGGCATCGTTTTCCTTGCTTCGTGCCCCTGACATCTCTTTCCTTACTATCGGTTTCGAACGATTCTTAAGTCGTTGTAACACTAATAAGATATATAAGAATAGAGGGTGGTTGAAGTCTGAAGATCTCTCAGTCGGTTCGTACGATTTTTTTCCCTAGGCATTATTTTCCTTGTTTCGTCCCCCTCATGTCTCTTTCGTTACTCTTCGATTTTGCACGATTCTTGAGTCATTGTAACACTTATGAGATATAGAAGAATAGGGGGTTGTCGAAGTCCGAAGTTCTCTCAGTCGGTTCATACGATTTTTCCCCTAGGCATCGTTTTTCCTTGTTTCGTCCCCCTGACATCTCTTTCCTTACTCATTGGTTTCGAATGATTCTTGAGTCGTTGTAACACTAATAAGATATAGAAGAATAGGGGGTGGTCGAAGTCCGAAGTTCTCTCAGTCGGTTCGTATGATTTTTTCCCTAAGAATCGTTTTCCTTGTTTCGTCCCCCTCACATCTCCTCCGTTACTCATCGATTTCGCACGATTCTTAAGTCGTTGTAACACTTATGAGATATAGAAGAATAGGGGGTGGTCAAAATCCGAAGTTCTCTCAGTCGATTCATACGATTTATTCCCTAGGCATCGTTTTCCTTGTTTCGTCCCCCAGACATCTCTTTCCTTACTCATTGGTTTCGAATGATTCTTGAGTCGTTGTAACACTAATAAGATATAGAAGAATAGGGGGTGGTCGAAGTTCGAAGTTCTCTCAGTCAGTTCGTATGATTTTTTCCCTAAGAATCGTTTTCCTTGTTTCGTCCCCCTCACATCTCCTTCATTACTGATGGATTTCGCACGATTGTTGAGTCGTTGTAACACTTAAGAGATATAGAAGAATAGGGGGTGGTCGAAAAATCTGAAGTTCTCTCAGTCGATTCATACGATTTTTTCCCTAGGCATCGTTTTCCTTGCTTCGTCCCCCTGACATCTCTTTCCTTACTATCGGTTTCGAACGATTCTTGAGTCGTTGTAACACTGATAAGATATATAAGAATAGAGGGTGGTTGAAGTCTGAAGATCTCTCAGTCGGTTCGTACGATTTTTTTCCCTAGGCTTTGTTTTCCTTGTTTCGTCCCCCTCATGTCTCTTTCGTTACTCTTCGATTTTGCACGATTCTTGAGTCATTGTAACACTTATGAGATATAGAAGAATAAGGGGTGGTCGAAGTCCGAAGTTCTCTCAGTCGGTTCGTATGATTTTTTCCCTAAGAATCGTTTTCCTTGTTTCGTCCCCCTCACATCTCCTCCGTTACTCATCGATTTCGCACGATTCTTAAGTCGTTGTAACACTTATGAGATATAGAAGAATAGGGGGTGGTCAAAATCCGAAGTTCTCTCAGTCGATTCATACGATTTATTCCCTAGGCATCGTTTTCCTTGTTTCGTCCCCCAGACATCTCTTTCCTTACTCATTGGTTTCGAATGATTCTTGAGTCGTTGTAACACTAATAAGATATAGAAGAATAGGGGGTGGTCGAAGTTCGAAGTTCTCTCAGTCAGTTCGTATGATTTTTTCCCTAAGAATCGTTTTCCTTGTTTCGTCCCCCTCACATCTCCTTCATTACTCATCGATTTCGCACGATTGTTGAGTCGTTGTAACACTTAAGAGATATAGAAGAATAGGGGGTGGTCGAAAAATCTGAAGTTCTCTCAGTCGATTCATACGATTTTTTCCCTAGGCATCGTTTTCCTTGCTTCGTCCCCCTGACATCTCTTTCCTTACTATCGGTTTCGAACGATTCTTGAGTCGTTGTAACACTGATAAGATATATAAGAATAGAGGGTGGTTGAAGTCTGAAGATCTCTCAGTCGGTTCGTACGATTTTTTTCCCTAGCCATCGTTTTCCTTGTTTCGTCCCCCTCACATCTCCTTCGTTACTCATCGCTTTCGCACGATTCTTGAGTCATTGTAACAGTTTTGAGATATAGAAGCATAGGTGGTGGTCGAAATCCGAAGTTCTCTCAGTCGATTCGTACGATGTTTTCCCTAGGCATCGTTCTCCTTGTTTCGTCCCCCTGACATCTCTTTCCTTACTATCGGTTTCGAATGATTCTTGAGTCGTTGTAACACTAATAAGATATAGAAGAATAGGGGGTGGTCGAAGTCCGAAGTTCTCTCAGTCGGTTCGTATGATTTTTTCCCTAAGAATCGTTTTCCTTGTCTCGTCCCCCTCACAGCTCCTCCGTTACTCATCGATTTCACACGATTCTTAAGTCGTTGTAACACTTATGAGATATAGAAGAGTAGGGGGTGGTTGAAGTCTGAAGATCTCTCAGTCGGTTCGTACGATTTTTTTCCCTAGGCATCGTTTTCCTTGTTTCGTCCCCCTCATATCTCTTTCGTTACTCTTCGCTTTTGCACGATTCTTGAGTCATTGTAACACTTATGAGATATAGAAGAATAAGGGGTGGTCGAAGTCCGAAGTTCTCTCAGTCGGTTCATACGATTTTTTCCTTAGGCATCGTTTTCCTTGTTTCGTCCCCCTGACATCTATTTCCTTACTCATTGGTTTTGAACGAATCTTGAGTCATTGTAACACTAATAAGATATAGATGAATAGGGGGTGGTCGAAGTCCGAAGTTCTCTCAGTCGGTTCGTACGATTTTTTCCCTAGGCATCGTTTTCCTTGTTTCGTCCCCCTGACATCTCTTTCCTTACTCATTGGTTTCGAATGATTCTTGAGTCGTTGTAACACTAATAAGATATAGAAGAATAGGGGGTGGTCGAAGTTCGAAGTTCTCTCAGTCGGTTCGTATGATTTTTTCCCTATGAATCGTTTTCCTTGTTTCGTCCCCTCACATCTCCTTCATTACTCATCGATTTCGCACGATTGTTGAGTCGTTGTAACACTTAAGAGATATAGAAGAATAGGGGGTGGTCGAAAAATCCGAAGTTCTCTCAGTCGATTCATACGATATTGTCCCTAGGCATCGTTTTCCTTGCTTCGTGCCCCTGACATCTCTTTCCTTACTATCGGTTTCGAACGATTCTTAAGTCGTTGTAACACTAATAAGATATATAAGAATAGAGGGTGGTTGAAGTCTGAAGATCTCTCAGTCGGTTCGTACGATTTTTTTCCCTAGGCATTGTTTTCCTTGTTTCGTCCCCCTCATGTCTCTTTCGTTACTCTTCGATTTTGCACGATTCTTGAGTCATTGTAACACTTATGAGATATAGAAGAATAGGGGGTTGTCGAAGTCCGAAGTTCTCTCAGTCGGTTCATACGATTTTTCCCCTAGGCATCGTTTTTCCTTGTTTCGTCCCCCTGACATCTCTTTCCTTACTCATTGGTTTCGAATGATTCTTGAGTCGTTGTAACACTAATAAGATATAGAAGAATAGGGGGTGGTCGAAGTCCGAAGTTCTCTCAGTCGGTTCGTATGATTTTTTCCCTAAGAATCGTTTTCCTTGTTTCGTCCCCCTCACATCTCCTCCGTTACTCATCGATTTCGCACGATTCTTAAGTCGTTGTAACACTTATGAGATATAGAAGAATAGGGGGTGGTCAAAATCCGAAGTTCTCTCAGTCGATTCATACGATTTATTCCCTAGGAATCGTTTTCCTTGTTTCGTCCCCCTGACATCTCTTTCCTTACTATCGGTTTCGAACGATTCTTTAGTCGTTGTAACACTAATAAGATATAGAAGAGTAGGGGGTGGTCGAAGTCCGAAGTTCTCTCAGTCGGTTCGTATGATTTTTTCCCTAAGAATCGTTTTCCTTGTTTTGTCCCCCTCACATCTTGATACGATCAACAATACACGGAAGCAAAGAATCGAACAACGTCAGACACGAAAGATTCAATCCAAATATAACTATGAACAATCGAATGGAGATTCCCTGAAATTCTACCCACAAATACACTGAATAGGCGTCGACAGTAACCTAAGCAATTCAATTCCGATTAAGCTGAAATTTTAACACGAGTTACAACTTAGGGTTATGAAGAACATATCCAAAATACAGTGAAAACGCACGAGTATTTTTTGATTTGGCACGGTGGTCAGTTTCTGGACAGAACTAGGGTTTCAAAAACGGATCTAGAATTAAACTACGGGTTTTCAGGGATCTGATGGTGGTAGGGACGATGGGTATGATGATGAAGGGATGAGAACGAAGGAATAAACAATGGATGAACGAAAAACTCAAAAATAAACAAGGATAGAAATTACCAGAAACGAACCCCGAATCTACAAGGATACGAAACGCGTTTGACAAGCAATCTTGTGGCTCGACTAACCCGGATACTACGAGATATCACGAACGAGTCGATTGAATTCAAGTTTGAAATCGCCAACAATCAAATTCTACGAAGAACCTATAGGATCGTGAACCGAAGCACGAAATATGAGACAAAACGATCAACTAGATTTCTGATTCAATATTGTCTGTTTCAAAGTATGAACGAAAATTAACATAAATACTAATCTAATTCCTAAGCTAGGTAGGTTTTCAAAATTAGCAAGGCTTGGGCTTGATAATTTCGGACTCCTTAATTAAATATAACTGGGCCAATTAATCACCTAAACATGTTGTGATAATTGGACTAAACTAAATTAAAAAAATAAATACAAAGTTTTTAAGCCCAAATAAAATATAAGAAAATTTGTTTTCTTAGACTTGTCTTCCTTTTCTTCAATGATGGACGCCCAAATCTTCATCTTCAACACTTGTTAAATTCACCAACTTGTATTGATGAAATTCGACTCCATCATTTGCCAATCTCTTCGAAATGTAGCATTGCAAATAACCTTGCAGCTTCTTGGCTCTCGACCTCGTCACTGTTCCTCCGAGCTGCAAGTCCCGATTGGTCTCTTCAATGCTAAGTCCCGTCTCATCACATCTCCTCCGTTACTCATCGATTTCGCACGATTCTTAAGTCGTTGTAACACTTATGAGATATAGAAGAATAGGGGGTGGTCAAAATCCGAAGTTCTCTCAGTCGATTCATACGATTTATTCCCTAGGCATCGTTTTCCTTGTTTCGTCCCCCAGACATCTCTTTCCTTACTCATTGGTTTCGAATGATTCTTGAGTCGTTGTAACACTAATAAGATATAGAAGAATAGGGGGTGCTCGAAGTTCGAAGTTCTCTCAGTCAGTTCGTATGATTTTTTCCCTAAGAATCGTTTTCCTTGTTTCGTCCCCCTCACATCTCCTTCATTACTCATCGATTTCGCACGATTGTTGAGTCGTTGTAACACTTAAGAGATATAGAAGAATAGGGGGTGGTCGAAAAATCTGAAGTTCTCTCAGTCGATTCATACGATTTTTTCCCTAGGCATCGTTTTCCTTGCTTCGTCCCCCTGACATCTCTTTCCTTACTATCGGTTTCGAACGATTCTTGAGTCGTTGTAACACTGATAAGATATATAAGAATAGAGGGTGGTTGAAGTCTGAAGATCTCTCAGTCGGTTCGTACGATTTTTTTCCCTAGCCATCGTTTTCCTTGTTTCGTCCCCCTCACATCTCCTTCGTTACTCATCGCTTTCGCACGATTCTTGAGTCATTGTAACAGTTTTGAGATATAGAAGCATAGGTGGTGGTCGAAATCCGAAGTTCTCTCAGTCGATTCGTACGATGTTTTCCCTAGGCATCGTTCTCCTTGTTTCGTCCCCCTGACATCTCTTTCCTTACTATCGGTTTCGAATGATTCTTGAGTCGTTGTAACACTAATAAGATATAGAAGAATAGGGGGTGGTCGAAGTCCGAAGTTCTCTCAATCGGTTCGTATGATTTTTTCCCTAAGAATCGTTTTCCTTGTTTCGTCCCCCTCACATCTCCTTCATTACTCATCGATTTCGCACGATTGTTGAGTCGTTGTAACACTTAAGAGATATAGAAGAATAGGGGGTGGTCGAAAAATCTGAAGTTCTCTCAGTCGATTCATACGATTTTTTCCCTAGGCATCGTTTTCCTTGCTTCGTCCCCCTGACATCTCTTTCCTTACTATCGGTTTCGAACGATTCTTGAGTCGTTGTAACACTGATAAGATATATAAGAATAGAGGGTGGTTGAAGTCTGAAGATCTCTCAGTCGGTTCGTACGATTTTTTTCCCTAGCCATCGTTTTCCTTGTTTCGTCCCCCTCACATCTCCTTCGTTACTCATCGCTTTCGCACGATTCTTGAGTCATTGTAATAGTTTTGAGATATAGAAGCATAGGTGGTGGTCGAAATCCGAAGTTCTCTCAGTCGATTCGTACGATGTTTTCCCTAGGCATCGTTCTTCTTGTTTCGTCCCCCTGACATCTCTTTCCTTACTCATTGGTTTCGAATGATTCTTGAGTCGTTGTAACACTAATAAGATATAGAAGAATAGGGGGTGGTCGAAGTTCGAAGTTCTCTCAGTCGGTTCGTATGATTTTTTCCCTATGAATCGTTTTCCTTGTTTCGTCCCCCTCACATCTCCTTCATTACTCATCGATTTCGCACGATTGTTGAGTCGTTGTAACACTTAAGAGATATAGAAGAATAGGGGGTGGTCGAAAAATCCGAAGTTCTCTCAGTCGATTCATACGATATTTTCCCTAGGCATCGTTTTCCTTGCTTCGTGCCCCTGACATCTCTTTCCTTACTATCGGTTTCGAACGATTCTTAAGTCGTTGTAACACTAATAAGATATATAAGAATAGAGGGTGGTTGAAGTCTGAAGATCTCTCAGTCGGTTCGTACGATTTTTTTCCCTAGGCATTGTTTTCCTTGTTTCGTCCCCCTCATGTCTCTTTCGTTACTCTTCGATTTTGCACGATTCTTGAGTCATTGTAACACTTATGAGATATAGAAGAATAGGGGGTTGTCGAAGTCCGAAGTTCTCTCAGTCGGTTCATACGATTTTTCCCCTAGGCATCGTTTTTCCTTGTTTCGTCCCCCTGACATCTCTTTCCTTACTCATTGGTTTCGAATGATTCTTGAGTCGTTGTAACACTAATAAGATATAGAAGAATAGGGGGTGGTCGAAGTCCGAAGTTCTCTCAGTCGGTTCGTATGATTTTTTCCCTAAGAATCATTTTCCTTGTTTCGTCCCCCTCACATCTCCTCCGTTACTCATCGATTTCGCACGATTCTTAAGTCGTTGTAACACTTATGAGATATAGAAGAATAGGGGTTGGTCAAAATCCGAAGTTCTCTCAGTCGATTCATACGATTTATTCCCTAGGAATCGTTTTCCTTGTTTCGTCCCCCTGACATCTCTTTCCTTACTATCGGTTTCGAACGATTCTTGAGTCGTTGTAACACTAATAAGATATAGAAGAATAGGGGGTGGTCGAAGTCCGAAGTTCTCTCAGTCGGTTCGTATGATTTTTTCCCTAAGAATCGTTTTCCTTGTTTCGTCCCCCTCACAGCTCCTCCGTTACTCATCGATTTCACACGATTCTTAAGTCGTTGTAACACTTAATGAGATATAGAAGAGTAGGGGGTGGTTGAAGTCTGAAGATCTCTCAGTCGGTTCGTACGATTTTTTTCCCTAGGCATCGTTTTCCTTGTTTCGTCCCCCTCATATCTCTTTCGTTACTCTTCGCTTTTGCACGATTCTTGAGTCATTGTAACACTTATGAGATATAGAAGAATAAGGGGTGGTTGAAGTCCGAAGTTCTCTCAGTCGGTTCATACGATTTTTTCCTTAGGCATCGTTTTCCTTGTTTCGTCCCCCTGACATCTATTTCCTTACTCATTGGTTTTGAACGAATCTTGAGTCATTGTAACACTAATAAGATATAGATGAATAGGGGGTGGTCGAAGTCCGAAGTTCTCTCAGTCGGTTCGTACGATTTTTTCCCTAGGCATCGTTTTCCTTGTTTCGTCCCCCTGACATCTCTTTCCTTACTCATTGGTTTCGAATGATTCTTGAGTCGTTGTAACACTAATAAGATATAGAAGAATAGGGGGTGGTCGAAGTTCGAAGTTCTCTCAGTCGGTTCGTATGATTTTTTCCCTATGAATCGTTTTCCTTGTTTCGTCCCCCTCACATCTCCTTCATTACTCATCGATTTCGCACGATTGTTGAGTCGTTGTAACACTTAAGAGATATAGAAGAATAGGGGGTGGTCGAAAAATCCGAAGTTCTCTCAGTCGATTCATACGATATTTTCCCTAGGCATCGTTTTCCTTGCTTCGTGCCCCTGACATCTCTTTCCTTACTATCGGTTTCGAACGATTCTTAAGTCGTTGTAACACTAATAAGATATATAAGAATAGAGGGTGGTTGAAGTCTGAAGATCTCTCAGTCGGTTCGTACGATTTTTTTCCCTAGGCATTGTTTTCCTTGTTTCGTCCCCCTCATGTCTCTTTCGTTACTCTTCGATTTTGCACGATTCTTGAGTCATTGTAACACTTATGAGATATAGAAGAATAGGGGGTGGTCGAAGTCCGAAGTTCTCTCAGTCGGTTCATACGATTTTTCCCCTAGGCATCGTTTTTCCTTGTTTCGTCCCCCTGACATCTCTTTCCTTACTCATTGGTTTCGAATGATTCTTGAGTCGTTGTAACACTAATAAGATATAGAAGAATAGGGGGTTGTCGAAGTCCGAAGTTCTCTCAGTCGGTTCGTATGATTTTTTCCCTAAGAATCGTTTTCCTTGTTTCGTCCCCCTCACATCTCCTCCGTTACTCATCGATTTCGCACGATTCTTAAGTCGTTGTAACACTTATGAGATATAGAAGAATAGGGGGTGGTCAAAATCCGAAGTTCTCTCAGTCGATTCATACAATTTATTCCCTAGGAATCGTTTTCCTTGTTTCGTCCCCCTGACATCTCTTTCCTTACTATCGGTTTCGAACGATTCTTGAGTCGTTGTAACACTAATAAGATATAGAAGAATAGGGGGTGGTCGAAGTCCGAAGTTCTCTCAGTCGGTTCGTATGATTTTTTCCCTAAGAATCGTTTTCCTTGTTTTGTCCCCCTCACATCTTGATACGATCAACAATACACGGAAGCAAAGAATCGAACAACGTCAGACACGAAAGATTCAATCCAAATATAACTATGAACAATCGAATGGAGATTCCCTGAAATTCTACCCACAAATACACTGAATAGGCGTCGACAGTAACCTAAGCAATTCAATTCCGATTAAGCTGAAATTTTAACACGAGTTACAACTTAGGGTTATGAAGAACATATCCAAAATACAGTGAAAACGCACGAGTATTTTTTGATTTGGCACGGTGGTCAGTTTCGGGACAGAACTAGGGTTTCAAAAACGGATCTAGAATTAAACTACGGGTTTTCAGGGATCTGATGGTGGTAGGGACGATGGGTATGATGATGAAGGGATGAGAACGAAGGAATAAACAATGGATGAACGAAAAACTCAAAAATAAACAAGGATAGAAATTACCAGAAACGAACCCCGAATCTACAAGGATACGAAACGCGTTTGACAAGCAATCTTGTGGCTCGACTAACCCGGATACTACGAGATATCACGAACGAGTCGATTGAATTCAAGTTTGAAATCGCCAACAATCAAACTCTACCAAGAACCTATAGGATCGTGAACCGAAGCACGAAATATGAGACAAAACGATCAACTAGATTTCTGATTCAATATTGTCTGTTTCAAAGTATGAACGAAAATTAACATAAATACTAATCTAATTCCTAAGCTAGGTAGGTTTTCGAAATTAGCAAGGCTTGGGCTTGATAATTTCGGACTCCTTAATTAAATATAACTGGGCCAATTAATCACCTAAACATGTTGTGATAATTGGACTAAACTAAATTAAAAAAATAAATACAAAGTTTTTAAGCCCAAATAAAATATAAGAAAATTTGTTTTCTTAGACTTGTCTTCCTTTTCTTCAATGATGGACGCCCAAATCTTCATCTTCAACACTTGTTAAATTCACCAACTTGTATTGATGAAATTCGACTCCATCATTTGCCAATCTCTTCGAAATGTAGCATTGCAAATAACCTTGCAGCTTCTTGGCTCTCGACCTCGTCACTGTTCCTCCGAGCTGCAAGTCCCGATTGGTCTCTTCAATGCTAAGTCCCGTCTCATCACATCTCCTCCGTTACTCATCGATTTCGCACGATTCTTAAGTCGTTGTAACACTTATGAGATATAGAAGAATAGGGGGTGGTTGAAGTCTGAAGATCTCTCAGTCGGTTCGTACGATTTTTTTCCCTAGGCATCGTTTTCCTTGTTTCGTCCCCCTCATATCTCTTTCGTTACTCTTCGCTTTTGCACGATTCTTGAGTCATTGTAACACTTATGAGATATAGAAGAATAGGGGGTGGTCGAAATCTGAAGTTCTCTCAGTCGGTTCGTATGATTTTTCCCTAAGAATCGTTTTCCTTATTTCGTCCCCCTCACATCTCCTCCGTTACTCATCGATTTAGCACGATTCTTAAGTCGTTGTAACACTTATGAGATATAGAAGAATAGGGGGTGGTCGAAATCCGAAGTTCTCTCAGTCGATTCATACGATTTTTTCCCTAGGCATCGTTTTCTTTGTTTCATCCCCCTCACATCTCCTTCGATACTTATCGCTTTCGCACGATTCTTGAGTCATTGTAATACTTATGAGATATAGAAGAATAGGGGGTGGTCAAAATCCGAGGTTCTCTCAGTCGATTTGTACGATTTTTTTCCCTAGGCTTCGTTTTCCTTGTTTCGTCCCCCTGACATCTATTTCCTTACTCATTGGTTTTGAACGAATCTTGAGTCATTGTAACACTAATAAGATATAGATGAATAGGGGGTGGTCGAAGTCCGAAGTTCTCTCAGTCGGTTCGTCCGATTTTTTCCCTAGGCATCGTTTTCCTTGTTTCGTCCCCCTGACAGCTCTTTCCTTACTCATTGGTTTCGAATGATTCTTGAGTCGTTGTAACACTAATAAGATATAGAAGAATAGGGGGTGGTCGAAGTTCGAAGTTCTCTCAGTCGGTTCGTATGATTTTTTCCCTAAGAATCGTTTTCCTTGTGTCGTCCCCCTCACATCTCCTTCATTACTCATCGATTTCGCACGATTGTTGAGTCGTTGTAACACTTAAGAGATATAGAAGAATAGGGGGTGGTCGAAAAATCCGAAGTTCTCTCGGTCGATTCATACGATATTTTCCCTAGGCATCGTTTTCCTTGCTTCGTCCCCCTGACATCTCTTTCCTTACTATCGGTTTCGAACGATTCTTAAGTCGTTGTAACACTAATAAGATATATAAGAATAGAGGGTGGTTGAAGTCTGAAGATCTCTCAGTCGGTTCGTACGATTTTTTCCCTAGGCATTGTTTTCCTTGTTTCGTCCCCCTCATATCTCTTTCGTTACTCTTCGATTTTGCACGATTCTTGAGTCATTGTAACACTTATGAGATATAGAAGAATAGGGGGTGGTCGAAGTCCGAAGTTCTCTCAGTCGGTTCATACGATTTTTCCCCTAGGCATCGTTTTTCCTTGTTTCGTCCCCCTGACATCTCTTTCCTTACTCATTGGTTTCGAATGATTCTTGAGTCGTTGTAACACTAATAAGATATAGAAGAATAGGGGGTTGTCGAAGTCCGAAGTTCTCTCAGTCGGTTCGTATGATTTTTTCCCCAAGAATCGTTTTCCTTGTTTCGTCCCCCTCACATCCCCTCCGTTACTCATCGATTTCGCACGATTCTTAAGTCGTTGTAACACTTATGAGATATAGAAGAATAGGGGGTGGTCAAAATCCGAAGTTCTCTCAGTCGATTCATACGATTTATTCCCTAGGCATCGTTTTCCTTGTTTCGTCCCCCTGACATCTCTTTCCTTACTATCAGTTTCGAACGATTCTTGAGTCGTTGTAATACTAATAAGATATAGAAGAATAGGGGGTGGTCGAAGTCCGAAGTTCTCTCAGTCGGTTCGTATGATTTTTTCCCTAAGAATCGTTTTCCTTGTTTTGTCCCCCTCACATCTTGATACGATCAACAATACACGGAAGCTAAGAATCGAACAACGTCAGACACGAAAGATTCAATCCAAATATAACTATGAACAATCGAATGGAGATTCCCTGAAATTCTACCCACAAATACACTGAATAGGCGTCGACAGTAACCTAAGCAATTCAATTCCGATTAAGCTGAAATTTTAACACGAGTTACAACTTAGGGTTATGAAGAACATATCCAAAATTCAGTGAAAACGCACGAGATTTTTTTGATTTGGCACGGTGGTCAGTTTCGGGACAGAACTAGGGTTTCAAAAACGGATCTAGAATTAAACTACGGGTTTTCAGGGATCTGATGGTGGTAGGGACGATGGGTATGATGATGAAGGGATGGGAACGAAGGAATAAACAATGGATGAACGAAAAACTCAAAAATAAACAAGGATAGAAATTACCAGAAACGAACCCCGAATCTACAAGGATACGAAACGCGTTTGACAAGCAATCTTGTGGCTCGACTAACCCGGTTACTACGAGATATCACGAACGAGTCGATTGAATTCAAGTTTGAAATCGCCAACAATCAAACTCTACCAAGAACCTATAGGATCGTGAACCGAAGCACGAAATATGAGACAAAACGATCAACTAGATTTCTGATTCAATATTGTCTGTTTCAAAGTATGAACGAAAATTAACATAAATACTAATCTAATTCCTAAGCTAGGTAGGTTTTCGAAATTAGCAAGGCTTGGGCTTGATAATTTCGGACTCCTTAATTAAATATAACTGGGCCAATTAATCACCTAAACATGTTGTGATAATTGGACTAAACTAAATTAAAAAAATAAATACAAAGTTTTTAAGCCCAAATAAAATATAAGAAAATTTGTTTTCTTAGACTTGTCTTCCTTTTCTTCAATGATGGACGCCCAAATCTTCATCTTCAACACTTGTTAAATTCACCAACTTGTATTGATGAAATTCGACTCCATCATTTGCCAATCTCTTCGAAATGTAGCATTGCAAATAACCTTGCAGCTTCTTGGCTCTCGACCTCGTCACTGCTCCTCCGAGCTGCAAGTCCCGATTGGTCTCTTCAATGCTAAGTCCCGTCTCATCACATCTCCTCCGTTACTCATCGATTTCGCACGATTCTTAAGTCGTTGTAACACTTATGAGATATAGAAGAATAGGGGGTGGTTGAAGTCTGAAGATCTCTCAGTCGGTTCGTACGATTTTTTTCCCTAGGCATCGTTTTCCTTGTTTCGTCCCCCTCATATCTCTTTCGTTACTCTTCGCTTTTGCACGATTCTTGAGTCATTGTAACACTTATGAGATATAGAAGAATAGGGGGTGGTCGAAGTCTGAAGTTCTCTCAGTCGGTTCGTATGATTTTTCCCTAAGAATCGTTTTCCTTGTTTCGTCCCCCTCACATCTCCTCCGTTACTCATCGATTTCACACGATTCTTAAGTCGTTGTAACACTTAATGAGATATAGAAGAGTAGGGGGTGGTTGAAGTCTGAAGATCTCTCAGTCGGTTCGTACGATTTTTTTCCCTAGGCATCGTTTTCCTTGTTTCGTCCCCCTGACAGCTCTTTCCTTACTCATTGGTTTCGAATGATTCTTGAGTCGTTGTAACACTAATAAGATATAGAAGAATAGGGGGTGGTCGAAGTTCGAAGTTCTCTCAGTCGGTTCGTATGATTTTTTCCCTAAGAATCGTTTTCCTTGTGTCGTCCCCCTCACATCTCCTTCATTACTCATCGATTTCGCACGATTGTTGAGTCGTTGTAACACTTAAGAGATATAGAAGAATAGGGGGTGGTCGAAAAATCCGAAGTTCTCTCGGTCGATTCATACGATATTTTCCCTAGGCATCGTTTTCCTTGCTTCGTCCCCCTGACATCTCTTTCCTTACTATCGGTTTCGAACGATTCTTAAGTCGTTGTAACACTAATAAGATATATAAGAATAGAGGGTGGTTGAAGTCTGAAGATCTCTCAGTCGGTTCGTACGATTTTTTTCCCTAGGCATTGTTTTCCTTGTTTCGTCCCCCTCATATCTCTTTCGTTACTCTTCGATTTTGCACGATTCTTGAGTCATTGTAACACTTATGAGATATAGAAGAATAGGGGGTGGTCGAAGTCCGAAGTTCTCTCAGTCGGTTCATACGATTTTTCCCCTAGGCATCGTTTTTCCTTGTTTCGTCCCCCT
The DNA here is from genome assembly GCA_001642375.2 of Mentha longifolia. NCBI lineage: Eukaryota > Viridiplantae > Streptophyta > Magnoliopsida > Lamiales > Lamiaceae > Mentha > Mentha longifolia. Next base: position 8,584,401 of record CM038119.1, read on the forward strand.
GACATCTCTTTCCTTACTCATTGGTTTCGAATGATTCTTGAGTCGTTGTAACACTAATAAGATATAGAAGAATAGGGGGTTGTCGAAGTCCGAAGTTCTCTCAGTCGGTTCGTATGATTTTTTCCCCAAGAATCGTTTTCCTTGTTTCGTCCCCCTCACATCCCCTCCGTTACTCATCGATTTCGCACGATTCTTAAGTCGTTGTAACACTTATGAGATATAGAAGAATAGGGGGTGGTCAAAATCCGAAGTTCTCTCAGTCGATTCATACGATTTATTCCCTAGGCATCGTTTTCCTTGTTTCGTCCCCCTGACATCTCTTTCCTTACTATCAGTTTCGAACGATTCTTGAGTCGTTGTAATACTAATAAGATATAGAAGAATAGGGGGTGGTCGAAGTCCGAAGTTCTCTCAGTCGGTTCGTATGATTTTTTCCCTAAGAATCGTTTTCCTTGTTTTGTCCCCCTCACATCTTGATACGATCAACAATACACGGAAGCTAAGAATCGAACAACGTCAGACACGAAAGATTCAATCCAAATATAACTATGAACAATCGAATGGAGATTCCCTGAAATTCTACCCACAAATACACTGAATAGGCGTCGACAGTAACCTAAGCAATTCAATTCCGATTAAGCTGAAATTTTAACACGAGTTACAACTTAGGGTTATGAAGAACATATCCAAAATTCAGTGAAAACGCACGAGATTTTTTTGATTTGGCACGGTGGTCAGTTTCGGGACAGAACTAGGGTTTCAAAAACGGATCTAGAATTAAACTACGGGTTTTCAGGGATCTGATGGTGGTAGGGACGATGGGTATGATGATGAAGGGATGGGAACGAAGGAATAAACAATGGATGAACGAAAAACTCAAAAATAAACAAGGATAGAAATTACCAGAAACGAACCCCGAATCTACAAGGATACGAAACGCGTTTGACAAGCAATCTTGTGGCTCGACTAACCCGGTTACTACGAGATATCACGAACGAGTCGATTGAATTCAAGTTTGAAATCGCCAACAATCAAACTCTACCAAGAACCTATAGGATCGTGAACCGAAGCACGAAATATGAGACAAAACGATCAACTAGATTTCTGATTCAATATTGTCTGTTTCAAAGTATGAACGAAAATTAACATAAATACTAATCTAATTCCTAAGCTAGGTAGGTTTTCGAAATTAGCAAGGCTTGGGCTTGGTAATTTCGGACTCCTTAATTAAATATAACTGGGCCAATTAATCACCTAAACATGTTGTGATAATTGGACTAAACTAAATTAAAAAAATAAATACAAAGTTTTTAAGCCCAAATAAAATATAAGAAAATTTGTTTTCTTAGACTTGTCTTCCTTTTCTTCAATGATGGACGCCGAAATCTTCATCTTCAACACTTGTTAAATTCACCAACTTGTATTAATGAAATTCGACTCCATCATTTGACAATCTCTTCGAAATGTAGCATTGCAAATAACCTTGCAGCTTCTTGGCTCTCGACCTCGTCACTGCTCCTCCGAGCTGCAAGTCCCGATTGGTCTCTTCAATGCTAAGTCCCGTCTCATCACATCTCCTCCGTTACTCATCGATTTCGCACGATTCTTAAGTCGTTGTAACACTTATGAGATATAGAAGAATAGGGGGTGGTTGAAGTCTGAAGATCTCTCAGTCAGTTCGTACGATTTTTTTCCCTAGGCATCATTTTCCTTGTTTCGTCCCCCTCACATCTCTTTCCTTACTCTTCGCTTTTGCACGATTCTTGAGTCATTGTAACACTTATGAGATATAGAAGAATAGGGGGTGGTCGAAGTCTGAAGTTCTCTCAGTCGGTTCGTATGATTTTTCCCTAAGAATCGTTTTCCTTGTTTCGTCCCCCTCACATCTCCTCCGTTACTCATCGATTTAGCACGATTCTTAAGTCGTTGTAACACTTATGAGATATAGAAGAATAGGGGGTCGTCGAAATCCGAAGTTCTCTCAGTCGATTCATACGATTTTTTCCCTAGGCATCGTTTTCTTTGTTTCATCCCCCTCACATCTCCTTCGTTACTTATCGCTTTCGCACGATTCTTGAGTCATTGTAATACTTATGAGATATAGAAGAATAGGGGGTGGTCAAAATCCGAGGTTCTCTCAGTCGATTTGTACGATTTTTTTCCCTAGGCTTCGTTTTCCTTGTTTCGTCCCCCTGACATCTATTTCCTTACTCATTGGTTTTGAACGAATCTTGAGTCATTGTAACACTAATAAGATATAGATGAATAGGGGGTGGTCGAAGTCCGAAGTTCTCTCAGTCGGTTCGTCCGATTTTTTCCCTAGGCATCGTTTTCCTTGTTTCGTCCCCCTGACATCTCTTTCCTTACTCATTGGTTTCGAATGATTCTTGAGTCGTTGTAACACTAATAAGATATAGAAGAATAGGGGGTGGTCGAAGTTCGAAGTTCTCTCAGTCGGTTCGTATGATTTTTTCCCTAAGAATCATTTTCCTTGTGTCGTCCCCCTCACATCTCCTTCATTACTCATCGATTTCGCACGATTGTTGAGTCGTTGTAACACTTAAGAGATATAGAAGAATAGGGGGTGGTCGAAAAATCCGAAGTTCTCTCAGTCGATTCATACGATATTTTCCCTAGGCATCGTTTTCCTTGCTTCGTCCCCCTGACATCTCTTTCCTTACTATCGGTTTCGAACGATTCTTAAGTCGTTGTAACACTAATAAGATATATAAGAATAGAGGGTGGTTGAAGTCTGAAGATCTCTCAGTCGGTTCGTACGATTTTTTTCCCTAGGCATTGTTTTCCTTGTTTCGTCCCCCTCATATCTCTTTCGTTACTCTTCGATTTTGCACGATTCTTGAGTCATTGAAACACTTATGAGATATAGAAGAATAGGGGGTGGTCGAAGACCGAAGTTCTCTCAGTCGGTTCATACGATTTTTCCCCTAGGCATCATTTTTCCTTGTTTCGTCCCCCTGACATCTCTTTCCTTACTCATTGGTTTCGAATGATTCTTGAGTCGTTGTAACACTAATAAGATATAGAAGAATAGGGGGTGGTCGAAGTCCGAAGTTCTCTCAGTCGGTTCGTATGATTTTTTCCCTAAGAATCGTTTTCCTTATTTCGTCCCCCTCACATCTCCTCCGTTACTCATCGATTTCGCACGATTCTTAAGTCGTTGTAACACTTATGAGATATAGAAGAATAGGGGGTGGTCAAAATCCGAAGTTCTCTCAGTCGATTCATACGATTTTTTCCCTAGGCATCGTTTTCCTTGTTTCGTCCCCCTGACATCTCTTTCCTTACTATCGGTTTCGAACGATTCTTGAGTCGTTGTAACACTAATAAGATATAGAAGAATAGGGGGTGGTCGAAGTCCGAAGTTCTCTCAGTCGGTTCGTATGATTTTTTCCCTAAGAATCATTTTCCTTGTTTTGTCCCCCTCACATCTTGATACGATCAACAATACACGGAAGCTAAGAATCGAACAACGTCAGACACGAAAGATTCAATCCAAATATAACTATGAACAATCGAATGGAGATTCCCTGAAATTCTACCCACAAATACACTGAATAGGCGTCGACAGTAACCTAAGCAATTCAATTCCGATTAAGCTGAAATTTTAACACGAGTTACAACTTAGGGTTATGAAGAACATATCCAAAATTCAGTGAAAACGCACGAGATTTTTTTGATTTGGCACGGTGGTCAGTTTCGGGACAGAACTAGGGTTTCAAAAACGGATCTAGAATTAAACTACGGGTTTTCAGGGATCTGATGGTGGTAGGGACGATGGGTATGATGATGAAGGGATGAGAACGAAGGAATAAACAATGGATGAACGAAAAACTCAAAAATAAACAAGGATAGAAATTACCAGAAACGAACCCCGAATCTACAAGGATACGAAACGCGTTTGACAAGCAATCTTGTGGCTCGACTAACCCGGATACTACGAGATATCACGAACGAGTCGATTGAATTCAAGTTTGAAATCGCCAACAATCAAACTCTACCAAGAACCTATAGGATCGTGAACCGAAGCACGAAATATGAGACAAAACGATCAACTAGATTTCTGATTCAATATTGTCTGTTTCAAAGTATGAACGAAAATTAATATAAATACTAATCTAATTCCTAAGCTAGGTAGGTTTTCGAAATTAGCAAGGCTTGGGCTTGATAATTTCGGACTCCTTAATTAAATATAACTGGGCCAATTAATCACCTAAACATGTTGTGATAATAGGACTAAACTAAATTAAAAAAATAAATACAAAGTTTTTAAGCCCAAATAAAATATAAGAAAATTTGTTTTCTTAGACTTGTCTTCCTTTTCTTCAATGATGGACGCCCAAATCTTCATCTTCAACACTTGTTAAATTCACCAACTTGTATTGATGAAATTCGACTCCATCATTTGCCAATCTCTTCGAAATGTAGCATTGCAAATAACCTTGCAGCTTCTTGGCTCTCGACCTCGTCACTGCTCCTCCGAGCTGCAAGTCCCGATTGGTCTCTTCAATGCTAAGTCCCGTCTCATCACATCTCCTCCGTTACTCATCGATTTCGCACGATTCTTAAGTCGTTGTAACACTTATGAGATATAGAAGAATAGGGGGTGGTTGAAGTCTGAAGATCTCTCAGTCGGTTCGTACGATTTTTTTCCCTAGGCATCGTTTTCCTTGTTTCGTCCCCCTCATATCTCTTTCGTTACTCTTCGCTTTTGCACGATTCTTGAGTCATTGTAACACTTATGAGATATAGAAGAATAGGGGGTGGTCGAAGTCTGAAGTTCTCTCAGTCGGTTCGTATGATTTTTCCCTAAGAATCGTTTTCCTTGTTTCGTCCCCCTCACATCTCCTCCGTTACTCATCGATTTAGCACGATTCTTAAGTCGTTGTAACACTTATGAGATATAGAAGAATAGGGGGTGGTCGAAATCCGAAGTTCTCTCAGTCGATTCATACGATTTTTTCCCTAGGCATCGTTTTCTTTGTTTCATCCCCCTCACATCTCCTTCGTTACTTATCGCTTTCGCACGATTCTTGAGTCATTGTAATACTTATGAGATATAGAAGAATAGGGGGTGGTCAAAATCCGAAGTTGTCTCAGTCGATTTGTACGATTTTTTTCCCTAGGCTTCGTTTTCCTTGTTTCGTCCCCCTGACATCTATTTCCTTACTCATTGGTTTTGAACGAATCTTGAGTCATTTAAACACTAATAAGATATAGATAAATAGGGGGTGGTCGAAGTCCGAAGTTCTCTCAGTCGGTTCGTACGATTTTTTCCCTAGGCATCGTTTTCCTTGTTTCGTCCCCCTGACATCTCTTTCCTTACTCATTGGTTTCGAATGATTCTTGAGTCGTTGTAACACTATTAAGATATAGAAGAATAGGGGGTGGTCGAAGTTCGAAGTTCTCTCAGTCGGTTCGTATGATTTTTTCCCTAAGAATCGTTTTCCTTGTGTCGTCCCCCTCACATCTCCTTCATTACTCATCGATTTCGCACGATTGTTGAGTCGTTGTAACACTTAAGAGATATAGAAGAATAGGGGGTGGTCGAAAAATCCGAAGTTCTCTCAGTCGATTCATACGATTTATTCCCTAGGCATCGTTTTCTTTGTTTCATCCCCCTCACATCTCCTTCGTTACTTATCGCTTTCGCACGATTCTTGAGTCATTGTAATACTTATGAGATATAGAAGAATAGGGGGTGGTCGAAGTCCGATGTTCTCTCAGTCGGTTCGTATGATTTTTTCCCTAAGAATCGTTTTCCTTGTTTCGTCCCCCTCACATCTCCTCCGTTACTCATCGATTTCGCACGATTCTTAAGTCGTTGTAACACTTATGAGATATTGAAGAATAGGGGGTGGTCAAAATCCGAAGTTCTCTCAGTCGATTCATACGATTTATTCCCTAGGCATCATTTTCCTTGTTTCGTCCCCCTGACATCTCTTTCCTTACTATCGGTTTCGAACGATTCTTGAGTCGTTGTAACACTAATAAGATATAGAAGAATAGGGTGTGGTCGAAGTCCGAAGTTCTCTCAGTCGGTTCGTATGATTTTTTCCCTAAGAATCGTTTTCCTTGTTTTGTCCCCCTCACATCTTGATACGATCAACAATACACGGAAGCTAAGAATCGAACAACGTCAGACACGAAAGATTCAATCCAAATATAACTATGAACAATCGAATGGAGATTCCCTGAAATTGTACCCACAAATACACTGAATAGGCGTCGACAGTAACCTAAGCAATTCAATTCCGATTAAGCTGAAATTTTAACACGAGTTACAACGTAGGGTTATGAAGAACATATCCAAAATTCAGTGAAAACGCACGAGTATTTTTTGATTTGGCACGGTGGTCAGTTTCATGACAGAACTAGGGTTTCAAAAACGGATCTAGAATTAAACTACGGGTTTTCAGGGATCTGATGGTGGTAGGGACGATGGGTATGATGATGAAGGGATGAGAACAAAGGAATAAACAATGGATGAACGAAAAACTCAAAAATAAACAAGGATAGAAATTACCAGAAACGAACCCCGAATCAACAAGGATACGAAACGCGTTTGACAAGCAATCTTGTGGCTCGACTAACCCGGATACTATGAGATATCACGAACGAGTCGATTGAATTCAAGTTTGAAATCGCCAACAATCAAACTCTACCAAGAACCTATAGGATCGTGAACCGAAGCACGAAATATGAGACAAAACGATCAACTAGATTTCTGATTCAATATTGTCTGTTTCAAAGTATGAACGAAAATTAACATAAATACTAATCTAATTCCTAAGCTAGGTAGGTTTTCGAAATTAGCAAGGCTTGGGCTTGATAATTTCGGACTCCTTAATTAAATATAACTGGGCCAATTAATCACCTAAACATGTTGTGATAATTGGACTAAACTAAATTAAAAAAATAAATACAAAGTTTTTAAGCCCAAATAAAATATAAGAAAATTTGTTTTCTTAGACTTGTCTTCCTTTTCTTCAATGATGGACGCCCAAATCTTCATCTTCAACACTTGTTAAATTCACCAACTTGTATTGATGAAATTCGACTCCATCATTTGCCAATCTCTTCGAAATGTAGCATTGCAAATAACCTTGCAGCTTCTTGGCTCTCGACCTCGTCACTGCTCCTCCGAGCTGCAAGTCCCGATTGGTCTCTTCAATGCTAAGTCCCGTCTCATCACATCTCCTCCGTTACTCATCGATTTCGCACGATTCTTAAGTCGTTGTAACACTTATGAGATATAGAAGAATAGGGGGTGGTTGAAGTCTGAAGATCTCTCAGTCGGTTCGTACGATTTTTTTCCCTAGGCATCGTTTTCCTTGTTTCGTCCCCCTCATATCTCTTTCGTTACTCTTCGCTTTTGCACGATTCTTGAGTCATTGTAACACTTATGAGATATAGAAGAATAGGGGGTGGTCGAAGTCTGAAGTTCTCTCAGTCGGTTCGTATGATTTTTCCCTAAGAATCGTTTTCCTTGTTTCGTCCCCCTCACATCTCCTCCGTTACTCATCGATTTCGCACGATTCTTAAGTCGTTGTAACACTTATGAGATATAGAAGAATAGGGGGTGGTCGAAATCCGAAGTTCTCTTAGTCGATTCATACGATTTTTTCCCTAGGCATCGTTTTCTTTGTTTCATCCCCCTCACATCTCCTTCGTTACTTATCGCTTTCGCACGATTCTTGAGTCATTGTAATACTTATGAGATATAGAAGAATAGGGGGTGGTCGAAGTCCGATGTTCTCTCAGTCGGTTCGTATGATTTTTTCCCTAAGAATCGTTTTCCTTGTTTCGTCCCCCTCACATCTCCTCCGTTACTCATCGATTTCGCACGATTCTTAAGTCGTTGTAACACTTATGAGATATTGAAGAATAGGGGGTGGTCAAAATCCGAAGTTCTCTCAGTCGATTCATACGATTTATTCCCTAGGCATCGTTTTCCTTGTTTCGTCCCCCTGACATCTCTTTCCTTACTATCGGTTTCGAACGATTCTTGAGTCGTTGTAACACTAATAAGATATAGAAGAATAGGGGGTGGTCGAAGTCCGAAGTTCTCTCAGTCGGTTCGTATGATTTTTTCCCTAAGAATCATTTTCCTTGTTTTGTCCCCCTCACATCTTGATACGATCAACAATACACGGAAGCTAAGAATCGAACAACGTCAGACACGAAAGATTCAATCCAAATATAACTATGAACAATCGAATGGAGATTCCCTGAAATTCTACCCACAAATACACTGAATAGGCGTCGACAGTAACCTAAGCAATTCAATTCCGATTAAGCTGAAATTTTAACACGAGTTACAACGTAGGGTTATGAAGAACATATCCAAAATTCAGTGAAAACGCACGAGTATTTTTTGATTTGGCACGGTGGTCAGTTTCAGGACAGAACTAGGGTTTCAAAAACGGATCTAGAATTAAACTACGGGTTTTCAGGGATCTGATGGTGGTAGGGACGATGGGTATGATGATGAAGGGATGAGAACGAAGGAATAAACAATGGATGAACGAAAAACTCAAAAATAAACAAGGATAGAAATTACCAGAAACGAACCCCGAATCTACAAGGATACGAAACGCGTTTGACAAGCAATCTTGTGGCTCGACTAACCCGGATACTACGAGATATCACGAACGAGTCGATTGAATTCAAGTTTGAAATCGCCAACAATCAAACTCTACCAAGAACCTATAGGATCGTGAACCGAAGCACGAAATATGAGACAAAACGATCAACTAGATTTCTGATTCAATATTGTCTGTTTCAAAGTATGAACGAAAATTAACATAAATACTAATCTAATTCCTAAGCTAGGTAGGTTTTCGAAATTAGCAAGGCTTGGGCTTGATAATTTCGGACTCCTTAATTAAATATAACTGGGCCAATTAATCACCTAAACATGTTGTGATAATTGGACTAAACTAAATTAAAAAAAATAAATACAAAGTTTTTAAGCCCAAATAAAATATAAGAAAATTTGTTTTCTTAGACTTGTCTTCCTTTTCTTCAATGATGGACGCCCAAATCTTCATCTTCAACACTTGTTAAATTCACCAACTTGTATTGATGAAATTCGACTCCATCATTTGCCAATCTCTTCGAAATGTAGCATTGCAAATAACCTTGCAGCTTCTTGGCTCTCGACCTCGTCACTGCTCCTCCGAGCTGCAAGTCCCGATTGGTCTCTTCAATGCTAAGTCCCGTCTCATCACATCTCCTCCGTTACTCATCGATTTCGCACGATTCTTAAGTCGTTGTAACACTTATGAGATATAGAAGAATAGGGGGTGGTTGAAGTCTGAAGATCTCTCAGTCGGTTCGTACGATTTTTTTCCCTAGGCATCGTTTTCCTTGTTTCGTCCCCCTCATATCTCTTTCGTTACTCTTCGCTTTTGCACGATTCTTGAGTCATTGTAACACTTATGAGATATAGAAGAATAGGGGGTGGTCGAAGTCTGAAGTTCTCTCAGTCGGTTCGTATGATTTTTCCCTAAGAATCGTTTTCCTTGTTTCGTCCCCCTCACATCTCCTCCGTTACTCATCGATTTCGCACGATTCTTAAGTCGTTGTAACACTTATGAGATATAGAAGAATAGGGGGTGGTCGAAATCCGAAGTTCTCTCAGTCGATTCATACGATTTTTTCCCTAGGCATCGTTTTCTTTGTTTCATCCCCCTCACATCTCCTTCGTTACTTATCGCTTTCGCACGATTCTTGAGTCATTGTAATACTTATGAGATATAGAAGAATAGGGGGTGGTCGAAGTCCGATGTTCTCTCAGTCGGTTCGTATGATTTTTTCCCTAAGAATCGTTTTCCTTGTTTCGTCCCCCTCACATCTCCTCCGTTACTCATCGATTTCGCACGATTCTTAAGTCGTTGTAACACTTATGAGATATTGAAGAATAGGGGGTGGTCAAAATCCGAAGTTCTCTCAGTCGATTCATACGATTTATTCCCTAGGCATCGTTTTCCTTGTTTCGTCCCCCTGACATCTCTTTCCTTACTATCGGTTTCGAACGATTCTTGAGTCGTTGTAACACTAATAAGATATAGAAGAATAGGGGGTGGTCGAAGTCCGAAGTTCTCTCAGTCGGTTCGTATGATTTTTTCCCTAAGAATCATTTTCCTTGTTTTGTCCCCCTCACATCTTGATACGATCAACAATACACGGAAGCTAAGAATCGAACAACGTCAGACACGAAAGATTCAATCCAAATATAACTATGAACAATCGAATGGAGATTCCCTGAAATTCTACCCACAAATACACTGAATAGGCGTCGACAGTAACCTAAGCAATTCAATTCCGATTAAGCTGAAATTTTAACACGAGTTACAACGTAGGGTTATGAAGAACATATCCAAAATTCAGTGAAAACGCACGAGTATTTTTTGATTTGGCACGGTGGTCAGTTTCAGGACAGAACTAGGGTTTCAAAAACGGATCTAGAATTAAACTACGGGTTTTCAGGGATCTGATGGTGGTAGGGACGATGGGTATGATGATGAAGGGATGAGAACGAAGGAATAAACAATGGATGAACGAAAAACTCAAAAATAAACAAGGATAGAAATTACCAGAAACGAACCCCGAATCTACAAGGATACGAAACGCGTTTGACAAGCAATCTTGTGGCTCGACTAACCCGGATACTACGAGATATCACGAACGAGTCGATTGAATTCAAGTTTGAAATCGCCAACAATCAAACTCTACCAAGAACCTATAGGATCGTGAACCGAAGCACGAAATATGAGACAAAACGATCAACTAGATTTCTGATTCAATATTGTCTGTTTCAAAGTATGAACGAAAATTAACATAAATACTAATCTAATTCCTAAGCTAGGTAGGTTTTCGAAATTAGCAAGGCTTGGGCTTGATAATTTCGGACTCCTTAATTAAATATAACTGGGCCAATTAATCACCTAAACATGTTGTGATAATTGGACTAAACTAAATTAAAAAAAATAAATACAAAGTTTTTAAGCCCAAATAAAATATAAGAAAATTTGTTTTCTTAGACATGTCTTCCTTTTCTTCAATGATGGACGCCCAAATCTTCATCTTCAACACTTGTTAAATTCACCAACTTGTATTGATGAAATTCGACTCCATCATTTGCCAATCTCTTCGAAATGTAGCATTGCAAATAACCTTGCAGCTTCTTGGCTCTCGACCTCGTCACTGCTCCTCCGAGCTGCAAGTCCCGATTGGTCTCTTCAATGCTAAGTCCCGTCTCATCACATCTCCTCCGTTACTCATCGATTTCGCACGATTCTTAAGTCGTTGTAACACTTATGAGATATAGAAGAATAGGGGGTGGTTGAAGTCTGAAGATCTCTCAGTCGGTTCGTACGATTTTTTTCCCTAGGCATCGTTTTCCTTGTTTCGTCCCCCTCATATCTCTTTCGTTACTCTTCGCTTTTGCACGATTCTTGAGTCATTGTAACACTTATGAGATATAGAAGAATAGGGGGTGGTCGAAGTCTGAAGTTCTCTCAGTCGGTTCGTATGATTTTTCCCTAAGAATCGTTTTCCTTGTTTCGTCCCCCTCACATCTCCTCCGTTACTCATCGATTTAGCACGATTCTTAAGTCGTTGTAACACTTATGAGATATAGAAGAATAGGGGGTGGTCGAAATCCGAAGTTCTCTCAGTCGATTCATACGATTTTTTCCCTAGGCATCGTTTTCTTTGTTTCATCCCCCTCACATCTCCTTCGTTACTTATCGCTTTCGCACGATTCTTGAGTCATTGTAATACTTATGAGATATAGAAGAATAGGGGGTGGTCAAAATCCGAGGTTCTCTCAGTCGATTTGTACGATTTTTTTCCCTAGGCTTCGTTTTCCTTGTTTCGTCCCCCTGACATCTATTTCCTTACTCATTGGTTTTGAACGAATCTTGAGTCATTGTAACACTAATAAGATATAGATGAATAGGGGGTGGTCGAAGTCCGAAGTTCTCTCAGTCGGTTCGTACGATTTTTTCCCTAGGCATCGTTTTCCTTGTTTCGTCCCCCTGACATCTCTTTCCTTACTCATTGGTTTCGAATGATTCTTGAGTCGTTGTAACACTAATAAGATATAGAAGAATAGGGGGTGGTCGAAGTTCGAAGTTCTCTTAGTCGGTTTGTATGATTTTTTCCCTAAGAATCGTTTTCCTTGTGTCGTCCCCCTCACATCTCCTTCATTACTCATCGATTTCGCACGATTGTTGAGTCGTTGTAACACTTAAGAGATATAGAAGAATAGGGGGTGGTCGAAAAATCCGAAGTTCTCTCAGTCGATTCATACGATATTTTCCCTAGGCATCGTTTTCCTTGCTTCGTCCCCCTGACATCTCTTTCCTTACTATCGGTTTCGAACGATTCTTAAGTCGTTGTAACACTAATAAGATATATAAGAATAGAGGGTGGTTGAAGTCTGAAGATCTCTCAGTCGGTTCGTACGATTTTTTTCCCTAGGCATTGTTTTCCTTGTTTCGTCCCCCTCATATCTCTTTCGTTACTCTTCGATTTTGCACGATTCTTGAGTCATTGTAACACTTATGAGATATAGAAGAATAGGGGGTGGTCGAAATCCGAAGTTCTCTCAGTCGATTCATACGATTTTTTCCCTAGGCATCGTTTTCTTTGTTTCATCCCCCTCACATCTCCTTCGTTACTTATCGCTTTCGCACGATTCTTGAGTCATTGTAATACTTATGAGATATAGAAGAATAGGGGGTGGTCAAAATCCGAAGTTCTCTCAGTCGATTTGTACGATTTTTTTCCCTAGGCTTCGTTTTCCTTGTTTCGTCCCCCTGACATCTATTTCCTTACTCATTGGTTTTGAACGAATCTTGAGTCATTGTAACACTAATAAGATATAGATAAATAGGGGGTGGTCGAAGTCCGAAGTTCTCTCAGTCGGTTCGTACGATTTTTTCCCTAGGCATCGTTTTCCTTGTTTCGTCCCCCTGACATCTCTTTCCTTACTCATTGGTTTCGAATGATTCTTGAGTCGTTGTAACACTAATAAGATATAGAAGAATAGGGGGTGGTCGAAGTTCGAAGTTCTCTCAGTCGGTTCGTATGATTTTTTCCCTAAGAATCGTTTTCCTTGTGTCGTCCCCCTCACATCTCCTTCATTACTCATCGATTTCGCACGATTGTTGAGTCGTTGTAACACTTAAGAGATATAGAAGAATAGGGGGTGGTCGAAAAATCCGAAGTTCTCTCAGTCGATTCATACGATATTTTCCCTAGGCATCGTTTTCCTTGCTTCGTCCCCCTGACATCTCTTTCCTTACTATCGGTTTCGAACGATTCTTAAGTCGTTGTAACACTAATAAGATATATAAGAATAGAGGGTGGTTGAAGTCTGAAGATCTCTCAGTCGGTTCGTACGATTTTTTTCCCTAGGCATTGTTTTCCTTGTTTCGTCCCCCTCATATCTCTTTCGTTACTCTTCGATTTTGCACGATTCTTGAGTCATTGTAACACTTATGAGATATAGAAGAATAGGGGGTGGTCGAAGTCCGAAGTTCTCTCAGTCGGTTCATACGATTTTTCCCCTAGGCATCGTTTTTCCTTGTTTCGTCCCCCTGACATCTCTTTCCTTACGCATTGGTTTCGAATGATTCTTGAGTCGTTGTAACACTAATAAGATATAGAAGAATAGGGGGTGGTCGAAGTCCGAAGTTCTCTCAGTCGGTTCGTATGATTTTTTCCCTAAGAATCGTTTTCCTTGTTTCGTCCCCCTCACATCTCCTCCGTTACTCATCGATTTCGCACGATTCTTAAGTCGTTGTAACACTTATGAGATATAGAAGAATAGGGGGTGGTCAAAATCCGAAGTTCTCTCAGTCGATTCATACGATTTATTCCCTAGGCATCGTTTTCCTTGTTTCGTCCCCCTGACATCTCTTTCCTTACTATCGGTTTCGAACGATTCTTGAGTCGTTGTAACACTAATAAGATATAGAAGAATAGGGGGTGGTCGAAGTCCGAAGTTCTCTCAGTCGGTTCGTATGATTTTTTCCCTAAGAATCGTTTTCCTTGTTTTGTCCCCCTCACATCTTGATACGATCAACAATACACAGAAGCTAAGAATCGAACAACGTCAGACACGAAAGATTCAATCCAAATATAACTATGAACAATCGAATGGAGATTCCCTGAAATTCTACCCACAAATACACTGAATAGGCGTCGACAGTAACCTAAGCAATTCAATTCCGATTAAGCTGAAATTTTAACACGAGTTACAACGTAGGGTTATGAAGAACATATCCAAAATTCAGTGAAAACGCACGAGTATTTTTTGATTTGGCACGGTGGTCAGTTTCGGGACAGAACTAGGGTTTCAAAAACGGATCTAGAATTAAACTACGGGTTTTCAGGGATCTGATGGTGGTAGGGACGATGGGTATGATGATGAAGGGATGAGAACGAAGGAATAAACAATGGATGAACGAAAAACTCAAAATAAACAAGGATAGAAATTACCAGAAACGAACCCCGAATCTACAAGGATACGAAACGCGTTTGACAAGCAATCTTGTGGCTCGACTAACCCGGATACTACGAGATATCACGAACGAGTCGATTGAATTCAAGTTTGAAATCGCCAACAATCAAACTCTACCAAGAACCTATAGGATCGTGAACCGAAGCACGAAATATGAGACAAAACGATCAACTAGATTTCTGATTCAATATTGTCTGTTTCAAAGTATGAACGAAAATTAACATAAATACTAATCTAATTCCTAAGCTAGGTAGGTTTTCGAAATTAGCAAGGCTTGGGCTTGATAATTTCGGACTCCTTAATTAAATATAACTGGGCCAATTAATCACCTAAACATGTTGTGATAATTGGACTAAACTAAATTAAAAAAATAAATACAAAGTTTTTAAGCCCAAATAAAATATAAGAAAATTTGTTTTCTTAGACTTGTCTTCCTTTTCTTCAATGATGGACGCCCAAATCTTCATCTTCAACACTTGTTAAATTCACCAACTTGTATTGATGAAATTCGACTCCATCATTTGCCAATCTCTTCGAAATGTAGCATTGCAAATAACCTTGCAGCTTCTTAGCTCTCGACCTCGTCACTGCTCCTCCGAGCTGCAAGTCCCGATTGGTCTCTTCAATGCTAAGTCCCGTCTCATCACATCTCCTCCGTTACTCATCGATTTCGCACGATTATTAAGTCGTTGTAACACTTATAAGATATAGAAGAATAGGGGGTGGTTGAAGTCTGAAGATCTCTCAGTCGGTTCGTACGATTTTTTTCCCTAGGCATCGTTTTCCTTGTTTCGTCCCCCTCACATCTCTTTCCTTACTCTTCGCTTTTGCACGATTCTTGAGTCATTGTAACACTTATGAGATATAGAAGAATAGGGGGTGGTCGAAGTCTGAAGTTCTCTCAGTCGGTTCGTATGATTTTTCCCTAAGAATCGTTTTCCTTGTTTCGTCCCCCTCACATCTCCTCCGTTACTCATCGATTTAGCACGATTCTTAAGTCGTTGTAACACTTATGAGATATAGAAGAATAGGGGGTGGTCGAAATCCGAAGTTCTCTCAGTCGATTCATACGATTTTTTCCCTAGGCATCGTTTTCTTTGTTTCATCCCCCTCACATCTCCTTCGTTACTTATCGCTTTCGCACGATTCTTGAGTCATTGTAATACTTATGAGATATAGAAGAATAGGGGGTGGTCAAAATCCGAGGTTCTCTCAGTCGATTTGTACGATTTTTTCCCTAGGCTTCGTTTTCCTTGTTTCGTCCCCCTGACATCTATTTCCTTACTCATTGGTTTTGAACGAATCTTGAGTCATTGTAACACTAATAAGATATAGATGAATAGGGGGTGGTCGAAGTCCGAAGTTCTCTCAGTCGGTTCGTACGATTTTTTCCCTAGGCATCGTTTTCCTTGTTTCGTCCCCCTGACATCTCTTTCCTTACTCATTGGTTTCGAATGATTCTTGAGTCGTTGTAACACTAATAAGATATAGAAGAATAGGGGGTGGTCGAAGTTCGAAGTTCTCTCAGTCGGTTCGTATGATTTTTTCCCTAAGAATCGTTTTCCTTGTGTCGTCCCCCTCACATCTCCTTCATTACTCATCGATTTCGCACGATTGTTGAGTCGTTGTAACACTTAAGAGATATAGAAGAATAGGGGGTGGTCGAAAAATCCGAAGTTCTCTCAGTCGATTCATACGATATTTTCCCTAGGCATCGTTTTCCTTGCTTCGTCCCCCTGACATCTCTTTCCTTACTATCGGTTTCGAACGATTCTTAAGTCGTTGTAACACTAATAAGATATATAAGAATAGAGGGTGGTTTAAGTCTGAAGATCTCTCAGTCGGTTCGTACGATTTTTTTCCCTAGGCATTGTTTTCCTTGTTTCGTCCCCCTCATATCTCTTTCGTTACTCTTCGATTTTGCACGATTCTTGAGTCATTGAAACACTTATGAGATATAGAAGAATAGGGGGTGGTCGAAGACCGAAGTTCTCTCAGTCGGTTCATACGATTTTTCCCCTAGGCATCGTTTTTCCTTGTTTCGTCCCCATGACATCTCTTTCCTTACTCATTGGTTTCGAATGATTCTTGAGTCGTTGTAACACTAATAAGATATAGAAGAATAGGTGGTGGTCGAAGTCCGAAGTTCTCTCAGTCGGTTCGTATGATTTTTTCCCTAAGAATCGTTTTCCTTATTTCGTCCCCCTCACATCTCCTCCGTTACTCATCGATTTCGCACGATTCTTAAGTCGTTGTAACACTTATGAGATATAGAAGAATAGGGGGTGGTCAAAATCCGAAGTTCTCTCAGTCGATTCATACGATTTATTCCCTAGGCATCGTTTTCCTTGTTTCGTCCCCCTGACATCTCTTTCCTTACTATCGGTTTCGAACGATTCTTGAGTCGTTGTAACACTAATAAGATATAGAAGAATAGGGGGTGGTCGAAGTCCGAAGTTCTCTCAGTCGGTTCGTATGATTTTTTCCCTAAGAATCGTTTTCCTTGTTTTGTCCCCCTCACATCTTGATACGATCAACAATACACGGAAGCTAAGAATCGAACAACGTCAGACACGAAAGATTCAATCCAAATATAACTATGAACAATCGAATGGAGATTCCCTGAAATTCTACCCACAAATACACTGAATAGGCGTCGACAGTAACCTAAGCAATTCAATTCCGATTAAGCTGAAATTTTAACACGAGTTAGAACTTAGGGTTATGAAGAACATATCCAAAATTCAGTGAAAACGCACGAGTATTTTTTGATTTGGCACGGTGGTCAGTTTCGGGACAGAACTAGGGTTTCAAAAACGGATCTACAATTAAACTACGGGTTTTCAGGGATCTGATGGTGGTAGGGACGATGGGTATGATGATGAAGGGATGAGAACGAAGGAATAAACAATGGATGAACGAAAAACTCAAAAATAAACAAGGATAGAAATTACCAGAAACGAACCCCGAATCTACAAGGATACGAAACGCGTTTGACAAGCAATCTTGTGGCTCGACTAACCCGGATACTACGAGATATCACGAACGAGTCGATTGAATTCAAGTTTGAAATCGCCAACAATCAAACTCTACCAAGAACCTATAGGATCGTGAACCGAAGCACGAAATATGAGACAAAACGATCAACTAGATTTCTGATTCAATATTGTCTGTTTCAAAGTATGAACGAAAATTAACATAAATACTAATCTAATTCCTAAGCTAGGTAGGTTTTCGAAATTAGCAAGGCTTGGGCTTGATAATTTCGGACTCCTTAATTAAATATAGCTGGGCCAATTAATCACCTAAACATGTTGTGATAATTGGACTAAACTAAATTAAAAAAATAAATACAAAGTTTTTAAGCCCAAATAAAATATAAGAAAATTTGTTTTCTTAGACTTGTCTTCCTTTTCTTCAATGATGGACGCCCAAATCTTCATCTTCAACACTTGTTAAATTCACCAACTTGTATTGATGAAATTCGACTCCATCATTTGCCAATCTCTTCGAAATGTAGCATTGCAAATAACCTTGCAGCTTCTTGGCTCTCGACCTCGTCACTGCTCCTCCGAGCTGCAAGTCCCGATTGGTCTCTTCAATGCTAAGTCCCGTCTCATCACATCTCCTCCGTTACTCATCGATTTCGCACGATTCTTAAGTCGTTGTAACACTTATGAGATATAGAAGAATAGGGGGTGGTTGAAGTCTGAAGATCTCTCAGTCGGTTCGTACGATTTTTTTCCCTAGGCATCGTTTTCCTTGTTTCGTCCCCCTCATATCTCTTTCGTTACTCTTCGCTTTTGCACGATTCTTGAGTCATTGTAACACTTATGAGATATAGAAGAATAGGGGGTGGTCGAAGTCTGAAGTTCTCTCAGTCGGTTCGTATGATTTTTCCCTAAGAATCGTTTTCCTTGTTTCGTCCCCCTCACATCTCCTCCGTTACTCGTCGATTTAGCACGATTCTTAAGTCGTTGTAACACTTATGAGATATAGACGAATAGGGGGTGGTCGAAATCCGAAGTTCTCTCAGTCGATTCATACGATTTTTTCCCTAGGCATCGTTTTCCTTGTTTCGTCCCCCTGACATCTCTTTCCTTACTATCGGTTTCGAACGATTCTTGAGTCATTGTAATACTTATGAGATATAGAAGAATAGGGGGGGGTCGAAGTCCGATGTTCTCTCAGTCGGTTCGTATGATTTTTTCCCTAAGAATCGTTTTCCTTGTTTCGTCCCCCTCACATCTCCTCCGTTACTCATCGATTTCGCACGATTCTTAAGTCGTTGTAACACTTATGAGATATTGAAGAATAGGGGGTGGTCAAAATCCGAAGTTCTCTCAGTCGATTCATACGATTTATTCCCTAGCATCGTTTTCCTTGTTTCGTCCCCCTGACATCTCTTTCCTTACTATCGGTTTCGAACGATTCTTGAGTCGTTGTAACACTAATAAGATATAGAAGAATAGGGGGTGGTCGAAGTCCGAAGTTCTCTCAGTCGGTTCGTATGATTTTTTCCCTAAGAATCGTTTTCCTTGTTTTGTCCCCCTCACATCTTGATACGATCAACAATACACGGAAGCTAAGAATCGAACAACGTCAGACACGAAAGATTCAATCCAAATATAACTATGAACAATCGAATGGAGATTCCCTGAAATTGTACCCACAAATACACTGAATAGGCGTCGACAGTAACCTAAGCAATTCAATTCCGATTAAGCTGAAATTTTAACACGAGTTACAACGTAGGGTTATGAAGAACATATCCAAAATTCAGTGAAAACGCACGAGTATTTTTTGATTTGGCACGGTGGTCAGTTTCGGGACAGAACTAGGGTTTCAAAAACGGATCTAGAATTAAACTACGGGTTTTCAGGGATCTGATGGTGGTAGGGACGATGGGTATGATGATGAAGGGATGAGAACGAAGGAATAAACAATGGATGAACGAAAAACTCAAAAATAAACAAGGATAGAAATTACCAGAAACGAACCCCGAATCTACAAGGATACGAAACGCGTTTGACAAGCAATCTTGTGGCTCGACTAACCCGGATACTACGAGATATCACGAACGAGTCGATTGAATTCAAGTTTGAAATCGCCAACAATCAAACTCTACCAAGAACCTATTGGATCGTGAACCGAAGCACGAAATATGAGACAAAACGATCAACTAGATTTCTGATTCAATATTGTCTGTTTCAAAGTATGAACGAAAATTAACATAAATACTAATCTAATTCCTAAGCTAGGTAGGTTTTCGAAATTAGCAAGGCTTGGGCTTGATAATTTCGGACTCCTTAATTAAATATAGCTGGGCCAATTAATCACCTAAACATGTTGTGATAATTGGACTAAACTAAATTAAAAAAATAAATACAAAGTTTTTAAGCCCAAATAAAATATAAGAAAATTTGTTTTCTTAGACTTGTCTTCCTTTTCTTCAATGATGGACGCCCAAATCTTCATCTTCAACACTTGTTAAATTCACCAACTTGTATTGATGAAATTCGACTCCATCATTTGCCAATCTCTTCGAAATGTAGCATTGCAAATAACCTTGCAGCTTCTTGGCTCTCGACCTCGTCACTGCTCCTCCGAGCTGCAAGTCCCGATTGGTCTCTTCAATGCTAAGTCCCGTCTCATCACATCTCCTCCGTTACTCATCGATTTCGCACGATTCTTAAGTCGTTGTAACACTTATAAGATATAGAAGAATAGGGGGTGGTTGAAGTCTGAAGATCTCTCAGTCGGTTCGTACGATTTTTTTCCCTAGGCATCGTTTTCCTTGTTTCGTCCCCCTCATATCTCTTTCGTTACTCTTCGCTTTTGCACGATTCTTGAGTCATTGTAACACTTATGAGATATAGAAGAATAGGGGGTGGTCGAAGTCTGAAGTTCTCTCAGTCGGATCGTATGATTTTTCCCTAAGAATCGTTTTCCTTGTTTCGTCCCCCTCACATCTCCTCCGTTACTCATCGATTTAGCACGATTCTTAAGTCGTTGTAACACTTATGAGATATAGAAGAATAGGGGGTGGTCGAAATCCGAAGTTCTCTCAGTCGATTCATACGATTTTTTCCCTAGGCATCGTTTTCTTTGTTTCATCCCCCTCACATCTCCTTCGTTACTTATCGCTTTCGCACGATTCTTGAGTCATTGTAATACTTATGAGATATAGAAGAATAGGGGGTGGTCAAAATCCGAAGTTCTCTCAGTCGATTTGTACGATTTTTTTCCCTAGGCTTCGTTTTCCTTGTTTCGTCCCCCTGACATCTATTTCCTTACTCATTGGTTTTGAACGAATCTTGAGTCATTGTAACACTAATAAGAGATAGATAAATAGGGGGTGGTCGAAGTCCGAAGTTCTCTCAGTCGGTTCGTACGATTTTTTCCCTAGGCATCGTTTTCCTTGTTTCGTCCCCATGACATCTCTTTCCTTACTCATTGGTTTCGAATGATTCTTGAGTCGTTGTAACACTAATAAGATATAGAAGAATAGGGGGTGGTTGAAGTTCGAAGTTCTCTCAGTCGGTTCGTATGATTTTTTCCCTAAGAATCGTTTTCCTTGTGTCGTCCCCCTCACATCTCCTTCATTACTCATCGATTTCGCACGATTGTTGAGTCGTTGTAACACTTAAGAGATATAGAAGAATAGGGGGTGGTCGAAAAATCCGAAGTTCTCTCAGTCGATTCATACGATATTTTCCCTAGGCATCGTTTTCCTTGCTTCGTCCCCCTGACATCTCTTTCCTTACTATCGGTTTCGAACGATTCTTAAGTCGTTGTAACACTAATAAGATATATAAGAATAGAGGGTGGTTGAAGTCTGAAGATCTCTCAGTCAGTTCGTACGATTTTTTTCCCTAGGCATTGTTTTCCTTGTTTCGTCCCCCTCATATCTCTTTCGTTACTCTTCGATTTTGCACGATTCTTGAGTCATTGAAACACTTATGATATATAGAAGAATAGGGGGTGGTCGAAGACCGAAGTTCTCTCAGTCGGTTCATACGATTTTTCCCCTAGGCATCGTTTTTCCTTGTTTCGTCCCCCTGACATCTCTTTCCTTACTCATTGGTTTCGAATGATTCTTGAGTCGTTGTAACACTAATAAGATATAGAAGAATAGGTGGTGGTCGAAGTCCGAAGTTCTCTCAGTCGGTTCGTATGATTTTTTCCCTAAGAATCGTTTTCCTTATTTCGTCCCCCTCACATCTCCTCCGTTACTCATCGATTTCGCACGATTCTTAAGTCGTTGTAACACTTATGAGATATAGAAGAATAGGGGGTGGTCAAAATCCGAAGTTCTCTCAGTCGATTCATACGATTTATTCCCTAGGCATCGTTTTCCTTGTTTCGTCCCCCTGACATCTCTTTCCTTACTATCGGTTTCGAACGATTCTTGAGTCGTTGTAACACTAATAAGATATAGAAGAATAGGGGGTGGTCGAAGTCCGAAGTTCTCTCAGTCGGTTCGTATGATTTTTTCCCTAAGAATCGTTTTCCTTGTTTTGTCCCCCTCACATCTTGATACGATCAACAATACACAGAAGCTAAGAATCGAACAACGTCAGACACGAAAGATTCAATCCAAATATAACTATGAACAATCGAATGGAGATTCCCTGAAATTGTACCCACAAATACACTGAATAGGCGTCGACAGTAACCTAAGCAATTCAATTCCGATTAAGCTGAAATTTTAACACGAGTTACAACTTAGGGTTATGAAGAACATATCCAAAATTCAGTGAAAACGCACGAGTATTTTTTGATTTGGCATGGTGGTCAGTTTCGGGACAGAACTAGGGTTTCAAAAACGGATCTAGAATGAAACTACGGGTTTTCAGGGATCTGATGGTGGTAGGGACGATGGGTATGATGATGAAGGGATGAGAACGAAGGAATAAACAATGGATGAACGAAAAACTCAAAAATAAACAAGGATAGAAATTACCAGAAACGAACCCCGAATCTACAAGGATACGAAACGCGTTTGACAAGCAATCTTGTGGCTCGACTAACCCGGATACTACGAGATATCACGAACGAGTCGATTGAATTCAAGTTTGAAATCGCCAACAATCAAACTCTACCAAGAACCTATAGGATCGTGAACCGAAGCACGAAATATGAGACAAAACGATCAACTAGATTTCTGATTCAATATTGTCTGTTTCAAAGTATGAACGAAAATTAACATAAATACTAATCTAATTCCTAAGCTAGGTAGGTTTTCGAAATTAGCAAGGCTTGGGCTTGATAATTTCGGACTCCTTAATTAAATATAGCTGGGCCAATTAATCACCTAAACATGTTGTGATAATTGGACTAAACTAAATTAAAAAAATAAATACAAAGTTTTTAAGCCCAAATAAAATATAAGAAAATTTGTTTTCTTAGACTTGTCTTCCTTTTCTTCAATGATGGACGCCCAAATCTTCATCTTCAACACTTGTTAAATTCACCAACTTGTATTGATGAAATTCGACTCCATCATTTGCCAATCTCTTCGAAATGTAGCATTGCAAATAACCTTGCAGCTTCTTGGCTCTCGACCTCGTCACTGCTCCTCCGAGCTGCAAGTCCCGATTGGTCTCTTCAATGCTAAGTCCCGTCTCATCACATCTCCTCCGTTACTCATCGATTTCGCACGATTCTTAAGTCGTTGTAACACTTATGAGATATAGAAGAATAGGGGGTGGTTGAAGTCTGAAGATCTCTCAGTCGGTTCGTACGATTTTTTTCCCTAGGCATCGTTTTCCTTGTTTCGTCCCCCTCATATCTCTTTCGTTACTCTTCGCTTTTGCACGATTCTTGAGTCATTGTAACACTTATGAGATATAGAAGAATAGGGGGTGGTCGAAGTCTGAAGTTCTCTCAGTCAGTTCGTATGATTTTTCCCTAAGAATCGTTTTCCTTGTTTCGTCCCCCTCACATCTCCTCCGTTACTCATCGATTTCGCACGATTCTTAAGTCATTGTAACACTTATGAGATATAGAAGAATAGGGGGTGGTCGAAATCCGAAGTTCTCTCAGTCGATTCATACGATTTTTTCCCCAGGCATCGTTTTCTTTGTTTCATCCCCCTCACATCTCCTTCGTTACTTATCGCTTTCGCACGATTCTTGAGTCATTGTAATACTTATGAGATATAGAAGAATAGGGGGTGGTCGAAGTCCGATGTTCTCTCAGTCGGTTCGTATGATTTTTTCCCTAAGAATCGTTTTCCTTGTTTCGTCCCCCTCACATCTCCTCCGTTACTCATCGATTTCGTACGATTCTTAAGTCGTTGTAACACTTATGAGATATTGAAGAATAGGGGGTGGTCAAAATCCGAAGTTCTCTCAGTCGATTCATACGATTTATTCCCTAGGCATCGTTTTCCTTGTTTCGTCCCCCTGACATCTCTTTCCTTACTATCGGTTTCGAACGATTCTTGAGTCGTTGTAACACTAATAAGATATAGAAGAATAGGGGGTGGTCGAAGTCCGAAGTTCTCTCAGTCGGTTCGTATGATTTTTTCCCTAAGAATCGTTTTCCTTGTTTTGTCCCCCTCACATCTTGATACGATCAACAATACACGGAAGCTAAGAATCGAACAACGTCAGACACGAAAGATTCAATCCAAATATAACTATGAACAATCGAATGGAGATTCCCTGAAATTGTACCCACAAATACACTGAATAGGCGTCGACAGTAACCTAAGCAATTCAATTCCGATTAAGTTGAAATTTTAACACGAGTTACAACGTAGGGTAATGAAGAACATATCCAAAATTCAGTGAAAACGCACGAGTATTTTTTGATTTGGCACGGTGGTCAGTTTCAGGACAGAACTAGGGTTTCAAAAACGGATCTAGAATGAAACTACGGGTTTTCAGGGATCTGATGGTGGTAGGGACGATGGGTATGATGATGAAGGGATGAGAACGAAGGAATAAACAATGGATGAACGAAAAACTCAAAAATAAACAAGGATTGAAATTACCAGAAACGAACCCCGAATCTACAAGGATACGAAACGCGTTTGACAAGCAATCTTGTGGCTCGACTAACCCGGATACTACGAGATATCACGAACGAGTCGATTGAATTCAAGTTTGAAATCGCCAACAATCAAACTCTACCAAGAACCTATAGGATCGTGAACCGAAGCACGAAATATGAGACAAAACGATCAACTAGATTTCTGATTCAATATTGTCTGTTTCAAAGTATGAACGAAAATTAACATAAATACTAATCTAATTCCTAAGCTAGGTAGGTTTTCGAAATTAGCAAGGCTTGGGCTTGATAATTTCGGACTCCTTAATTAAATATAGCTGGGCCAATTAATCACCTAAACATGTTGTGATAATTGGACTAAACTAAATTAAAAAAATAAATACAAAGTTTTTAAGCCCAAATAAAATATAAGAAAATTTGTTTTCTTAGACTTGTCTTCCTTTTCTTCAATGATGGACGCCCAAATCTTCATCTTCAACACTTGTTAAATTCACCAACTTGTATTGATGAAATTCGACTCCATCATTTGCCAATCTCTTCGAAATGTAGCATTGCAAATAACCTTGCAGCTTCTTGGCTCTCGACCTCGTCACTGCTCCTCCGAGCTGCAAGTCCCGATTGGTCTCTTCAATGCTAAGTCCCGTCTCATCACATCTCCTCCGTTACTCATCGATTTCGCACGATTCTTAAGTCGTTGTAACACTTATGAGATATAGAAGAATAGGGGGTGGTTGAAGTCTGAAGATCTCTCAGTCGGTTCGTACGATTTTTTTCCCTAGGCATCGTTTTCCTTGTTTCGTCCCCCTCATATCTCTTTCGTTACTCTTCGCTTTTGCACGATTCTTGAGTCATTGTAACACTTATGAGATATAGAAGAATAGGGGGTGGTCGAAGTCTGAAGTTCTCTCAGTCAGTTCGTATGATTTTTCCCTAAGAATCGTTTTCCTTGTTTCGTCCCCCTCACATCTCCTCCGTTACTCATCGATTTCGCACGATTCTTAAGTCATTGTAACACTTATGAGATATAGAAGAATAGGGGGTGGTCGAAATCCGAAGTTCTCTCAGTCGATTCATACGATTTTTTCCCCAGGCATCGTTTTCTTTGTTTCATCCCCCTCACATCTCCTTCGTTACTTATCGCTTTCGCACGATTCTTGAGTCATTGTAATACTTATGAGATATAGAAGAATAGGGGGTGGTCGAAGTCCGATGTTCTCTCAGTCGGTTCGTATGATTTTTTCCCTAAGAATCGTTTTCCTTGTTTCGTCCCCCTCACATCTCCTCCGTTACTCATCGATTTCGTACGATTCTTAAGTCGTTGTAACACTTATGAGATATTGAAGAATAGGGGGTGGTCAAAATCCGAAGTTCTCTCAGTCGATTCATACGATTTATTCCCTAGGCATCGTTTTCCTTGTTTCGTCCCCCTGACATCTCTTTCCTTACTATCGGTTTCGAACGATTCTTGAGTCGTTGTAACACTAATAAGATATAGAAGAATAGGGGGTGGTCGAAGTCCGAAGTTCTCTCAGTCGGTTCGTATGATTTTTTCCCTAAGAATCGTTTTCCTTGTTTTGTCCCCCTCACATCTTGATACGATCAACAATACACGGAAGCTAAGAATCGAACAACGTCAGACACGAAAGATTCAATCCAAATATAACTATGAACAATCGAATGGAGATTCCCTGAAATTGTACCCACAAATACACTGAATAGGCGTCGACAGTAACCTAAGCAATTCAATTCCGATTAAGTTGAAATTTTAACACGAGTTACAACGTAGGGTAATGAAGAACATATCCAAAATTCAGTGAAAACGCACGAGTATTTTTTGATTTGGCACGGTGGTCAGTTTCAGGACAGAACTAGGGTTTCAAAAACGGATCTAGAATGAAACTACGGGTTTTCAGGGATCTGATGGTGGTAGGGACGATGGGTATGATGATGAAGGGATGAGAACGAAGGAATAAACAATGGATGAACGAAAAACTCAAAAATAAACAAGGATTGAAATTACCAGAAACGAACCCCGAATCTACAAGGATACGAAACGCGTTTGACAAGCAATCTTGTGGCTCGACTAACCCGGATACTACGAGATATCACGAACGAGTCGATTGAATTCAAGTTTGAAATCGCCAACAATCAAACTCTACCAAGAACCTATAGGATCGTGAACCGAAGCACGAAATATGAGACAAAACGATCAACTAGATTTCTGATTCAATATTGTCTGTTTCAAAGTATGAACGAAAATTAACATAAATACTAATCTAATTCCTAAGCTAGGTAGGTTTTCGAAATTAGCAAGGCTTGGGCTTGATAATTTCGGACTCCTTAATTAAATATAGCTGGGCCAATTAATCACCTAAACATGTTGTGATAATTGGACTAAACTAAATTAAAAAAATAAATACAAAGTTTTTAAGCCCAAATAAAATATAAGAAAATTTGTTTTCTTAGACTTGTCTTCCTTTTCTTCAATGATGGACGCCCAAATCTTCGTCTTCAACACTTGTTAAATTCACCAACTTGTATTGATGAAATTCGACTCCATCATTTGCCAATCTCTTCGAAATGTAGCATTGCAAATAACCTTGCAGCTTCTTGGCTCTCGACCTCGTCACTGCTCATCCGAGCTGCAAGTCCCGATTGGTCTCTTCAATGCTAAGTCCCGTCTCATCACATCTCCTCCGTTACTCATCGATTTCGCACGATTCTTAAGTCGTTGTAACACTTATGAGATATAGAAGAATAGGGGGTGGTTGAAGTCTGAAGATCTCTCAGTCGGTTCATACGATTTTTTTCCCTAGGCATCGTTTTCCTTGCTTCGTCCCTCTCATATCTCTTTCGTTACTCTTCGCTTTTGCACGATTCTTGAGTCATTGTAACACTTATGAGATATAGAAGAATAGGGGGTGGTCGAAGTCTGAAGTTCTCTCAGTCAGTTCGTATGATTTTTCCCTAAGAATCGTTTTCCTTGTTTCGTCCCCCTCACATCTCCTCCGTTACTCATCGATTTCGCACGATTCTTAAGTCGTTGTAACACATATGAGATATAGAAGAATAGGGGGTGGTCGAAATCCGAAGTTCTCTCAGTCGATTCATACGATTTTTTCCCTAGGCATCGTTTTCTTTGTTTCATCCCCCTCACATCTCCTTCGTTACTTATCGCTTTCGCACGATTCTTGAGTCATTGTAATACTTATGAGATATAGAAGAATAGGGGGTGGTCGAAGTCCGAAGTTCTCTCAGTCGGTTCGTATGATTTTTTCCCTAAGAATCGTTTTCCTTGTTTCGTCCCCCTCACATCTCCTCCGTTACTCATCGATTTCGCACGATTCTTAAGTCGTTGTAACACTTATGAGATATAGAAGAATAGGGGGTGGTCAAAATCCGAAGTTCTCTCAGTCGATTCATACGATTTATTCCCTAGGCATCGTTTTCCTTGTTTCGTCCCCCTGACATCTCTTTCCTTACTCATTGGTTTCGAATGATTCTTGAGTCGTTGTAACACTAATAAGATATAGAAGAATAGGGGGTGGTCGAAGTTCGAAGTTCTCTCAGTCGGTTCGTATGATTTTTTCCCTAAGAATTGTTTTCCTTGTGTCGTCCCCCTCACATCTCCTTCATTACTCATCAATTTCGCACGATTGTTGAGTCGTTGTAACACTTAAGAGATATAGAAGAATAGGGGGTGGTCGAAAAATCCGAAGTTCTCTCAGTCGATTCATACGATATTTTCCCTAGGCATCGTTTTCCTTGCTTCGTCCCCCTGACATCTCTTTCCTTACTATCGGTTTCGAACGATTCTTAAGTCGTTGTAACACTAATAAGATATATAAGAATAGAGGGTGGTTGAAGTCTGAAGATCTCTCAGTCGGTTCGTACGATTTTTTTCCCTAGGCATTGTTTTCCTTGTTTCGTCCCCCTCATATCTCTTTCGTTACTCTTCGATTTTGCACGATTCTTGAGTCATTGAAACACTTATGAGATATAGAAGAATAGGGGGTGGTCGAAGTCCGAAGTTCTCTCAGTCAGTTCATACGATTTTTCCCCTAGGCATCGTTTTTCCTTGTTTCGTCCCCTGACATCTCTTTCCTTACTCATTGGTTTCGAATGATTCTTGAGTCGTTGTAACACTAATAAGATATAGAAGAATAGGGGGTGGTCGAAGTCCGAAGTTCTCTCAGTCGGTTCGTATGATTTTTTCCCTAAGAATCGTTTTCCTTGTTTCGTCCCCCTCACATCTCCTCCGTTACTCATCGATTTCGCACGATTCTTAAGTCGTTGTAACACTTATGAGATATAGAAGAATAGGGGGTGGTCAAAATCCGAAGTTCTCTCAGTCGATTTATACGATTTTTTCCCTAGGCATCGTTTTCCTTGTTTCGTCCCCCTGACATCTCTTTCCTTACTATCAGTTTCGAACGATTCTTGAGTCGTTGTAACACTAATAAGATATAGAAGAATAGTGGGTGGTCGAAGTCCGAAGTTCTCTCAGTCGGTTCGTATGATTTTTTCCCTAAGAATCGTTTTCCTTGTTTTGTCCCCCTCACATCTTGATACGATCAACAATACACGGAAGCTAAGAATCGAACAACGTCAGACACGAAAGATTCAATCCAAATATAACTATGAACAATCGAATGGAGATTCCCTGAAATTCTACCCACAAATACACTGAATAGGCGTCGACAGTAACCTAAGCAATTCAATTCCGATTAAGCTGAAATTTTAACACGAGTTACAACGTAGGGTTATGAAGAACATATCCAAAATTCAGTGAAAACGCACGAGTATTTTTTGATTTGGCACGGTGGTCAGTTTCAGGACAGAACTAGGGTTTCAAAAACGGATCTAGAATGAAACTACGGGTTTTCAGGGATCTGATGGTGGTAGGGACGATGGGTATGATGATGAAGGGATGAGAACGAAGGAATAAACAATGGATGAACGAAAAACTCAAAAATAAACAAGGATAGAAATTACCAGAAACGAACCCCGAATCTACAAGGATACGAAACGCGTTTGACAAGCAATCTTGTGGCTCGACTAACCCGGATACTACGAGATATCACGAACGAGTCGATTGAATTCAAGTTTGAAATCGCCAACAATCAAACTCTACCAAGAACCTATAGGATCGTGAACCGAAGCACGAAATATGAGACAAAACGATCAACTAGATTTCTGATTCAATATTGTCTGTTTCAAAGTATGAACGAAAATTAACATAAATACTAATCTAATTCCTAAGCTAGGTAGGTTTTCGAAATTAGCAAGGCTTGGGCTTGGTAATTTCGGACTCCTTAATTAAATATAACTGGGCCAATTAATCACCTAAACATGTTGTGATAATTGGACTAAACTAAATTAAAAAAATAAATACAAAGTTTTTAAGCCCAAATAAAATATAAGAAAATTTGTTTTCTTAGACTTGTCTTCCTTTTCTTCAATGATGGACGCCCAAATCTTCATCTTCAACACTTGTTAAATTCACCAACTTGTATTGATGAAATTCGACTCCATCATTTGCCAATCTCTTCGAAATGTAGCATTGCAAATAACCTTGCAGCTTCTTGGCTCTCGACCTCGTCACTGCTCCTCCGAGCTGCAAGTCCCGATTGGTCTCTTCAATGCTAAGTCCCGTCTCATCACATCTCCTCCGTTACTCATCGATTTCGCACGATTCTTAAGTCGTTGTAACACTTATGAGATATAGAAGAATAGGGGGTGGTTGAAGTCTGAAGATCTCTCAGTCGGTTCGTACGATTTTTTTCCCTAGGCATCGTTTTCCTTGTTTCGTCCCCCTCATATCTCTTTCGTTACTCTTCGCTTTTGCACGATTCTTGAGTCATTGTAACACTTATGAGATATAGAAGAATAGGGGGTGGTCGAAGTCTGAAGTTCTCTCAGTCAGTTCGTATGATTTTTCCCTAAGAATCGTTTTCCTTGTTTCGTCCCCCTCACATCTCCTCCGTTACTCATCGATTTCGCACGATTCTTAAGTCGTTGTAACACATATGAGATATAGAAGAATAGGGGGTGGTCGAAATCCGAAGTTCTCTCAGTCGATTCATACGATTTTTTCCCTAGGCATCGTTTTCTTTGTTTCATCCCCCTCACATCTCCTTCGTTACTTATCGCTTTCGCACGATTCTTGAGTCATTGTAATACTTATGAGATATAGAAGAATAGGGGGTGGTCGAAGTCCGAAGTTCTCTCAGTCGGTTCGTATGATTTTTTCCCTAAGAATCGTTTTCCTTGTTTCGTCCCCCTCACATCTCCTCCGTTACTCATCGATTTCGCACGATTCTTAAGTCGTTGTAACACTTATGAGATATAGAAGAATAGGGGGTGGTCAAAATCCGAAGTTCTCTCAGTCGATTCATACGATTTATTCCCTAGGCATCGTTTTCCTTGTTTCGTCCCCCTGACATCTCTTTCCTTACTCATTGGTTTCGAATGATTCTTGAGTCGTTGTAACACTAATAAGATATAGAAGAATAGGGGGTGGTCGAAGTTCGAAGTTCTCTCAGTCGGTTCGTATGATTTTTTCCCTAAGAATCGTTTTCCTTGTGTCGTCCCCCTCACATCTCCTTCATTACTCATCAATTTCGCACGATTGTTGAGTCGTTGTAACACTTAAGAGATATAGAAGAATAGGGGGTGGTCGAAAAATCCGAAGTTCTCTCAGTCGATTCATACGATATTTTCCCTAGGCATCGTTTTCCTTGCTTCGTCCCCCTGACATCTCTTTCCTTACTATCGGTTTCGAACGATTCTTAAGTCGTTGTAACACTAATAAGATATATAAGAATAGAGGGTGGTTGAAGTCTGAAGATCTCTCAGTCGGTTCGTACGATTTTTTTCCCTAGGCATTGTTTTCCTTGTTTCGTCCCCCTCATATCTCTTTCGTTACTCTTCGATTTTGCACGATTCTTGAGTCATTGAAACACTTATGAGATATAGAAGAATAGGGGGTGGTCGAAGTCCGAAGTTCTCTCAGTCAGTTCATACGATTTTTCCCCTAGGCATCGTTTTTCCTTGTTTCGTCCCCTGACATCTCTTTCCTTACTCATTGGTTTCGAATGATTCTTGAGTCGTTGTAACACTAATAAGATATAGAAGAATAGGGGGTGGTCGAAGTCCGAAGTTCTCTCAGTCGGTTCGTATGATTTTTTCCCTAAGAATCGTTTTCCTTGTTTCGTCCCCCTCACATCTCCTCCATTACTCATCGATTTCGCACGATTCTTAAGTCGTTGTAACACTTATGAGATATAGAAGAATAGGGGGTGGTCAAAATCCGAAGTTCTCTCAGTCGATTCATACGATTTTTTCCCTAGGCATCGTTTTCCTTGTTTCGTCCCCCTGACATCTCTTTCCTTACTATCAGTTTCGAACGATTCTTGAGTCGTTGTAACACTAATAAGATATAGAAGAATAGTGGGTGGTCGAAGTCCGAAGTTCTCTCAGTCGGTTCGTATGATTTTTTCCCTAAGAATCGTTTTCCTTGTTTTGTCCCCCTCACATCTTGATACGATCAACAATACACGGAAGCTAAGAATCGAACAACGTCAGACACGAAAGATTCAATCCAAATATAACTATGAACAATCGAATGGAGATTCCCTGAAATTCTACCCACAAATACACTGAATAGGCGTCGACAGTAACCTAAGCAATTCAATTCCGATTAAGCTGAAATTTTAACACAAGTTACAACGTAGGGTTATGAAGAACATATCCAAAATTCAGTGAAAACGCACGAGTATTTTTTGATTTGGCACGGTGGTCAGTTTCAGGACAGAACTAGGGTTTCAAAAACGGATCTAGAATGAAACTACGGGTTTTCAGGGATCTGATGGTGGTAGGGACGATGGGTATGATGATGAAGGGATGAGAACGAAGGAATAAACAATGGATGAACGAAAAACTCAAAAATAAACAAGGATAGAAATTACCAGAAACGAACCCCGAATCTACAAGGATACGAAACGCGTTTGACAAGCAATCTTGTGGCTCGACTAACCCGGATACTACGAGATATCACGAACGAGTCGATTGAATTCAAGTTTGAAATCGCCAACAATCAAACTCTACCAAGAACCTATAGGATCGTGAACCGAAGCACGAAATATGAGACAAAACGATCAACTAGATTTCTGATTCAATATTGTCTGTTTCAAAGTATGAACGAAAATTAACATAAATACTAATCTAATTCCTAAGCTAGGTAGGTTTTCGAAATTAGCAAGGCTTGGGCTTGGTAATTTCGGACTCCTTAATTAAATATAACTGGGCCAATTAATCACCTAAACATGTTGTGATAATTGGACTAAACTAAATTAAAAAAATAAATACAAGTTTTTAAGCCCAAATAAAATATAAGAAAATTTGTTTTCTTAGACTTGTCTTCCTTTTCTTCAATGATGGACGCCCAAATCTTCATCTTCAACACTTGTTAAATTCACCAACTTGTATTGATGAAATTCGACTCCATCATTTGCCAATCTCTTCGAAATGTAGCATTGCAAATAACCTTGCAGCTTCTTGGCTCTCGACCTCGTCACTGCTCCTCCGAGCTGCAAGTCCCGATTGGTCTCTTCAATGCTAAGTCCCGTCTCATCACAT
The DNA here is from genome assembly GCA_001642375.2 of Mentha longifolia. Lineage (NCBI taxonomy): Eukaryota > Viridiplantae > Streptophyta > Magnoliopsida > Lamiales > Lamiaceae > Mentha > Mentha longifolia. Next base: position 8,617,618 of record CM038119.1, read on the forward strand.
CTCCTCCGTTACTCATCGATTTCGCACGATTCTTAAGTCGTTGTAACACTTATGAGATATAGAAGAATAGGGGGTGGTTGAAGTCTGAAGATCTCTCAGTCGGTTCGTACGATTTTTTTCCCTAGGCATCGTTTTCCTTGTTTCGTCCCCCTCATATCTCTTTCGTTACTCTTCGCTTTTGCACGATTCTTGAGTCATTGTAACACTTATGAGATATAGAAGAATAGGGGGTGGTCGAAGTCTGAAGTTCTCTCAGTCAGTTCGTATGATTTTTCCCTAAGAATCGTTTTCCTTGTTTCGTCCCCCTCACATCTCCTCCGTTACTCATCGATTTCGCACGATTCTTAAGTCGTTGTAACACATATGAGATATAGAAGAATAGGGGGTGGTCGAAATCCGAAGTTCTCTCAGTCGATTCATACGATTTTTTCCCTAGGCATCGTTTTCTTTGTTTCATCCCCCTCACATCTCCTTCGTTACTTATCGCTTTCGCACGATTCTTGAGTCATTGTAATACTTATGAGATATAGAAGAATAGGGGGTGGTCGAAGTCCGAAGTTCTCTCAGTCGGTTCGTATGATTTTTTCCCTAAGAATCGTTTTCCTTGTTTCGTCCCCCTCACATCTCCTCCGTTACTCATCGATTTCGCACGATTCTTAAGTCGTTGTAACACTTATGAGATATAGAAGAATAGGGGGTGGTCAAAATCCGAAGTTCTCTCAGTCGATTCATACGATTTATTCCCTAGGCATCGTTTTCCTTGTTTCGTCCCCCTGACATCTCTTTCCTTACTCATTGGTTTCGAATGATTCTTGAGTCGTTGTAACACTAATAAGATATAGAAGAATAGGGGGTGGTCGAAGTTCGAAGTTCTCTCAGTCGGTTCGTATGATTTTTTCCCTAAGAATCGTTTTCCTTGTGTCGTCCCCCTCACATCTCCTTCATTACTCATCAATTTCGCACGATTGTTGAGTCGTTGTAACACTTAAGAGATATAGAAGAATAGGGGGTGGTCGAAAAATCCGAAGTTCTCTCAGTCGATTCATACGATATTTTCCCTAGGCATCGTTTTCCTTGCTTCGTCCCCCTGACATCTCTTTCCTTACTATCGGTTTCGAACGATTCTTAAGTCGTTGTAACACTAATAAGATATATAAGAATAGAGGGTGGTTGAAGTCTGAAGATCTCTCAGTCGGTTCGTACGATTTTTTTCCCTAGGCATTGTTTTCCTTGTTTCGTCCCCCTCATATCTCTTTCGTTACTCTTCGATTTTGCACGATTCTTGAGTCATTGAAACACTTATGAGATATAGAAGAATAGGGGGTGGTCGAAGTCCGAAGTTCTCTCAGTCAGTTCATACGATTTTTCCCCTAGGCATCGTTTTTCCTTGTTTCGTCCCCTGACATCTCTTTCCTTACTCATTGGTTTCGAATGATTCTTGAGTCGTTGTAACACTAATAAGATATAGAAGAATAGGGGGTGGTCGAAGTCCGAAGTTCTCTCAGTCGGTTCGTATGATTTTTTCCCTAAGAATCGTTTTCCTTGTTTCGTCCCCCTCACATCTCCTCCGTTACTCATCGATTTCGCACGATTCTTAAGTCGTTGTAACACTTATGAGATATAGAAGAATAGGGGGTGGTCAAAATCCGAAGTTCTCTCAGTCGATTCATACGATTTTTTCCCTAGGCATCGTTTTCCTTGTTTCGTCCCCCTGACATCTCTTTCCTTACTATCAGTTTCGAACGATTCTTGAGTCGTTGTAACACTAATAAGATATAGAAGAATAGTGGGTGGTCGAAGTCCGAAGTTCTCTCAGTCGGTTCGTATGATTTTTTCCCTAAGAATCGTTTTCCTTGTTTTGTCCCCCTCACATCTTGATACGATCAACAATACACGGAAGCTAAGAATCGAACAACGTCAGACACGAAAGATTCAATCCAAATATAACTATGAACAATCGAATGGAGATTCCCTGAAATTCTACCCACAAATACACCGATTAAGCTGAAATTTTAACACGAGTTACAACGTAGGGTTATGAAGAACATATCCAAAATTCAGTGAAAACGCACGAGTATTTTTTGATTTGGCACGGTGGTCAGTTTCAGGACAGAACTAGGGTTTCAAAAACGGATCTAGAATTAAACTACGGGTTTTCAGGGATCTGATGGTGGTAGGGACGATGGGTATGATGATGAAGGGATGAGAACGAAGGAATAAACAATGGATGAACGAAAAACTCAAAAATAAACAAGGATAGAAATTACCAGAAACGAACCCCGAATCTACAAGGATACGAAACGCGTTTGACAAGCAATCTTGTGGCTCGACTAACCCGGATACTACGAGATATCACGAACGAGTCGATTGAATTCAAGTTTGAAATCGCCAACAATCAAACTCTACCAAGAACCTATAGGATCGTGAACCGAAGCACGAAATATGAGACAAAACGATCAACTAGATTTCTGATTCAATATTGTCTGTTTCAAAGTATGAACGAAAATTAACATAAATACTAATCTAATTCCTAAGCTAGGTAGGTTTTCGAAATTAGCAAGGCTTGGGCTTGATAATTTCGGACTCCTTAATTAAATATAACTGGGCCAATTAATCACCTAAGCATGTTGTGATAATTGGACTAAACAAAATTAAAAAAATAAATACAAAGTTTTTAAGCCCAAATAAAATATAAGAAAATTTGTTTTCTTAGACTTGTCTTCCTTTTCTTCAATGATGGACGCCCAAATCTTCATCTTCAACACTTGTTAAATTCACCAACTTGTATTAATGAAATTCGACTCCATCATTTGCCAATCTGTTCGAAATGTAGCATTGCAAATAACCTTGCAGCTTCTTGGCTCTCGACCTCGTCACTGCTCCTCCGAGCTGCAAGTCCCGATTGGTCTCTTCAATGCTAAGTCCCGTCTCATCACATCTCCTCCGTTACTCATCGATTTCGCACGATTCTTAAGTCGTTGTAACACTTATGAGATATAGAAGAATAGGGGGTGGTTGAAGTCTGAAGATCTCTCAGTCGGTTCGTACGATTTTTTTCCCTAGGCATCGTTTTCCTTGTTTCGTCCCCCTCACATCTCTTTCCTTACTCTTCGCTTTTGCACGATTCTTGAGTCATTGTAACACTTATGAGATATAGAAGAATAGGGGGTGGTCGAAGTCTGAAGTTCTCTCAGTCGGTTCGTATGATTTTTCCCTAAGAATCGTTTTCCTTGTTTCGTCCCCCTCACATCTCCTCCGTTACTCATCGATTTAGCACGATTCTTAAGTCGTTGTAACACTTATGAGATATAGAAGAATAGGGGGTGGTCGAAATCCGAAGTTCTCTCAGTCGATTCATACGATTTTTTCCCTAGGCATCGTTTTCTTTGTTTCATCCCCCTCACATCTCCTTCGTTACTTATCGCTTTCGCACGATTCTTGAGTCATTGTAATACTTATAAGATATAGAAGAATAGGGGGTGGTCAAAATCCGAGGTTCTCTCAGTCGATTTGTACGATTTTTTTCCCTAGGCTTCGTTTTCCTTGTTTCGTCCCCCTGACATCTATTTCCTTACTCATTGGTTTTGAACGAATCTTGAGTCATTGTAACACTAATAAGATATAGATGAATAGGGGGTGGTCGAAGTCCGAAGTTCTCTCAGTCGGTTCGTACGATTTTTTCCCTAGGCATCGTTTTCCTTGTTTCGTCCCCCTGACATCTCTTTCCTTACTCATTGGTTTCGAATGATTCTTGAGTCGTTGTAACACTAATAAGATATAGAAGAATAGGGGGTGGTCGAAGTTCGAAGTTCTCTCAGTCGGTTTGTATGATTTTTTCCCTAAGAATCGTTTTCCTTGTGTCGTCCCCCTCACATCTCCTTCATTACTCATCGATTTCGCACGATTGTTGAGTCGTTGTAACACTTAAGAGATATAGAAGAATAGGGGGTGGTCGAAAAATCCGAAGTTCTCTCAGTCGATTCATACGATATTTTCCCTAGGCATCGTTTTCCTTGCTTCGTCCCCCTGACATCTCTTTCCTTATTATCGGTTTCGAACGATTCTTAAGTCGTTGTAACACTAATAAGATATATAAGAATAGAGGGTGGTTGAAGTCTGAAGATCTCTCAGTCGGTTCGTACGATTTTTTTCCCTAGGCATTGTTTTCCTTGTTTCGTCCCCCTCATATCTCTTTCGTTACTCTTTGATTTTGCACGATTCTTGAGTCATTGTAACACTTATGAGATATAGAAGAATAGGGGGTGGTCGAAGTCCGAAGTTCTCTCAGTCGGTTCATACGATTTTTCCCCTAGGCATCGTTTTTCCTTGTTTCGTCCCCCTGACATCTCTTTCCTTACTCATTGGTTTCGAATGATTCTTGAGTCGTTGTAACACTAATAAGATATAGAAGAATAGGGGGTGGTCGAAGTCCGAAGTTCTCTCAGTCGGTTCGTATGATTTTTTCCCTAAGAATCGTTTTCCTTGTTTCGTCCCCCTCACATCTCCTCCGTTACTCATCGATTTCGCACGATTCTTAAGTCGTTGTAACACTTATGAGATATAGAAGAATAGGGGGTGGTCAAAATCCGAAGTTCTCTCAGTCGATTCATACGATTTATTCCCTAGGCATCGTTTTCCTTGTTTCGTCCCCCTGACATCTCTTTCCTTACTATCGGTTTCGAACGATTCTTGAGTCGTTGTAACACTAATAAGATATAGAAGAATAGGGGGTGGTCGAAGTCCGAAGTTCTCTCAGTCGGTTCGTATGATTTTTTCCCTAAGAATCGTTTTCCTTGTTTCGTCCCCCTCACATCTCCTCCGTTACTCATCGATTTCGCACGATTCTTAAGTCGTTGTAACACTTATGAGATATAGAAGAATAGGGGGTGGTCGAAATCCGAAGTTCTCTCAGTCGATTCATACGATTTTTTCCCTAGGCATCGTTTTCTTTGTTTCATCCCCCTCACATCTCCTTCGTTACTTATCGCTTTCGCACGATTCTTGAGTCATTGTAATACTTATGAGATATAGAAGAATAGGGGGTGGTCAAAATCCGAAGTTCTCTCAGTCGATTTGTACGATTTTTTCCCTAGGCTTCGTTTTCCTTGTTTCGTCCCCCTGACATCTATTTCCTTACTCATTGGTTTTGAACGAATCATGAGTCATTGTAACACTAATAAGATATAGATGAATAGGGGGTGGTCGAAGTCCGAAGTTCTCTCAGTCGGTTCGTATGATTTTTTCCCTAAGAATCGTTTTCCTTATTTCGTCCCCCTCACATCTCCTCCGTTACTCATCGATTTCGCACGATTCTTAAGTCGTTGTAACACTTATGAGATATAGAAGAATAGGGGGTGGTCAAAATCCGAAGTTCTCTCAGTCGTTTCATACGATTTATTCCCTAGGCATCGTTTTCCTTGTTTCGTCCCCCTGACATCTCTTTCCTTACTATCGGTTTCGAACGATTCTTGAGTCGTTGTAACACTAATAAGATATAGAAGAATAGGGGGTGGTCGAAGTCCGAAGTTCTCTCAGTCGGTTCGTATGATTTTTTCCCTAAGAATCGTTTTCCTTGTTTTGTCCCCCTCACATCTTGATACGATCAACAATACACAGAAGCTAAGAATCGAACAACGTCAGACACGAAAGATTCAATCCAAATATAACTATGAACAATCGAATGGAGATTCCCTGAAATTGTACCCACAAATACACTGAATAGGCGTCGACAGTAACCTAAGCAATTCAATTCCGATTAAGCTGAAATTTTAACACGAGTTACAACTTAGGGTTATGAAGAACATATCCAAAATTCAGTGAAAACGCACGAGTATTTTTTGATTTGGCACGGTGGTCAGTTTCGGGACAGAACTAGGGTTTCAAAAACGGATCTAGAATTAAACTACGGGTTTTCAGGGATCTGATGGTGGTAGGGACGATGGGTATGATGATGAAGGGATGAGAACGAAGGAATAAACAATGGATGAACGAAAAACTCAAAAATAAACAAGGATAGAAATTACCAGAAACGAACCCCGAATCTACAAGGATACGAAACGCGTTTGACAAGCAATCTTGTGGCTCGACTAACCCGGATACTACGAGATATCACGAACGAGTCGATTGAATTCAAGTTTGAAATCGCCAACAATCAAACTCTACCAAGAACCTATAGGATCGTGAACCGAAGCACGAAATATGAGACAAAACGATCAACTAGATTTCTGATTCAATATTGTCTGTTTCAAAGTATGAACGAAAATTAACATAAATACTAATCTAATTCCTAAGCTAGGTAGGTTTTCGAAATTAGCAAGGCTTGGGCTTGATAATTTCGGACTCCTTAATTAAATATAACTGGGCCAATTAATCACCTAAACATGTTGTGATAATTGGACTAAACTAAATTAAAAAAATAAATACAAAGTTTTTAAGCCCAAATAAAATATAAGAAAATTTGTTTTCTTAGACTTGTCTTCCTTTTCTTCAATGATGGACGCCCAAATCTTCATCTTCAACACTTGTTAAATTCACCAACTTGTATTGATGAAATTCGACTCCATCATTTGCCAATCTGTTCGAAATGTAGCATTGCAAATAACCTTGCAGCTTCTTGGCTCTCGACCTCGTCACTGCTCCTCCGAGCTGCAAGTCCCGATTGGTCTCTTCAATGCTAAGTCCCGTCTCATCACATCTCCTCCGTTACTCATCGATTTCGCACGATTCTTAAGTCGTTGTAACACTTATGAGATATAGAAGAATAGGGGGTGGTTGAAGTCTGAAGATCTCTCAGTCGGTTCGTACGATTTTTTTCCCTAGGCATCGTTTTCCTTGTTTCGTCCCCCTCACATCTCTTTCCTTACTCTTCGCTTTTGCACGATTCTTGAGTCATTGTAACACTTATGAGATATAGAAGAATAGGGGGTGGTCGAAGTCTGAAGTTCTCTCAGTCGGTTCGTATGATTTTTCCCTAAGAATCGTTTTCCTTGTTTCGTCCCCCTCACATCTCCTCCGTTAATCATCGATTTAGCACGATTCTTAAGTCGTTGTAACACTTATGAGATATAGAAGAATAGGGGGTGGTCGAAATCCGAAGTTCTCTCAGTCGATTCATACGATTTTTTCCCTAGGCATCGTTTTCTTTGTTTCATCCCCCTCACATCTCCTTCGTTACTTATCGCTTTCGCACGATTCTTGAGTCATTGTAATACTTATGAGATATAGAAGAATAGGGGGTGGTCAAAATCCGAGGTTCTCTCAGTCAATTTGTACAATTTTTTTCCCTAGGCTTCGTTTTCCTTGTTTCGTCCCCCTGACATCTATTTCCTTACTCATTGGTTTTGAACGAATCTTGAGTCATTGTAACACTAATAAGATATAGATGAATAGGGGGTGGTCGAAGTCCGAAGTTCTCTCAGTCGGTTCGTACGATTTTTTCCCTAGGCATCGTTTTCCTTGTTTCGTCCCCCTGACATCTCTTTCCTTACTCATTGGTTTCGAATGATTCTTGAGTCGTTGTAACACTAATAAGATATAGAAGAATAGGGGGTGGTCGAAGTTCGAAGTTCTCTCAGTCGGTTTGTATGATTTTTTCCCTAAGAATCGTTTTCCTTGTGTCGTCCCCCTCACATCTCCTTCATTACTCATCGATTTCGCACGATTGTTGAGTCGTTGTAACACTTAAGAGATATAGAAGAATAGGGGGTGGTCGAAAAATCCGAAGTTCTCTCAGTCGATTCATACGATATTTTCCCTAGGCATCGTTTTCCTTGCTTCGTCCCCCTGACATCTCTTTCCTTACTATCGGTTTCGAACGATTCTTAAGTCGTTGTAACACTAATAAGATATATAAGAATAGAGGGTGGTTGAAGTCTGAAGATCTCTCAGTCGGTTCGTACGATTTTTTTCCCTAGGCATTATTTTCCTTGTTTCGTCCCCCTCATATCTCTTTCGTTACTCTTCGATTTTGCACGATTCTTGAGTCATTGTAACACTTATGAGATATAGAAGAATAGGGGGTGGTCGAAGTCCGAAGTTCTCTCAGTCGGTTCATACGATTTTTCCCCTAGGCATCGTTTTTCCTTGTTTCGTCCCCCTGACATCTCTTTCCTTACTCATTGGTTTCGAATGATTCTTGAGTCGTTGTAACACTAATAAGATATAGAAGAATAGGGGGTGGTCGAAGTCCGAAGTTCTCTCAGTCGGTTCGTATGATTTTTTCCCTAAGAATCGTTTTCCTTGTTTCGTCCCCCTCACATCTCCTCCGTTACTCATCGATTTCGCACGATTCTTAAGTCGTTGTAACACTTATGAGATATAGAAGAATAGGGGGTGGTCGAAATCCGAAGTTCTCTCAGTCGATTCATACGATTTTTTCCCTAGGCATCGTTTTCTTTGTTTCATCCCCCTCACATCTCCTTCGTTACTTATCGCTTTCGCACGATTCTTGAGTCATTGTAATACTTATGAGATATAGAAGAATAGGGGGTGGTCAAAATCCGAAGTTCTCTCAGTCGATTTGTACGATTTTTTTCCCTAGGCTTCGTTTTCCTTGTTTCGTCCCCCTGACATCTATTTCCTTACTCATTGGTTTTGAACGAATCATGAGTCATTGTAACACTAATAAGATATAGATGAATAGGGGGTGGTCGAAGTCCGAAGTTCTCTCAGTCGATTCGTACGATTTATTCCCTACGCATCGTTTTCCTTGTTTCGTCCCCCTGACATCTCTTTCCTTACTCATTGGTTTCGAATGATTCTTGAGTCGTTGTAACACTAATAAGATATAGAAGAATAGGTGGTGGTCGAAGTCCGAAGTTCTCTCAGTCGGTTCGTATGATTTTTTCCCTAAGAATCGTTTTCCTTATTTCGTCCCCCTCACATCTCCTCCGTTACTCATCGATTTCGCACGATTCTTAAGTCGTTGTAACACTTATGAGATATAGAAGAATAGGGGGTGGTCAAAATCCGAAGTTCTCTCAGTCGATTCATACGATTTATTCCCTAGGCATCGTTTTCCTTGTTTCGTCCCCCTGACATCTCTTTCCTTACTATCGGTTTCGAACGATTCTTGAGTCGTTGTAACACTAATAAGATATAGAAGAATAGGGGGTGGTCGAAGTCCGAAGTTCTCTCAGTCGGTTCGTATGATTTTTTCCCTAAGAATCGTTTTCCTTGTTTTGTCCCCCTCACATCTTGATACGATCAACAATACACGGAAGCTAAGAATCGAACAACGTCAGACACGAAAGATTCAATCCAAATATAACTATGAACAATCGAATGGAGATTCCCTGAAATTGTACCCACAAATACACTGAATAGGCGTCGACAGTAACCTAAGCAATTCAATTCCGATTAAGCTGAAATTTTAACACGAGTTACAACTTAGGGTTATGAAGAACATATCCAAAATTCAGTGAAAACGCACGAGTATTTTTTGATTTGGCACGGTGGTCAGTTTCGGGACAGAACTAGGGTTTCAAAAACGGATCTAGAATTAAACTACGGGTTTTCAGGGATCTGATGGTGGTAGGGACGATGGGTATGATGATGAAGGGATGAGAACGAAGGAATAAACAATGGATGAACGAAAAACTCAAAAATAAACAAGGATAGAAATTACCAGAAACGAACCCCGAATCTACAAGGATACGAAACGCGTTTGACAAGCAATCTTGTGGCTCGACTAACCCGGATACTACGAGATATCACGAACGAGTCGATTGAATTCAAGTTTGAAATCGCCAACAATCAAACTCTACCAAGAACCTATAGGATCGTGAACCGAAGCACGAAATATGAGACAAAACGATCAACTAGATTTCTGATTTAATATTGTCTGTTTCAAAGTATGAACGAAAATTAACATAAATACTAATCTAATTCCTAAGCTAGGTAGGTTTTCGAAATTAGCAAGGCTTGGGCTTGATAATTTCGGACTCCTTAATTAAATATAACTGGGCCAATTAATCACCTAAACATGTTGTGATAATTGGACTAAACTAAATTAAAAAAATAAATACAAAGTTTTTAAGCCCAAATAAAATATAAGAAAATTTGTTTTCTTAGACTTGTCTTCCTTTTCTTCAATGATGGACGCCCAAATCTTCATCTTCAACACTTGTTAAATTCACCAACTTGTATTGATGAAATTCGACTCCATCATTTGCCAATCTCTTCGAAATGTAGCATTGCAAATAACCTTGCAGCTTCTTGGCTCTCGACCTCGTCACTGCTCCTCCGAGCTGCAAGTCCCGATTGGTCTCTTCAATGCTAAGTCCCGTCTCATCACATCTCCTCCGTTACTCATCGATTTCGCACGATTCTTAAGTCGTTGTAACACTTATGAGATATAGAAGAATAGGTGGTGGTTGAAGTCTGAAGATCTCTCAGTCGGTTCGTACGATTTTTTTCCCTAGGCATCGTTTTCCTTGTTTCGTCCCCCTCACATCTCTTTCCTTACTCTTCGCTTTTGCACGATTCTTGAGTCATTGTAACACTTATGAGATATAGAAGAATAGGGGGTGGTCGAAGTCTGAAGTTCTCTCAGTCGGATCGTATGATTTTTCCCTAAGAATCGTTTTCCTTGTTTCGTCCCCCTCACATCTCCTCCGTTACTCATCGATTTCGCACGATTCTTAAGTCGTTGTAACACTTATGAGATATAGAAGAATAGGGGGTGGTCAAAATCCGAAGTTCTCTCAGTCGATTCATACGATTTATTCCCTAGGCATCGTTTTCCTTGTTTCGTCCCCCTGACATCTCTTTCCTTACTATCGGTTTCGAACGATTCTTGAGTCGTTGTAACACTAATAAGATATAGAAGAATAGGGGGTGGTCGAAGTCCGAAGTTCTCTCAGTCGGTTCGTATGATTTTTTCCCTAAGAATCGTTTTCCTTGTTTTGTCCCCCTCACATCTTGATACGATCAACAGTACACAGAAGCTAAGAATCGAACAACGTCAGACACGAAAGATTCAATCCAAATATAACTATGAACAATCGAATGGAGATTCCCTGAAATTGTACCCACAAATACACTGAATAGGCGTCGACAGTAACCTAAGCAATTCAATTCCGATTAAGCTGAAATTTTAACACGAGTTACAACTTAGGGTTATGAAGAACATATCCAAAATTCAGTGAAAACGCACGAGTATTTTTTGATTTGGCACGGTGGTCAGTTTCGGGACAGAACTAGGGTTTCAAAAACGGATCTAGAATTAAACTACGGGTTTTCAGGGATCTGATGGTGGTAGGGACGATGGGTATGATGATGAAGGGATGAGAACGAAGGAATAAACAATGGATGAACGAAAAACTCAAAAATAAACAAGGATAGAAATTACCAGAAACGAACCCCGAATCTACAAGGATACGAAACGCGTTTGACAAGCAATCTTGTGGCTCGACTAACCCGGATACTACGAGATATCACGAACGAGTCGATTGAATTCAAGTTTGAAATCGCCAACAATCAAACTCTACCAAGAACCTATAGGATCGTGAACCGAAGCACGAAATATGAGACAAAACGATCAACTAGATTTCTGATTTAATATTGTCTGTTTCAAAGTATGAACGAAAATTAACATAAATACTAATCTAATTCCTAAGCTAGGTAGGTTTTCGAAATTAGCAAGGCTTGGGCTTGATAATTTCGGACTCCTTAATTAAATATAACTGGGCCAATTAATCACCTAAACATGTTGTGATAATTGGACTAAACTAAATTAAAAAAATAAATACAAAGTTTTTAAGCCCAAATAAAATATAAGAAAATTTGTTTTCTTAGACTTGTCTTCCTTTTCTTCAATGATGGACGCCCAAATCTTCATCTTCAACACTTGTTAAATTCACCAACTTGTATTGATGAAATTCGACTCCATCATTTGCCAATCTCTTCGAAATGTAGCATTGCAAATAACCTTGCAGCTTCTTGGCTCTCGACCTCGTCACTGCTCCTCCGAGCTGCAAGTCCCGATTGGTCTCTTCAATGCTAAGTCCCGTCTCATCACATCTCCTCCGTTACTCATCGATTTCGCACGATTCTTAAGTCGTTGTAACACTTATGAGATATAGAAGAATAGGTGGTGGTTGAAGTCTGAAGATCTCTCAGTCGGTTCGTACGATTTTTTTCCCTAGGCATCGTTTTCCTTGTTTCGTCCCCCTCACATCTCTTTCCTTACTCTTCGCTTTTGCACGATTCTTGAGTCATTGTAACACTTATGAGATATAGAAGAATAGGGGGTGGTCGAAGTCCGAAGTTCTCTCAGTCGGTTCGTATGATTTTTTCCCTAAGAATCGTTTTCCTTATTTCGTCCCCCTCACATCTCCTCCGTTACTCATCGATTTCGCACGATTCTTAAGTCGTTGTAACACTTATGAGATATAGAAGAATAGGGGGTGGTCAAAATCCGAAGTTCTCTCAGTCGATTCATACGATTTATTCCCTAGGCATCGTTTTCCTTGTTTCGTCCCCCTGACATCTCTTTCCTTACTATCGGTTTCGAACGATTCTTGAGTCGTTGTAACACTAATAAGATATAGAAGAATAGGGGGTGGTCGAAGTCCGAAGTTCTCTCAGTCGGTTCGTATGATTTTTTCCCTAAGAATCGTTTTCCTTGTTTTGTCCCCCTCACATCTTGATACGATCAACAATACACGGAAGCTAAGAATCGAACAACGTCAGACACGAAAGATTCAATCCAAATATAACTATGAACAATCGAATGGAGATTCCCTGAAATTGTACCCACAAATACACTGAATAGGCGTCGACAGTAACCTAAGCAATTCAATTCCGATTAAGCTGAAATTTTAACACGAGTTACAACTTAGGGTTATGAAGAACATATCCAAAATTCAGTGAAAACGCACGAGTATTTTTTGATTTGGCACGGTGGTCAGTTTCGGGACAGAACTAGGGTTTCAAAAACGGATCTAGAATTAAACTACGGGTTTTCAGGGATCTGATGGTGGTAGGGACGATGGGTATGATGATGAAGGGATGAGAACGAAGGAATAAACAATGGATGAACGAAAAACTCAAAAATAAACAAGGATAGAAATTACCAGAAACGAACCCCGAATCTACAAGGATACGAAACGCGTTTGACAAGCAATCTTGTGGCTCGACTAACCCGGATACTACGAGATATCACGAACGAGTCGATTGAATTCAAGTTTGAAATCGCCAACAATCAAACTCTACCAAGAACCTATAGGATCGTGAACCGAAGCACGAAATATGAGACAAAACGATCAACTAGATTTCTGATTTAATATTGTCTGTTTCAAAGTATGAACGAAAATTAACATAAATACTAATCTAATTCCTAAGCTAGGTAGGTTTTCGAAATTAGCAAGGCTTGGGCTTGATAATTTCGGACTCCTTAATTAAATATAACTGGGCCAATTAATCACCTAAACATGTTGTGATAATTGGACTAAACTAAATTAAAAAAATAAATACAAAGTTTTTAAGCCCAAATAAAATATAAGAAAATTTGTTTTCTTAGACTTGTCTTCCTTTTCTTCAATGATGGACGCCCAAATCTTCATCTTCAACACTTGTTAAATTCACCAACTTGTATTGATGAAATTCGACTCCATCATTTGCCAATCTCTTCGAAATGTAGCATTGCAAATAACCTTGCAGCTTCTTGGCTCTCGACCTCGTCACTGCTCCTCCGAGCTGCAAGTCCCGATTGGTCTCTTCAATGCTAAGTCCCGTCTCATCACATCTCCTCCGTTACTCATCGATTTCGCACGATTCTTAAGTCGTTGTAACACTTATGAGATATAGAAGAATAGGTGGTGGTTGAAGTCTGAAGATCTCTCAGTCGGTTCGTACGATTTTTTTCCCTAGGCATCGTTTTCCTTGTTTCGTCCCCCTCACATCTCTTTCCTTACTCTTCGCTTTTGCACGATTCTTGAGTCATTGTAACACTTATGAGATATAGAAGAATAGGGGGTGGTCGAAGTCTGAAGTTCTCTCAGTCGGTTCGTATGATTTTTCCCTAAGAATCGTTTTCCTTGTTTCGTCCCCCTCACATCTCCTCCGTTACTCATCAATTTAGCACGATTCTTAAGTCGTTGTAACACTTATGAGATATAGAAGAATAGGGGGTGGTCGAAATCCGAAGTTCTCTCAGTCGATTCATACGATTTTTTCCCTAGGCATCGTTTTCTTTGTTTCATCCCCCTCACATCTCCTTCGTTACTTATCGCTTTCGCACGATTCTTGAGTCATTGTAATACTTATGAGATATAGAAGAATAGGGGGTGGTCAAAATCCGAAGTTCTCTCAGTCGATTTGTACGATTTTTTTCCCTAGGCTTCGTTTTCCTTGTTTCGTCCCCCTGACATCTATTTCCTTACTCATTGGTTTTGAACGAATCTTGAGACATTGTAACACTAATAAGATATAGATGAATAGGGGGTGGTCGAAGTCCGAAGTTCTCTCAGTCGGTTCGTACGATTTTTTCCCTAGGCATCGTTTTCCTTGTTTCGTCCCCCTGACATCTCTTTCCTTACTCATTGGTTTCGAATGATTCTTGAGTCGTTGTAACACTAATAAGATATAGAAGAATAGGGGGTGGTCGAAGTTCGAAGTTCTCTCAGTCGGTTTGTATGATTTTTTCCCTAAGAATCGTTTTCCTTGTGTCGTCCCCCTCACATCTCCTTCATTACTCATCGATTTCGCACGATTGTTGAGTCGTTGTAACACTTAAGAGATATAGAAGAATAGGGGGTGGTCGAAAAATCCGAAGTTCTCTCAGTCGATTCATACGATATTTTCCCTAGGCATCGTTTTCCTTGCTTCGTCCCCCTGACATCTCTTTCCTTACTATCGGTTTCGAACGATTCTTAAGTCGTTGTAACACTAATAAGATATATAAGAATAGAGGGTGGTTGAAGTCTGAAGATCTCTCAGTCGGTTCGTACGATTTTTTTCCCTAGGCATTGTTTTCCTTGTTTCGTCCCCCTCCTATCTCTTTCGTTACTCTTCGATTTTGCACGATTCTTGAGTCATTGTAACACTTATGAGATATAGAAGAATAGGGGGTGGTCGAAGTCCGAAGTTCTCTCAGTCGGTTCATACGATTTTTCCCCTAGGCATCGTTTTTCCTTGTTTCGTCCCCCTGACATCTCTTTCCTTACTCATTGGTTTCGAATGATTCTTGAGTCGTTGTAACACTAATAAGATATAGAAGAATAGGGGGTGGTCGAAGTCCGAAGTTCTCTCAGTCGGTTCGTATGATTTTTTCCCTAAGAATCGTTTTCCTTGTTTCGTCCCCCTCACATCTCCTCCGTTACTCATCGATTTCGCACGATTCTTAAGTCGTTGTAACACTTATGAGATATAGAAGAATAGGGGGTGGTCAAAATCCGAAGTTCTCTCAGTCGATTCATACGATTTATTCCCTAGGCATCGTTTTCCTTGTTTCGTCCGCCTGACATCTCTTTCCTTACTATCGGTTTCGAACGATTCTTGAGTCGTTGTAACACTAATAAGATATAGAAGAATAGGGGGTGGTCGAAGTCCGAAGTTCTCTCAGTCGGTTCGTATGATTTTTTCCCTAAGAATCGTTTTCCTTGTTTTGTCCCCCTCACATCTTGATACGATCAACAATACACGGAAGCTAAGAATCGAACAACGTCAGACACGAAAGATTCAATCCAAATATAACTATGAACAATCGAATGGAGATTCCCTGAAATTGTACCCACAAATACACTGAATAGGCGTCGACAGTAACCTAAGCAATTCAATTCCGATTAAGCTGAAATTTTAACACGAGTTACAACTTAGGGTTATGAAGAACATATCCAAAATTCAGTGAAAACGCACGAGTATTTTTGATTTGGCACGGTGGTCAGTTTCGGGACAGAACTAGGGTTTCAAAAACGGATCTAGAATTAAACTACGGGTTTTCAGGGATCTGATGGTGGTAGGGACGATGGGTATGATGATGAAGGGATGAGAACGAAGGAATAAACAATGGATGAACGAAAAACTCAAAAATAAACAAGGATAGAAATTACCAGAAACGAACCCCGAATCTACAAGGATACGAAACGCGTTTGACAAGCAATCTTGTGGCTCGACTAACCCGGATACTACGAGATATCACGAACGAGTCGATTGAATTCAAGTTTGAAATCGCCAACAATCAAACTCTACCAAGAACCTATAGGATCGTGAACCGAAGCACGAAATATGAGACAAAACGATCAACTAGATTTCTGATTCAATATTGTCTGTTTCAAAGTATGAACGAAAATTAACATAAATACTAATCTAATTCCTAAGCTAGGTAGGTTTTCGAAATTAGCAAGGCTTGGGCTTGATAATTTCGGACTCCTTAATTAAATATAACTGGGCCAATTAATCACCTAAACATGTTGTGATAATTGGACTAAACTAAATTAAAAAAATAAATACAAAGTTTTTAAGCCCAAATAAAATATAAGAAAATTTGTTTTCTTAGACTTGTCTTCCTTTTCTTCAATGATGGACGCCCAAATCTTCATCTTCAACACTTGTTAAATTCACCAACTTGTATTGATGAAATTCGACTCCATCATTTGCCAATCTCTTCGAAATGTAGCATTGCAAATAACCTTGCAGCTTCTTGGCTCTCGACCTCGTCACTGCTCCTCCGAGCTGCAAGTCCCGATTGGTCTCTTCAATGCTAAGTCCCGTCTCATCACATCTCCTCCGTTACTCATCGATTTCGCACGATTCTTAAGTCGTTGTAACACTTATGAGATATAGAAGAATAGGGGGTGGTTGAAGTCTGAAGATCTCTCAGTCGGTTCGTACGATTTTTTTCCCTAGGCATCGTTTTCCTTGTTTCGTCCCCCTCACATCTCTTTCCTTACTCTTCGCTTTTGCACGATTCTTGAGTCATTGTAACACTTATGAGATATAGAAGAATAGGGGGTGGTCGAAGTCTGAAGTTCTCTCAGTCGGATCGTATGATTTTTCCCTAAGAATCGTTTTCCTTGTTTCGTCCCCCTCACATCTCCTCCGTTACTCATCGATTTAGCACGATTCTTAAGTCGTTGTAACACTTATGAGATATAGAAGAATAGGGGGTGGTCGAAATCCGAAGTTCTCTCAGTCGATTCATACGATTTTTTCCCTAGGCATCGTTTTCTTTGTTTCATCCCCCTCACATCTCCTTCGTTACTTATCGCTTTCGCACGATTCTTGAGTCATTGTAATACTTATGAGATATAGAAGAATAGGGGGTGGTCAAAATCCGAAGTTCTCTCAGTCGATTTGTACGATTTTTTTCCCTAGGCTTCGTTTTCCTTGTTTCGTCCCCCTGACATCTATTTCCTTACTCATTGGTTTTGAACGAATCTTGAGTCATTGTAACACTAATAAGATATAGATAAATAGGGGGTGGTCGAAGTCCGAAGTTCTCTCAGTCGGTTCGTACGAATTTTTCCCTAGGCATCGTTTTCCTTGTTTCGTCCCCCTGACATCTCTTTCCTTACTCATTGGTTTCGAATGATTCTTGAGTCGTTGTAACACTAATAAGATATAGAAGAATAGGGGGTGGTCGAAGTTCGAAGTTCTCTCAGTCGGTTCGTATGATTTTTTCCCTAAGAATCGTTTTCCTTGTGTCGTCCCCCTCACATCTCCTTCATTACTCATCGATTTCGCACGATTGTTGAGTCGTTGTATCACTTAAGAGATATAGAAGAATAGGGGGTGGTCGAAAAATCCGAAGTTCTCTCAGTCGATTCATACGATATTTTCCCTAGGCATCGTTTTCCTTGCTTCGTCCCCCTGACATCTCTTTCCTTACTATCGGTTTCGAACGATTCTTAAGTCGTTGTAACACTAATAAGATATATAAGAATAGAGGGTGGTTGAAGTCTGAAGATCTCTCAGTCGGTTCGTATGATTTTTTTCCCTAGGCATCATTTTCCTTGTTTCGTCCCCCTCATATCTCTTTCGTTACTCTTCGCTTTTGCACGATTCTTGAGTCATTGTAACACTTATGAGATATAGAAGAATAGGGGGTGGTCGAAGTCTGAAGTTCTCTCAGTCGGATCGTATGATTTTTCCCTAAGAATCGTTTTCCTTGTTTCGTCCCCCTCACATCTCCTCCGTTACTCATCGATTTAGCACGATTCTTAAGTCGTTGTAACACTTATGAGATATAGAAGAATAGGGGGTGGTCGAAATCCGAAGTTCTCTCAGTCGATTCATACGATTTTTTCCCTAGGCATCGTTTTCTTTGTTTCATCCCCCTCACATCTCCTTCGTTACTTATCGCTTTCGCACGATTCTTGAGTCATTGTAATACTTATGAGATATAGAAGAATAGGGGGTGGTCAAAATCCGAAGTTCTCTCAGTCGATTTGTACGATTTTTTTCCCTAGGCTTCGTTTTCCTTGTTTCGTCCCCCTGACATCTATTTCCTTACTCATTGGTTTTGAACGAATCATGAGTCATTGTAACACTAATAAGATATAGATGAATAGGGGGTGGTCGAAGTCCGAAGTTCTCTCAGTCGATTCGTACGATTTATTCCCTACGCATCGTTTTCCTTGTTTCGTCCCCCTGACATCTCTTTCCTTACTCATTGGTTTCGAATGATTCTTGAGTCGTTGTAACACTAACAAGATATAGAAGAATAGGTGGTGGTCGAAGTCCGAAGTTCTCTCAGTCGGTTCGTATGATTTTTTCCCTAAGAATCGTTTTCCTTATTTCGTCCCCCTCACATCTCCTCCGTTACTCATCGATTTCGCACGATTCTTAAGTCGTTGTAACACTTATGAGATATAGAAGAATAGGGGGTGGTCAAAATCCGAAGTTCTCTCAGTCGATTCATACGATTTATTCCCTAGGCATCGTTTTCCTTGTTTCGTCCCCCTGACATCTCTTTCCTTACTATCGGTTTCGAACGATTCTTGAGTCGTTGTAACACTAATAAGATATAGAAGAATAGGGGGTGGTCGAAGTCCGAAGTTCTCTCAGTCGGTTCGTATGATTTTTTCCCTAAGAATCGTTTTCCTTGTTTTGTCCCCCTCACATCTTGATACGATCAACAATACACGGAAGCTAAGAATCGAACAACGTCAGACACGAAAGATTCAATCCAAATATAACTATGAACAATCGAATGGAGATTCCCTGAAATTCTACCCACAAATACACTGAATAGGCGTCGACAGTAACCTAAGCAATTCAATTCCGATTAAGCTGAAATTTTAACACGAGTTACAACTTAGGGTTATGAAGAACATATCCAAAATTCAGTGAAAACGCACGAGTATTTTTTGATTTGGCACGGTGGTCAGTTTCGGGATAGAACTAGGGTTTCAAAAACGGATCTAGAATTAAACTACGGGTTTTCAGGGATCTGATGGTGGTAGGGACGATGGGTATGATGATGAAGGGATGAGAACGAAGGAATAAACAATGGATGAACGAAAAACTCAAAAATAAACAAGGATAGAAATTATCAGAAACGAACCCCGAATCTACAAGGATACGAAACGCGTTTGACAAGCAATCTTGTGGCTCGGCTAACCCGGATACTACGAGATATCACGAACGAGTCGATTGAATTCAAGTTTGAAATCGCCAACAATCAAACTCTACCAAGAACCTATAGGATCGTGAACCGAAGCACGAAATATGAGACAAAACGATCAACTAGATTTCTGATTCAATATTGTCTGTTTCAAAGTATGAACGAAAATTAACATAAATACTAATCTAATTCCTAAGCTAGGTAGGTTTTCGAAATTAGCAAGGCTTGGGCTTGATAATTTCGGACTCCTTAATTAAATATAGCTGGGCCAATTAATCACCTAAACATGTTGTGATAATTGGACTAAACTAAATTAAAAAAATAAATACAAAGTTTTTAAGCCCAAATAAAATATAAGAAAATTTGTTTTCTTAGACTTGTCTTCCTTTTCTTCAATGATGGACGCCCAAATCTTCATCTTCAACACTTGTTAAATTCACCAACTTGTATTGATGAAATTCGACTCCATCATTTGCCAATCTCTTCGAAATGTAGCATTGCAAATAACCTTGCAGCTTCTTGGCTCTCGACCTCGTCACTGCTCCTCCGAGCTGCAAGTCCTGATTGGTCTCTTCAATGCTAAGTCCCGTCTCATCACATCTCCTCCGTTACTCATCGATTTCGCACGATTCTTAAGTCGTTGTAACACTTATGAGATATAGAAGAATAGGGGGTGGTTGAAGTCTGAAGATCTCTCAGTCGGTTCGTACGATTTTTTTCCCTAGGCATCGTTTTCCTTGTTTCGTCCCCCTCATATCTCTTTCGTTACTCTTCGCTTTTGCACGATTCTTGAGTCATTGTAACACTTATGAGATATAGAAGAATAGGGGATGGTCGAAGTCTGAAGTTCTCTCAGTCGGTTCGTATGATTTTTCCCTAAGAATCGTTTTCCTTGTTTCGTCCCCCTCACATCTCCTCCGTTACTCATCGATTTAGCACGATTCTTAAGTCGTTGTAACACTTATGAGATATAGAAGAATAGGGGGTGGTCGAAATCCGAAGTTCTCTCAGTCGATTCATACGATTTTTTCCCTAGGCATCGTTTTCTTTGTTTCATCCCCCTCACATCTCCTTCGTTACTTATCGCTTTCGCACGATTCTTGAGTCATTGTAATACTTATGAGATATAGAAGAATAGGGGGTGGTCGAAGTCCGATGTTCTCTCAGTCGGTTCGTATGATTTTTTCCCTAAGAATCGTTTTCCTTGTTTCGTCTCCCTCACATCTCCTCCGTTACTCATCGATTTCGTACGATTCTTAAGTCGTTGTAACACTTATGAGATATTGAAGAATAGGGGGTGGTCAAAATCCGAAGTTCTCTCAGTCGATTCATACGATTTATTCCCTAGGCATCGTTTTCCTTGTTTCGTCCCCCTGACATCTCTTTCCTTACTATCGGTTTCGAAC
Organism: Mentha longifolia; assembly: GCA_001642375.2. Taxonomy (NCBI): domain Eukaryota; kingdom Viridiplantae; phylum Streptophyta; class Magnoliopsida; order Lamiales; family Lamiaceae; genus Mentha; species Mentha longifolia. The sequence goes on from CM038119.1 coordinate 8,638,591, forward strand.
GATTCTTGAGTCGTTGTAACACTAATAAGATATAGAAGAATAGGGGGTGGTCGAAGTCTGAAGTTCTCTCAGTCGGATCGTATGATTTTTCCCTAAGAATCGTTTTCCTTGTTTCGTCCCCCTCACATCTCCTCCGTTACTCATCGATTTAGCACGATTCTTAAGTCGTTGTAACACTTATGAGATATAGAAGAATAGGGGGTGGTCGAAATCCGAAGTTCTCTCAGTCGATTCATACGATTTTTTCCCTAGGAATCGTTTTCTTTGTTTCATCCCCCTCACATCTCCTTCGTTACTTATCGCTTTCGCACGATTCTTGAGTCATTGTAATACTTATGAGATATAGAAGAATAGGGGGTGGTCAAAATCCGAAGTTCTCTCAGTCGATTTGTACGATTTTTTTCCCTAGGCTTCGTTTTCCTTGTTTCGTCCCCCTGACATCTATTTCCTTACTCATTAGTTTTGAACGAATCTTGAGTCATTGTAACACTAATAAGATATAGATAAATAGGGGGTGGTCGATGTCCGAAGTTCTCTCAGTCGGTTCGTACGAATTTTTCCCTAGGCATCGTTTTCCTTGTTTCGTCCCCCTGACATCTCTTTCCTTACTCATTGGTTTCGAATGATTCTTGAGTCGTTGTAACACTAATAAGATATAGAAGAATAGGGGGTGGTCGAAGTTCGAAGTTCTCTCAGTCGGTTCGTATGATTTTTTCCCTAAGAATCGTTTTCCTTGTGTCGTCCCCCTCACATCTCCTTCATTACTCATCGATTTCGCACGATTGTTGAGTCGTTGTATCACTTAAGAGATATAGAAGAATAGGGGGTGGTCGAAAAATCCGAAGTTCTCTCAGTCGATTCATACGATATTTTCCCTAGGCATCGTTTTCCTTGCTTCGTCCCCCTGACATCTCTTTCCTTACTATCGGTTTCGAACGATTCTTAAGTCGTTGTAACACTAATAAGATATATAAGAATAGAGGGTGGTTGAAGTCTGAAGATCTCTCAGTCGGTTCGTATGATTTTTTTCCCTAGGCATCATTTTCCTTGTTTCGTCCCCCTCATATCTCTTTCGTTACTCTTCGCTTTTGCACGATTCTTGAGTCATTGTAACACTTATGAGATATAGAAGAATAGGGGGTGGTCGAAGTCTGAAGTTCTCTCAGTCGGATCGTATGATTTTTCCCTAAGAATCGTTTTCCTTGTTTCGTCCCCCTCACATCTCCTCCGTTACTCATCGATTTAGCACGATTCTTAAGTCGTTGTAACACTTATGAGATATAGAAGAATAGGGGGTGGTCGAAATCCGAAGTTCTCTCAGTCGATTCATACGATTTTTTCCCTAGGCATCGTTTTCTTTGTTTCATCCCCCTCACATCTCCTTCGTTACTTATCGCTTTCGCACGATTCTTGAGTCATTGTAATACTTATGAGATATAGAAGAATAGGGGGTGGTCAAAATCCGAAGTTTTCTCAGTCGATTTGTACGATTTTTTTCCCTAGGCTTCGTTTTCCTTGTTTCGTCCCCCTGACATCTATTTCCTTACTCATTGGTTTTGAACGAATCATGAGTCATTGTAACACTAATAAGATATAGATGAATAGGGGGTGGTCGAAGTCCGAAGTTCTCTCAGTCGATTCGTACGATTTATTCCCTACGCATCGTTTTCCTTGTTTCGTCCCCCTGACATCTCTTTCCTTACTCATTGGTTTCGAATGATTCTTGAGTCGTTGTAACACTAACAAGATATAGAAGAATAGGTGGTGGTCGAAGTCCGAAGTTCTCTCAGTCGGTTCGTATGATTTTTTCCCTAAGAATCGTTTTCCTTATTTCGTCCCCCTCACATCTCCTCCGTTACTCATCGATTTCGCACGATTCTTAAGTCGTTGTAACACTTATGAGATATAGAAGAATAGGGGGTGGTCAAAATCCGAAGTTCTCTCAGTCGATTCATACGATTTATTCCCTAGGCATCGTTTTCCTTGTTTCGTCCCCCTGACATCTCTTTCCTTACTATCGGTTTCGAACGATTCTTGAGTCGTTGTAACACTAATAAGATATAGAAGAATAGGGGGTGGTCGAAGTCCGAAGTTCTCTCAGTCGGTTCGTATGATTTTTTCCCTAAGAATCGTTTTCCTTGTTTTGTCCCCCTCACATCTTGATACGATCAACAATACACGGAAGCTAAGAATCGAACAACGTCAGACACGAAAGATTCAATCCAAATATAACTATGAACAATCGAATGGAGATTCCCTGAAATTCTACCCACAAATACACTGAATAGGCGTCGACAGTAACCTAAGCAATTCAATTCCGATTAAGCTGAAATTTCAACACGAGTTACAACTTAGGGTTATGAAGAACATATCCAAAATTCAGTGAAAACGCACGAGTATTTTTTGATTTGGCACGGTGGTCAGTTTCGGGATAGAACTAGGGTTTCAAAAACGGATCTAGAATTAAACTACGGGTTTTCAGGGATCTGATGGTGGTAGGGACGATGGGTATGATGATGAAGGGATGAGAACGAAGGAATAAACAATGGATGAACGAAAAACTCAAAAATAAACAAGGATAGAAATTACCAGAAACGAACCCCGAATCTACAAGGATACGAAACGCGTTTGACAAGCAATCTTGTGGCTCGGCTAACCCGGATACTACGAGATATCACGAACGAGTCGATTGAATTCAAGTTTGAAATCGCCAACAATCAAACTCTACCAAGAACCTATAGGATCGTGAACCGAAGCACGAAATATGAGACAAAACGATCAACTAGATTTCTGATTCAATATTGTCTGTTTCAAAGTATGAACGAAAATTAACATAAATACTAATCTAATTCCTAAGCTAGGTAGGTTTTCGAAATTAGCAAGGCTTGGGCTTGATAATTTCGGACTCCTTAATTAAATATAGCTGGGCCAATTAATCACCTAAACATGTTGTGATAATTGGACTAAACTAAATTAAAAAAATAAATACAAAGTTTTTAAGCCCAAATAAAATATAAGAAAATTTGTTTTCTTAGACTTGTCTTCCTTTTCTTCAATGATGGACGCCCAAATCTTCGTCTTCAACACTTGTTAAATTCACCAACTTGTATTGATGAAATTCGACTCCATCATTTGCCAATCTCTTCGAAATGTAGCATTGCAAATAACCTTGCAGCTTCTTGGCTCTCGACCTCGTCACTGCTCCTCCGAGCTGCAAGTCCTGATTGGTCTCTTCAATGCTAAGTCCCGTCTCATCACATCTCCTCCGTTACTCATCGATTTCGCACGATTCTTAAGTCGTTGTAACACTTATGAGATATAGAAGAATAGGGGGTGGTTGAAGTCTGAAGATCTCTCAGTCGGTTCGTACGATTTTTTTCCCTAGGCATCGTTTTCCTTGTTTCGTCCCCTCATATCTCTTTCGTTACTCTTCGCTTTTGCACGATTCTTGAGTCATTGTAACACTTATGAGATATAGAAGAATAGGGGATGGTCGAAGTCTGAAGTTCTCTCAGTCGGTTCGTATGATTTTTCCCTAAGAATCGTTTTCCTTGTTTCGTCCCCCTCACATCTCCTCCGTTACTCATCGATTTAGCACGATTCTTAAGTCGTTGTAACACTTATGAGATATAGAAGAATAGGGGGTGGTCGAAATCCGAAGTTCTCTCAGTCGATTCATACGATTTTTTCCCTAGGCATCGTTTTCTTTGTTTCATCCCCCTCACATCTCCTTCGTTACTTATCGCTTTCGCACGATTCTTGAGTCATTGTAATACTTATGAGATATAGAAGAATAGGGGGTGGTCGAAGTCCGATGTTCTCTCAGTCGGTTCGTATGATTTTTTCCCTAAGAATCGTTTTCCTTGTTTCGTCCCCCTCACATCTCCTCCGTTACTCATCGATTTCGTACGATTCTTAAGTCGTTGTAACACTTATGAGATATTGAAGAATAGGGGGTGGTCAAAATCCGAAGTTCTCTCAGTCGATTCATACGATTTATTCCCTAGGCATCGTTTTCCTTGTTTCGTCCCCCTGACATCTCTTTCCTTACTATCGGTTTTGAACGATTCTTGAGTCGTTGTGACACTAATAAGATATAGAAGAATAGGGGGTGGTCGAAGTCCGAAGTTCTCTCAGTCGGTTCGTATGATTTTTTCCCTAAGAATCGTTTTCCTTGTTTTGTCCCCCTCACATCTTGATGCGATCAACAATACACGGAAGCTAAGAATCGAACAACGTCAGACACGAAAGATTCAATTCAAATATAACTATGAACAATCGAATGGAGATTCCCTGAAATTCTACCCACAAATACACTGAATAGGCGTCGACAGTAACCTAAGCAATTCAATTCCGATTAAGCTGAAATTTTAACACGAGTTACAACGTAGGGTTATGAAGAACATATCCAAAATTCAGTGAAAACGCACGAGTATTTTTTGATTTGGGACGGTGGTCAGTTTCAGGACAGAACTAGGGTTTCAAAAACGGATCTAGAATTAAACTACGGGTTTTCAGGGATCTGATGGTGGTAGGGACGATGGGTATGATGATGAAGGGATGAGAACGAAGGAATAAACAATGGATGAACGAAAAACTCAAAAATAAACAAGGATAGAAATTACCAGAAACGAACCCCGAATCTACAAGGATACGAAACGCGTTTGACAAGCAATCTTGTGGCTCGACTAACCCGGATACTACGAGATATCACGAACGAGTCGATTGAATTCAAGTTTGAAATCGCCAACAATCAAACTCTACCAAGAACCTATAGGATCGTGAACCGAAGCACGAAATATGAGACAAAACGATCAACTAGATTTCTGATTCAATATTGTCTGTTTCAAAGTATGAACGAAAATTAACATAAATACTAATCTAATTCCTAAGCTAGGTAGGTTTTCGAAATTAGCAAGGCTTGGGCTTGATAATTTCGGACTCCTTAATTAAATATAGCTGGGCCAATTAATCACCTAAACATGTTGTGATAATTGGACTAAACTAAATTAAAAAAATAAATACAAAGTTTTTAAGCCCAAATAAAATATAAGAAAATTTGTTTTCTTAGACTTGTCTTCCTTTTCTTCAATGATGGACGCCCAAATCTTCATCTTCAACACTTGTTAAATTCACCAACTTGTATTGATGAAATTCGACTCCATCATTTGCCAATCTCTTCGAAATGTAGCATTGCAAATAACCTTGCAGCTTCTTGGCTCTCGACCTCGTCACTCTGCTCCTCCGAGCTGCAAGTCCTGATTGGTCTCTTCAATGCTAAGTCCCGTCTCATCACATCTCCTCCGTTACTCATCGATTTCGCACGATTCTTAAGTCGTTGTAACACTTATGAGATATAGAAGAATAGGGGGTGGTTGAAGTCTGAAGATCTCTCAGTCGGTTCGTACGATTTTTTTCCCTAGGCATCGTTTTCCTTGTTTCGTCCCCCTCATATCTCTTTCGTTACTCTTCGCTTTTGCACGATTCTTGAGTCATTGTAACACTTATGAGATATAGAAGAATAGGGGATGGTCGAAGTCTGAAGTTCTCTCAGTCGGTTCGTATGATTTTTCCCTAAGAATCGTTTTCCTTGTTTCGTCCCCCTCACATCTCCTCCGTTACTCATCGATTTAGCACGATTCTTAAGTCGTTGTAACACTTATGAGATATAGAAGAATAGGGGGTGGTCGAAATCCGAAGTTCTCTCAGCCGATTCATACGATTTTTTCCCTAGGCATCGTTTTCTTTGTTTCATCCCCCTCACATCTCCTTCGTTACTTATCGCTTTCGCACGATTCTTGAGTCATTGTAATACTTATGAGATATAGAAGAATAGGGGGTGGTCGAAGTCCGATGTTCTCTCAGTCGGTTCGTATGATTTTTTCCCTAAGAATCGTTTTCCTTGTTTCGTCCCCCTCACATCTCCTCCGTTACTCATCGATTTCGTACGATTCTTAAGTCGTTGTAACACTTATGAGATATTGAAGAATAGGGGGTGGTCAAAATCCGAAGTTCTCTCAGTCGATTCATACGATTTATTCCCTAGGCATCGTTTTCCTTGTTTCGTCCCCCTGACATCTCTTTCCTTACTATCGGTTTCGAACGATTCTTGAGTCGTTGTAACACTAATAAGATATAGAAGAATAGGGGGTGGTCGAAGTCCGAAGTTCTCTCAGTCGGTTCGTATGATTTTTTCCCTAAGAATCGTTTTCCTTGTTTTGTCCCCCTCACATCTTGATGCGATCAACAATACACGGAAGCTAAGAATCGAACAACGTCAGACACGAAAGATTCAATCCAAATATAACTATGAACAATCGAATGGAGATTCCCTGAAATTCTACCCACAAATACACTGAATAGGCGTCGACAGTAACCTAAGCAATTCAATTCCGATTAAGCTGAAATTTCAACACGAGTTACAACTTAGGGTTATGAAGAACATATCCAAAATTCAGTGAAAACGCACGAGTATTTTTTGATTTGGCACGGTGGTCAGTTTCGGGATAGAACTAGGGTTTCAAAAACGGATCTAGAATTAAACTACGGGTTTTCAGGGATCTGATGGTGGTAGGGACGATGGGTATGATGATGAAGGGATGAGAACGAAGGAATAAACAATGGATGAACGAAAAACTCAAAAATAAACAAGGATAGAAATTACCAGAAACGAACCCCGAATCTACAAGGATACGAAACGCGTTTGACAAGCAATCTTGTGGCTCGGCTAACCCGGATACTACGAGATATCACGAACGAGTCGATTGAATTCAAGTTTGAAATCGCCAACAATCAAACTCTACCAAGAACCTATAGGATCGTGAACCGAAGCACGAAATATGAGACAAAACGATCAACTAGATTTCTGATTCAATATTGTCTGTTTCAAAGTATGAACGAAAATTAACATAAATACTAATCTAATTCCTAAGCTAGGTAGGTTTTCGAAATTAGCAAGGCTTGGGCTTGATAATTTCGGACTCCTTAATTAAATATAGCTGGGCCAATTAATCACCTAAACATGTTGTGATAATTGGACTAAACTAAATTAAAAAAATAAATACAAAGTTTTTAAGCCCAAATAAAATATAAGAAAATTTGTTTTCTTAGACTTGTCTTCCTTTTCTTCAATGATGGACGCCCAAATCTTCGTCTTCAACACTTGTTAAATTCACCAACTTGTATTGATGAAATTCGACTCCATCATTTGCCAATCTCTTCGAAATGTAGCATTGCAAATAACCTTGCAGCTTCTTGGCTCTCGACCTCGTCACTGCTCCTCCGAGCTGCAAGTCCTGATTGGTCTCTTCAATGCTAAGTCCCGTCTCATCACATCTCCTCCGTTACTCATCGATTTCGCACGATTCTTAAGTCGTTGTAACACTTATGAGATATAGAAGAATAGGGGGTGGTTGAAGTCTGAAGATCTCTCAGTCGGTTCGTACGATTTTTTTCCCTAGGCATCGTTTTCCTTGTTTCGTCCCCCTCATATCTCTTTCGTTACTCTTCGCTTTTGCACGATTCTTGAGTCATTGTAACACTTATGAGATATAGAAGAATAGGGGATGGTCGAAGTCTGAAGTTCTCTCAGTCGGTTCGTATGATTTTTTCCCTAAGAATCGTTTTCCTTGTTTCGTCCCCCTCACATCTCCTCCGTTACTCATCGATTTAGCACGATTCTTAAGTCGTTGTAACACTTATGAGATATAGAAGAATAGGGGGTGGTCGAAATCCGAAGTTCTCTCAGTCGATTCATACGATTTTTTCCCTAGGCATCGTTTTCTTTGTTTCATCCCCCTCACATCTCCTTCGTTACTTATCGCTTTCGCACGATTCTTGAGTCATTGTAATACTTATGAGATATAGAAGAATAGGGGGTGGTCGAAGTCCGATGTTCTCTCAGTCGGTTCGTATGATTTTTTCCCTAAGAATCGTTTTCCTTGTTTCGTCCCCCTCACATCTCCTCCGTTACTCATCGATTTCGTACGATTCTTAAGTCGTTGTAACACTTATGAGATATTGAAGAATAGGGGGTGGTCAAAATCCGAAGTTCTCTCAGTCGATTCATACGATTTATTCCCTAGGCATCGTTTTCCTTGTTTCGTCCCCCTGACATCTCTTTCCTTACTATCGGTTTTGAACGATTCTTGAGTCGTTGTGACACTAATAAGATATAGAAGAATAGGGGGTGGTCGAAGTCCGAAGTTCTCTCAGTCGGTTCGTATGATTTTTTCCCTAAGAATCGTTTTCCTTGTTTTGTCCCCCTCACATCTTGATGCGATCAACAATACACGGAAGCTAAGAATCGAACAACGTCAGACACGAAAGATTCAATTCAAATATAACTATGAACAATCGAATGGAGATTCCCTGAAATTCTACCCACAAATACACTGAATAGGCGTCGACAGTAACCTAAGCAATTCAATTCCGATTAAGCTGAAATTTTAACACGAGTTACAACGTAGGGTTATGAAGAACATATCCAAAATTCAGTGAAAACGCACGAGTATTTTTTGATTTGGGACGGTGGTCAGTTTCAGGACAGAACTAGGGTTTCAAAAACGGATCTAGAATTAAACTACGGGTTTTCAGGGATCTGATGGTGGTAGGGACGATGGGTATGATGATGAAGGGATGAGAACGAAGGAATAAACAATGGATGAACGAAAAACTCAAAAATAAACAAGGATAGAAATTACCAGAAACGAACCCCGAATCTACAAGGATACGAAACGCGTTTGACAAGCAATCTTGTGGCTCGACTAACCCGGATACTACGAGATATCACGAACGAGTCGATTGAATTCAAGTTTGAAATCGCCAACAATCAAACTCTACCAAGAACCTATAGGATCGTGAACCGAAGCACGAAATATGAGACAAAACGATCAACTAGATTTCTGATTCAATATTGTCTGTTTCAAAGTATGAACGAAAATTAACATAAATACTAATCTAATTCCTAAGCTAGGTAGGTTTTCGAAATTAGCAAGGCTTGGGCTTGATAATTTCGGACTCCTTAATTAAATATAGCTGGGCCAATTAATCACCTAAACATGTTGTGATAATTGGACTAAACTAAATTAAAAAAATAAATACAAAGTTTTTAAGCCCAAATAAAATATAAGAAAATTTGTTTTCTTAGACTTGTCTTCCTTTTCTTCAATGATGGACGCCCAAATCTTCATCTTCAACACTTGTTAAATTCACCAACTTGTATTGATGAAATTCGACTCCATCATTTGCCAATCTCTTCGAAATGTAGCATTGCAAATAACCTTGCAGCTTCTTGGCTCTCGACCTCGTCACTGCTCCTCCGAGCTGCAAGTCCTGATTGGTCTCTTCAATGCTAAGTCCCGTCTCATCACATCTCCTCCGTTACTCATCGATTTCGCACGATTCTTAAGTCGTTGTAACACTTATGAGATATAGAAGAATAGGGGGTGGTTGAAGTCTGAAGATCTCTCAGTCGGTTCGTACGATTTTTTTCCCTAGGCATCGTTTTCCTTGTTTCGTCCCCCTCATATCTCTTTCGTTACTCTTCGCTTTTGCACGATTCTTGAGTCATTGTAACACTTATGAGATATAGAAGAATAGGGGATGGTCGAAGTCTGAAGTTCTCTCAGTCGGTTCGTATGATTTTTCCCTAAGAATCGTTTTCCTTGTTTCGTCCCCCTCACATCTCCTCCGTTACTCATCGATTTAGCACGATTCTTAAGTCGTTGTAACACTTATGAGATATAGAAGAATAGGGGGTGGTCGAAATCCGAAGTTCTCTCAGTCGATTCATACGATTTTTTCCCTAGGCATCGTTTTCTTTGTTTCATCCCCCTCACATCTCCTTCGTTACTTATCGCTTTCGTACGATTCTTGAGTCATTGTAATACTTATAAGATATAGAAGAATAGGGGGTGGTCGAAGTCCGAAGTTCTCTCAGTCGGTTCGTATGATTTTTTCCCTAAGAATCGTTTTCCTTGTTTCGTCCCCCTCACATCTCCTCCGTTACTCATCGATTTCGCACGATTCATAAGTCGTTGTAACACTTATGAGATATAGAAGAATAGGGGGTGGTTGAAGTCTGAAGATCTCTAAGTCGGTTCGTACGATTTTTTTCCCTAGGCATCATTTTCCTTGTTTCGTCCCCCTCATATCTCTTTCGTTACTCTTCGCTTTTGCACGATTCTTGAGTCATTGTAACACTTATGAGATATAGAAGAATAGGGGGTGGTCGAAGTCTGAAGTTCTCTCAGTCGGTTCGTATGATTTTCTCCCTAAGAATCGTTTTCCTTGTTTCGTCCCCGTCACATCTCCTCCGTTACTCATCGATTTAGCACGATTCTTAAGTCGTTGTAACACTTATGAGATATTGAAGAATAGGGGGTGGTCAAAATCCGAAGTTCTCTCAGTCGATTCATACGATTTATTCCCTAGGCATCGTTTTCCTTGTTTCGTCCCCCTGACATCTCTTTCCTTACTATCGGTTTTGAACGATTCTTGAGTCGTTGTGACACTAATAAGATATAGAAGAATAGGGGGTGGTCGAAGTCCGAAGTTCTCTCAGTCGGTTCGTATGATTTTTTCCCTAAGAATCGTTTTCCTTGTTTTGTCCCCCTCACATCTTGATGCGATCAACAATACACGGAAGCTAAGAATCGAACAACGTCAGACACGAAAGATTCAATTCAAATATAACTATGAACAATCGAATGGAGATTCCCTGAAATTCTACCCACAAATACACTGAATAGGCGTCGACAGTAACCTAAGCAATTCAATTCCGATTAAGCTGAAATTTTAACACGAGTTACAACGTAGGGTTATGAAGAACATATCCAAAATTCAGTGAAAACGCACGAGTATTTTTGATTTGGGACGGTGGTCAGTTTCAGGACAGAACTAGGGTTTCAAAAACGGATCTAGAATTAAACTACGGGTTTTCAGGGATCTGATGGTGGTAGGGACGATGGGTATGATGATGAAGGGATGAGAACGAAGGAATAAACAATGGATGAACGAAAAACTCAAAAATAAACAAGGATAGAAATTACCAGAAACGAACCCCGAATCTACAAGGATACGAAACGCGTTTGACAAGCAATCTTGTGGCTCGACTAACCCGGATACTACGAGATATCACGAACGAGTCGATTGAATTCAAGTTTGAAATCGCCAACAATCAAACTCTACCAAGAACCTATAGGATCGTGAACCGAAGCACGAAATATGAGACAAAACGATCAACTAGATTTCTGATTCAATATTGTCTGTTTCAAAGTATGAACGAAAATTAACATAAATACTAATCTAATTCCTAAGCTAGGTAGGTTTTCGAAATTAGCAAGGCTTGGGCTTGATAATTTCGGACTCCTTAATTAAATATAGCTGGGCCAATTAATCACCTAAACATGTTGTGATAATTGGACTAAACTAAATTAAAAAAATAAATACAAAGTTTTTAAGCCCAAATAAAATATAAGAAAATTTGTTTTCTTAGACTTGTCTTCCTTTTCTTCAATGATGGACGCCCAAATCTTCGTCTTCAACACTTGTTAAATTCACCAACTTGTATTGATGAAATTCGACTCCATCATTTGCCAATCTCTTCGAAATGTAGCATTGCAAATAACCTTGCAGCTTCTTGGCTCTCGACCTCGTCACTCTGCTCCTCCGAGCTGCAAGTCCTGATTGGTCTCTTCAATGCTAAGTCCCGTCTCATCACATCTCCTCCGTTACTCATCGATTTCGCACGATTCTTAAGTCGTTGTAACACTTATGAGATATAGAAGAATAGGGGGTGGTTGAAGTCTGAAGATCTCTCAGTCGGTTCGTACGATTTTTTTCCCTAGGCATCGTTTTCCTTGTTTCGTCCCCCTCATATCTCTTTCGTTACTCTTCGCTTTTGCACGATTCTTGAGTCATTGTAACACTTATGAGATATAGAAGAATAGGGGATGGTCGAAGTCTGAAGTTCTCTCAGTCGGTTCGTATGATTTTTCCCTAAGAATCGTTTTCCTTGTTTCGTCCCCCTCACATCTCCTCCGTTACTCATCGATTTAGCACGATTCTTAAGTCGTTGTAACACTTATGAGATATAGAAGAATAGGGGGTGGTCGAAATCCGAAGTTCTCTCAGCCGATTCATACGATTTTTTCCCTAGGCATCGTTTTCTTTGTTTCATCCCCCTCACATCTCCTTCGTTACTTATCGCTTTCGCACGATTCTTGAGTCATTGTAATACTTATGAGATATAGAAGAATAGGGGGTGGTCGAAGTCCGATGTTCTCTCAGTCGGTTCGTATGATTTTTTCCCTAAGAATCGTTTTCCTTGTTTCGTCCCCCTCACATCTCCTCCGTTACTCATCGATTTCGTACGATTCTTAAGTCGTTGTAACACTTATGAGATATTGAAGAATAGGGGGTGGTCAAAATCCGAAGTTCTCTCAGTCGATTCATACGATTTATTCCCTAGGCATCGTTTTCCTTGTTTCGTCCCCCTGACATCTCTTTCCTTACTATCGGTTTCGAACGATTCTTGAGTCGTTGTAACACTAATAAGATATAGAAGAATAGGGGGTGGTCGAAGTCCGAAGTTCTCTCAGTCGGTTCGTATGATTTTTTCCCTAAGAATCGTTTTCCTTGTTTTGTCCCCCTCACATCTTGATGCGATCAACAATACACGGAAGCTAAGAATCGAACAACGTCAGACACGACAGATTCAATCCAAATATAACGATGAACAATCGAATGGAGATTCCCTGAAATTCTACCCACAAATACACTGAATAGGCGTCGACAGTAACCTAAGCAATTCAATTCCGATTAAGCTGAAATTTTAACACGAGTTACAACGTAGGGTTATGAAGAACATATCCAAAATTCAGTGAAAACGCACGAGTATTTTTTGATTTGGGACGGTGGTCAGTTTCAGGACAGAACTAAGGTTTCAAAAACGGATCTAGAATTAAACTACGGGTTTTCAGGGATCTGATGGTGGTAGGGACGATGGGTATGATGATGAAGGGATGAGAACGAAGGAATAAACAATGGATGAACGAAAAACTCAAAAATAAACAAGGATAGAAATTACCAGAAACGAACCCCGAATCTACAAGGATACGAAACGCGTTTGACAAGCAATCTTGTGGCTCGACTAACCCGGATACTACGAGATATCACGAACGAGTCGATTGAATTCAAGTTTGAAATCGCCAAAAATCAAACTCTACCAAAAACCTATAGGATCGTGAACCGAAGCACGAAATATGAGACAAAACGATCAACTAGATTTCTGATTCAATATTGTCTGTTTCAAAGTATGAACGAAAATTAACATAAATACTAATCTAATTCCTAAGCTAGGTAGGTTTTCGAAATTAGCAAGGCTTGGGCTTGATAATTTCGGACTCCTTCATTAAATATAGCTGGGCCAATTAATCACCTAAACATGTTGTGATAATTGGACTAAACTAAATTAAAAAAATAAATACAAAGTTTTTAAGCCCAAATAAAATATAAGAAAATTTGTTTTCTTAGACTTGTCTTCCTTTTCTTCAATGATGGACGCCCAAATCTTCGTCTTCAACACTTGTTAAATTCACCAACTTGTATTGATGAAATTCGACTCCATCATTTGCCAATCTCTTCGAAATGTAGCATTGCAAATAACCTTGCAGCTTCTTGGCTCTCGACCTCGTCACTGCTCCTCCGAGCTGCAAGTCCCGATTGGTCTCTTCAATGCTAAGTCCCGTCTCATCACATCTCCTCCGTTACTCATTGATTTCGCACGATTCTTAAGTCGTTGTAACACTTATGAGATATAGAAGAATAGGGGGTGGTTGAAGTCTGAAGATCTCTCAGTCGGTTCGTACGATTTTTTTCCCTAGGCATCGTTTTCCTTGTTTCGTCCCCCTCATATCTCTTTCGTTACTCTTCGCTTTTGCATGATTCTTGAGTCATTGTAACACTTATGAGATATAGAAGAATAGGGGGTGGTCGAAGTCTGAAGTTCTCTCAGTCGGTTCGTATGATTTTTCCCTAAGAATCATTTTCCTTGTTTCGTCCCCCTCACATCTCCTCCGTTACTCATCGATTTCGCACGATTCTTAAGTCGTTGTAACACTTATGAGATATAGAAGAATAGGGGGTGGTCGAAATCCGAAGTTCTCTCAGTCGATTCATACGATTTTTTCCCTAGGCATCGTTTTCTTTGTTTCATCCCCCTCACATCTCCTTCGTTACTTATCGCTTTCGTACGATTCTTGAGTCATTGTAATACTTATAAGATATAGAAGAATAGGGGGTGGTCGAAGTCCGAAGTTCTCTCAGTCGGTTCGTATGATTTTTTCCCTAAGAATCGTTTTCCTTGTTTTGTCCCCCTCACATCTCCTCGGTTACTCATCGATTTCGCACGTTTCTTAAGTCGTTGTAACACTTATGAGATATAGAAGAATAGGGGGTGGTCAAAATCCGAAGTTCTCTCAGTCGATTCATACGATTTATTCCCTAGGCATCGTTTTCCTTGTTTCGTCCCCCTGACATCTCTTTCCTTACTATCGGTTTCGAACGATTCTTGAGTCGTTGTAACACTAATAAGATATAGAAGAATAGGGGGTGGTCGAAGTCCGAAGTTCTCTCAGTCGGTTCGTATGATTTTTTCCTTAAGAATCGTTTTCCTTGTTTTGTCCCCCTCACATCTTGATACGATCAACAATACACGGAAGCTAAGAATCGAACAACGTCAGACACGAAAGATTCAATCCAAATATAACTATGAACAATCGAATGGAGATTCCCTGAAATTCTACCCACAAATACACTGAATAGGCGTCGACAGTAACCTAAGCAATTCAATTCCGATTAAGCTGAAATTTCAACACGAGTTACAACGTAGGGTTATGAAGAACATATCCAAAATTCAGTGAAAACGCACGAGTATTTTTTGATTTGGCACGGTGGTCAGTTTCGGGATAGAACTAGGGTTTCAAAACGGATCTAGAATTAAACTACGGGTTTTCAGGGATCTGATGGTGGTAGGGACGATGGGTATGATGATGAAGGGATGAGAACGAAGGAATAAACAATGGATGAACGAAAAACTCAAAAATAAACAAGGATAGAAATTACCAGAAACGAACCCCGAATCTACAAGGATACGAAACGCGTTTGACAAGCAATCTTGTGGCTCGGCTAACCCGGATACTACGAGATATCACGAACGAGTCGATTGAATTCAAGTTTGAAATCGCCAACAATCAAACTCTACCAAGAACCTATAGGATCGTGAACCGAAGCACGAAATATGAGACAAAACGATCAACTAGATTTCTGATTCAATATTGTCTGTTTCATTGTATGAACGAAAATTAACATAAATACTAATCTAATTCCTAAGCTAGGTAGGTTTTCGAAATTAGCAAGGCTTGGGCTTGATAATTTCGGACTCCTTAATTAAATATAGCTGGGCCAATTAATCACCTAAACATGTTGTGATAATTGGACTAAACTAAATTAAAAAAATAAATACAAAGTTTTTAAGCCCAAATAAAATATAATAAAATTTGTTTTCTTAGACTTGTCTTCCTTTTCTTCAATGATGGACGCCCAAATCTTCATCTTCAACACTTGTTAAATTCACCAACTTGTATTGATGAAATTCGACTCCATCATTTGCCAATCTCTTCGAAATGTAGCATTGCAAATAACCTTGCAGCTTCTTGGCTCTCGACCTCGTCACAGCTCCTCCGTTTCCTTACTCATTGGTTTTGAACGAATCATGAGTCATTGTAACACTAATAAGATATAGATGAATAGGGGGTGGTCGAAGTCCGAAGTTCTCTCAGTCGATTCGTACGATTTATTCCCTAGGCATCGTTTTCCTTGTTTCGTCCCCCTGACATCTCTTTCCTTACTCATTGGTTTCGAATGATTCTTGAGTCGTTGTAACACTAATAAGATATAGAAGAATAGGGGGTGGTCGAAGTCCGAAGTTCTCTCAGTCGGTTCGTATGATTTTTTCCCTAAGAATCGTTTTCCTTGTTTCGTCCCCCTCACATCTCCTCCGTTACTCATCGATTTCGCACGATTCATAAGTCGTTGTAACACTTATGAGATATAGAAGAATAGGGGGTGGTCGAAGTCTGAAGATCTCTAAGTCGGTTCGTACGATTTTTTTCCCTAGGCATCGTTTTCCTTGTTTCGTCCCCCTCATATCTCTTTCGTTACTCTTCGCTTTTGCACGATTCTTGAGTCATTATAACACTTATGAGATATAGAAGAATAGGGGGTGGTCGAAGTCTGAAGTTCTCTCAGTCGGTTCGTATGATTTTCTCCCTAAGAATCGTTTTCCTTGTTTCGTCCCCGTCACATCTCCTCTGTTACTCATCGATTTAGCACGATTCTTAAGTCGTTGTAACACTTATGAGATATAGAAGAATAGGGGGTGGTCGAAATCCGATGTTCTCTCAGTCGATTCATACGATTTTTCCCTAGGCATCGTTTTCTTTGTTTCATCCCCCTCACATATCCTTCGTTACTTATCGCTTTCGCACGATTCTTGAGTCATTGTAACACTTATGAGATATAGAAGAATAGGGGGTGGTCGAAATCCGAAGTTCTCTCAGTCGATTTGTACGATTTTTTTCCCTATGCATCGTTTTCCTTGTTTAGTCCCCCTGACATCTCTTTCCTTACTCATTGGTTTTGAACGAATCATGAGTCATTGTAACACTAATAAGATATAGATGAATAGGGGGTGGTCGAAGTCTGAAGTTCTCTCAGTCGATTCGTACGATTTATTCCCTAGGCATCGTTTTCCTTGTTTCGTCCCCCTGACATCTCTTTCCTTACTCATTGGTTTCGAATGATTCTTGAGTCGTTGTAACACTAATAAGATATAGAAGAATAGGGGGTGGTCGAAGTCCGAAGTTCTCTCAGTCGGTTCGTATGATTTTTTCCCTAAGAATCGTTTTCCTTGTTTCGTCCCCCTCGCATCTCCTCCGTTACTCATCGATTTCGCACGATTCATAAGTCGTTGTAACACTTATGAGATATAGAAGAATAGGGGGTGGTTGAAGTCTGAAGATCTCTAAGTCGGTTCGTATGATTTTTTTCCCTAGGCATCGTTTTCCTTGTTTCGTCCCCCTCATATCTCTTTCGTTACTCTTCGCTTTTGCACGATTCTTGAGTCATTGTAACATTTATGAGATATAGAAGAATAGGGGGTGGTCGAAGTCTGAAGTTCTCTCAGTCGGTTCGTATGATTTTCTCCCTAAGAATCGTTTTCCTTGTTTCGTCCCCGTCACATCTCCTCCGTTACTCATCGAGATATAGAAGAATAGGGGGTGGTCGAAATCCGATGTTCTCTCAGTCGATTCATACGATTTTTTCCCTAGGCATCGTTTTCTTTGTTTCATCCCCCTCACATCTCCTTCGTTACTTATTGCTTTCGCACGATTCTTGAGTCATTGTAACACTTATGAGATATAGAAGAATAGGGGGTGGTCGAAATCCGAAGTTCTCTCAGTCGATTTGTACGATTTTTTTCCCTAGGCATCATTTTCCTTGTTTAGTCCCCCTGACATCTCTTTCCTTACTCATTGGTTTTGAACGAATCATGAGTCATTGTAACACTAATAAGATATAGATGAATAGGGGGTGGTCGAAGTCCGAAGTTCTCTCAGTCGATTCGTACGATTTATTCCCTAGGCATCGTTTTCCTTGTTTCGTCCCCCTGACATCTCTTTCCTTACTCATTGGTTTCGAATGATTCTTGAGTCGTTGTAACACTAATAAGATATAGAAGAATAGGGGGTGGTCGAAGTCCGAAGTTCTCTCAGTCGGTTCGTATGTTTTTTTCCCTAAGAATCGTTTTCCTTATTTCGTCCCCCTCGCATCTCCTCCGTTACTCATCGATTTCGCACGATTCATAAGTCGATGTAACACTTATGAGATATAGAAGAATAGGGGGTGGTTGAAGTCTGAAGATCTCTAAGTCGGTTCGTATGATTTTTTTCCCTAGGCATCGTTTTCCTTGTTTCGTCCCCCTCATATCTCTTTCGTTACTCTTCGCTTTTGCATGATTCTTGAGTCATTATAACACTTATGAGATATAGAAGAATAGGGGGTGGTCGAAGTCTGAAGTTCTCTCAGTCGGTTCGTATGATTTTCTCCCTAAGAATCATTTTCCTTGTTTCGTCCCCGTCACATCTCCTCCGTTACTCATCGATTTAGCACGATTCTTAAGTCGTTGTAACACTTATGAGATATAGAAGAATAGGGGGTGGTCGAAATCCGATGTTCTCTCAGTCGATTCATACGATTTTTTCCCTAGGCATCGTTTTCTTTGTTTCATCCCCCTAACATCTCCTTCGTTACTTATCGCTTTCGCACGATTCTTGAGTCATTGTAACACTTATGAGATATAGAAGAATAGGGGGTGGTCGAAATCCGAAGTTCTCTCAGTCGATTTGTACGATTTTTTTCCCTATGCATCGTTTTCCTTGTTTAGTCCCCCTGACATCTCTTTCCTTACTCATTGGCTTTGAACGAATCATGAGTCATTGTAACACTAATAAGATATAGATGAATAGGGGGTGGTCGAAGTCCGAAGTTCTCTCAGTCGATTCGTACGATTTATTCCCTACGCATCGTTTTCCTTGTTTCGTCCCCCTGACATCTCTTTCCTTACTCATTGCTTTCGAATGATTCTTGAGTCGTTGTAACACTAATAAGATATAGAAGAATAGGGGGTGGTCGAAGTCCGAAGTTCTCTCAGTCGGTTCGTATGATTTTTTCCCTAAGAATCGTTTTCCTTGTTTCGTCCCCCTCACATCTCCTCCGTTACTCATCGATTTCGCACGATTCATAAGTCGTTGTAACACTTATGAGATATAGAAGAATAGGGGGTGGTTGAAGTCTGAAGATCTCTAAGTCGGTTCGTACGATTTTTTTCCCTAGGCATCATTTTCCTTGTTTCGTCCCCCTCATATCTCTTTCGTTACTCTTCGCTTTTGCACGATTCTTGAGTCATTGTAACACTTATGAGATATAGAAGAATAGGGGGTGGTCGAAGTCTGAAGTTCTCTCAGTCGGTTCGTATGATTTTCTCCCTAAGAATCGTTTTCCTTGTTTCGTCCCCGTCACATCTCCTCCGTTACTCATCGATTTAGCACGATTCTTAAGTCGTTGTAACACTTATGAGATATAGAAGAATAGGGGGTGGTCGAAATCCGATGTTCTCTCAGTCGATTCATACGATTTTTTCCCTAGGCATCGTTTTCTTTGTTTCATCCCCCTCACATCTCCTTCGTTACTTATCGCTTTCGCACGATTCTTGAGTCATTGTAACACTTATGAGATATAGAAGAATAGGGGGTGGTCGAAATCCGAAGTTCTCTCAGTCGATTTGTACGATTTTTTTCCCTAGGAATCATTTTCCTTGTTTAGTCCCCCTGACATCTCTTTCCTTACTCATTGGTTTTGAACGAATCATGAGTCATTGTAACACTAATAAGATATAGATGAATAGGGGGTGGTCGAAGTCCGAAGTTCTCTCAGTCGATTCGTACGATTTATTCCCTAGGCATCGTTTTCCTTGTTTCGTCCCCCTGACATCTCTTTCCTTACTCATTGGTTTCGAATGATTCTTGAGTCGTTGTAACACTAATAAGATATAGAAGAATAGGGGGTGGTCGAAGTCCGTAGTTCTCTCAGTCGGTTCGTATGATTTTTTCCCTAAGAATCGTTTTCCTTGTTTCGTCCCCCTCACATCTCCTCCGTTACTCATCGATTTCGCACGATTCTTAAGTCGTTGTAAAACTTATGAGATATAGAAGAATAGGGGGTGGTTGAAGTCTGAAGATCTCTAAGTCGGTTCGTACGATTTTTTTCCCTAGGCATCGTTTTCCTTGTTTCGTCCTCCTCATATCTCTTTCGTTACTCTTCGCTTTTGCACGATTCTTGAGTCATTGTAACACTTATGAGATATAGAAGAATAGGGGGTGGTCGAAGTCTGAAGTTCTCTTAGTCGGTTCGTATGATTTTCTCCCTAAGAATCATTTTCCTTGTTTCATCCCCGTCACATCTCCTCCGTTACTCATCGATTTCGCAAGATTCTTAAGTCGTTGTAAAACTTATGAGATATAGAAGAATAGGGGGTGGTTGAAGTCTGAAGATCTCTAAGTCGGTTCGTACGATTTTTTTCCCTAGGCATCATTTTCCTTGTTTCGTTCCCCTCATATCTCTTTCGTTACTCTTCGCTTTTGCACGATTCTTGAGTCATTGTAACACTTATGAGATATAGAAGAATAGGGGGTGGTCGAAGTCTGAAGTTCTCTCAGTCGGTTCGTATGATTTTCTCCCTAAGAATCGTTTTCCTTGTTTCGTCCCCGTCACATCTCCTCCGTTACTCATCGATTTAGCACGATTCTTAAGTCGTTGTAACACTTATGAGATATAGAAGAATAGGGGGTGGTCGAAATCCGAAGTTCTCTCAGTCGATTCATACGATTTTTTCCCTAGGCATCGTTTTCTTTGTTTCATCCCCCTCACATCTCCTTCGTTACTTATCGCTTTCGCACGATTCTTGAGTCATTGTAACACTTATGAGATATAGAAGAATAGGGGGTGGTCGAAATCCGAAGTTCTCTCAGTCGATTTGTACGATTTTTTTCCCTAGGAATCATTTTCCTTGTTTAGTCCCCCTGACATCTCTTTCCTTACTCATTGGTTTTGAACGAATCATGAGTCATTGTAACACTAATAAGATATAGATGAATAGGGGGTGGTCGAAGTCCGAAGTTCTCTCAGTCGATTCGTACGATTTATTCCCTAGGCATCGTTTTCCTTGTTTCGTCCCCCTGACATCTCTTTCCTTACTCATTGGTTTCGAATGATTCTTGAGTCGTTGTAACACTAATAAGATATAGAAGAATAGGGGGTGGTCGAAGTCCGTAGTTCTCTCAGTCGGTTCGTATGATTTTTTCCCTAAGAATCGTTTTCCTTGTTTCGTCCCCCTCACATCTCCTCCGTTACTCATCGATTTCGCACGATTCTTAAGTCGTTGTAAAACTTATGAGATATAGAAGAATAGGGGGTGGTTGAAGTCTGAAGATCTCTAAGTCGGTTCGTACGATTTTTTTCCCTAGGCATCGTTTTCCTTGTTTCGTCCTCCTCATATCTCTTTCGTTACTCTTCGCTTTTGCACGATTCTTGAGTCATTGTAACACTTATGAGATATAGAAGAATAGGGGGTGGTCGAAGTCTGAAGTTCTCTTAGTCGGTTCGTATGATTTTCTCCCTAAGAATCATTTTCCTTGTTTCGTCCCCGTCACATCTCCTCCGTTACTCATCGATTTCGCACGATTCTTAAGTCGTTGTAAAACTTATGAGATATAGAAGAATAGGGGGTGGTTGAAGTCTGAAGATCTCTAAGTCGGTTCGTACGATTTTTTCCCTAGGCATCATTTTCCTTATTTCGTTCCCCTCATATCTCTTTCGTTACTCTTCGCTTTGCACGATTCTTGAGTCATTGTAACACTTATGAGATATAGAAGAATAGGGGGTGGTCGAAGTCTGAAGTTCTCTCAGTCGGTTCGTATGATTTTCTCCCTAAGAATCGTTTTCCTTGTTTCGTCCCCGTCACATCTCCTCCGTTACTCATCGATTTAGCACGATTCTTAAGTCGTTGTAACACTTATGAGATATAGAAAGAATAGGGGGTGGTCGAAATCCGATGTTTTCTCAGTCGATTCATACGATTTTTTCCCTAGGCATCGTTTTCTTTGTTTCATCCCCCTCACATCTCCTTCGTTACTTATCGCTTTCGCACGATTCTTGAGTCATTGTAACACTTATGAGATATAGAAGAATAGGGGGTGGTTGAAATCCGAAGTTCTCTCAGTCGATTTGTACGATTTTTTTCCCTATGCATCGTTTTCCTTGTTTAGTCCCCCTGACATCTCTTTCCTTACTCATTGGTTTTGAACGAATCATGAGTCATTGTAACACTAATAAGATATAGATGAATAGGGGGTGGTCGAAGTCTGAAGTTCTCTCAGTCGATTCGTACGATTTATTCCCTAGCCATCGTTTTCCTTGTTTCGTCCCCCTGACATCTCTTTCCTTACTCATTTGTTTCGAATGATTCTTGAGTCGTTGTAACACTAATAAGATATAGAAGAATAGGGGGTGGTCGAAGTCCGAAGTTCTCTCAGTCGGTTCGTATGATTTTTTCCCTAAGAATCGTTTTCCTTGTTTCGTCCCCCTCGTATCTCTTTCGTTACTCTTCGCTTTTGCACGATTCTTGAGTCATTGTAACTCTTATGAGATATAGCAGAATAGGGGGTGGTCGAAGTCTGAAGTTCTCTTAGTCGGTTCGTATGATTTTCACCCTTGGCATCGTTTTCCTTGTTTAGTCCCCCTGACATCTCTTTCCTTACTCATTGGTTTTGAACGAATCATGAGTCATTGTAACACTAATAAGATATAAATGAATAGGGGGTGGTCGAAGTCCGAAGTTCTCTCAGTCGAGTCGTACGATTTATTCCCTAGGCATCGTTTTCCTTGTTTCGTCCCCCTGACATCTCTTTCCTTACTCATTGGTTTCGAATGATTCTTGAGTCGTTGTAACACTAATAAGATATAGAAGAATAGGGGGTGGTCGAAGTCCGAAGTTCTCTCAGTCGGTTCGTATGATTTTTTCCCTAAGAATCGTTTTCCTTGTTTCGTCCCCCTCACATCTCCTCCGTTACTCATCGATTTCGCACGATTCTTAAGTCGTTGTAACACTTATGAGATATAGATGAATAGGGGGTGGTTGAAGTCTGAAGATCTCTAAGTCGGTTCGTACGATTTTTTTCCCTAAGCATCGTTTTCCTTGTTTCGTCCTCCTCATATCTCTTTCGTTACTCTTCGCTTTTGCACGATTCTTGAGTCATTGTAACACTTATGAGATATAGAAGAATAGGGGGTGGTCGAAGTCTGAAGTTCTCTCAGTCGGTTCGTATGATTTTCTCCCTAAGAATCGTTTTCCTTGTTTCGTCCCCGTCACATCTCCTCCGTTACTCATCGATTTAGCACGATTCTTAAGTCGTTGTAACACTTATGAGATATAGAAGAATAGGGGGTGGTCGAAATCCGATGTTCTCTAAGTCGATTCATACGATTTTTTCCCTAGGCATCGTTTTCTTTGTTTCATCCCCCTCACATCTCCTTCGTTACTTATCGCTTTCGCACGATTCTTGAGTCATTGTAACACTTACGAGATATAGAAAATAGGGGGTGGTCGAAATCCGAAGTTCTCTCAGTCGATTTGTACGATTTTTTTCCATAGGCATCATTTTCCTTGTTTAGTCCCCCTGACATCTCTTTCCTTACTCATTGGTTTTGAACGAATCATGAGTCATTGTAACACTAATAAGATATAGATGAATAGGGGGTGGTCGAAGTCCGAAGTTCTCTCAGTCGATTCGTACGATTTATTCCCTAGGCATCGTTTTCCTTGTTTCGTCCCCTTGACATCTCTTTCCTTACTCATTGGTTTCGAATGATTCTTGAGTCGTTGTAACACTAATAAGATATAGAAGAATAGGGGGTGGTCGAAGTCCGAAGTTCTCTCAGTCGGTTCGTATGATTTTTTCCCTAAGAATCGTTTTCCTTGTTTCGTCCCCCTCATATCTCTTTCGTTACTCTTCGCTTTTGCACGATTCTTGAGTCATTGTTACTCTTATGAGATATAGAAGAATAGGGGGTTGTCGAAGTCCGAAGTTCTCTCAGTCGATTCGTACGATTTATTCCCTAGGCATCGTTTTCCTTGTTTCGTCCCCCTGACATCTCTTTCCTTACTCATTGGTTTCGAATGATTCTTGAGTCGTTGTAACACTAATAAGATATAGAAGAATAGGGGGTGGTCGAAGTCCAAGTTCTCTCAGTCGGTTCGTATGATTTTTTCCCTAAGAATCGTTTTCCTTGTTTCGTCCCCCTCATATCTCTTTCGTTACTCTTCGCTTTTTTGCACGATTCTTGAGTCATTGTAACTCTTATGAGATATAGAAGAATAGGGGGTGGTCGAAGTCTGAAGTTCTCTTAGTCGGTTCGTATGATTTTCACCCTTGGCATCGTTTTCCTTGTTTAGTCCCCCTGACATCTCTTTCCTTACTCATTGGTTTTGAACGAATCATGAGTCATTGTAACACTAATAAGATATAAATGAATAGGGGGTGGTCGAAGTCCGAAGTTCTCTCAGTCGAGTCGTACGATTTATTCCCTAGGCATCGTTTTCCTTGTTTCGTCCCCCTGACATCTCTTTCCTTACTCATTGGTTTCGAATGATTCTTGAGTCGTTGTAACACTAATAAGATATAGAAGAATAGGGGGTGGTCGAAGTCCGAAGTTCTCTCAGTCGGTTCGTATGATTTTTTCCCTAAGAATCGTTTTCCTTGTTTCGTCCCCCTCACATCTCCTCCGTTACTCATCGATTTCGCACGATTCTTAAGTCGTTGTACCACTTATGAGATATAGAAGAATAGGGGGGGTGTCAGAAGTCTGAAAGTTCTCTCAGTCGGTTTCGTTATGATTTTCTCCCTAAGAATCGTTTTCCTTGTTTCGTCCCGTCACATCTCCTCCGTTACTCATCGATTTAGCACGATTCTTAAGTCGTTGTAACACTTATGAGATATAGAAG
The DNA here is from genome assembly GCA_001642375.2 of Mentha longifolia. NCBI lineage: Eukaryota > Viridiplantae > Streptophyta > Magnoliopsida > Lamiales > Lamiaceae > Mentha > Mentha longifolia. Next base: position 8,663,273 of record CM038119.1, read on the forward strand.
AATAGGGGGGTGGTCGAAATCCGATGTTCTCTAAGTCGATTCATACGATTTTTTCCCTAGGCATCGTTTTCTTTGTTTCATCCCCCTCACATCTCCTTCGTTACTTATCGCTTTCGCACGATTCTTGAGTCATTGTAACACTTACGAGATAAAGAGAAATAGGGGGTGGTCGAAATCCGAAGTTCTCTCAGTCGATTTGTACGAATTTTTTCCATAGGCATCATTTTCCTTGTTTAGTCCCCCTGACATCTCGTTCCGTACTCATGGTTTTGAACGAATCATGAGTCATTGTACACTAATAGATATAG
>CM038119.1:8663680-8751353 GCA_001642375.2 Mentha longifolia
TCCCATAACTGTTACAAGGAGACGAGAACCGTTCGAAACAGATGAGTAAGGAAGGAGATTGAGAGGCGAGAAACAGTAAAAATGATGTCTTGGAGAAAATCGCTCAAAATGAGCGGAGATTAATTCGGACTTTGACCACCCCCTATTGTTACCCATCCCATAGGTGTTTACAACGACACGAGAACCGTTCGAAATTGAGTAACGAAAGAGATTGGGGAGGGGTGATATAGAAAATGATGCCTTGAGAGAAAATTGCTCGAAATGAGCGGAGATAAATTCAGACTTCGACCACCCCCTATTGTTACCCATCCAAAAGTGTTACAAGGACACGAAAACCGTTCGAAACGGATGAGTAACGAAGGAGATTGAAATCAAGAAAGAGTAAAAATTGCCTTGGGAGAAAATCGCTCGAAATGAGCGGAGATAAATTCGGACTTCGACCACCACCCTATTGTTACCCATCCCATAAGTGTTACAACCGACACGAGAACCGTTCGAAATGGATGAGTAACGAAGGAGATTGGGGGAGAGAGGGAATGAATGAAGGGAAAGAATAATGCATGTTGAGATTGAGTGGCAAGAATTGTAAAATAATGATGCGTTGGGAGAAACCCGCTCAAAATAAGTGCATATAAATCGAAATTTGTTCACCCCCTATTGTACCCATCCCATAGTATTACAACCGAAAGAACCATTAGATACGGATGAGTATCGATGAGATTGGGGAGGGGTGATATAGGGAAAACGATGCCCTTGGGGATAAAATCGCTCGAAATGAGCACTATAATTCGGACTTCAACCACCCATTATTGTTATCCACCCATACGTGTTACAAGGAGACGAAATCCTCGTCTCGAAGAGATGAGTTAACGAAGAGGAGATGAGAGGTAAGAAACTGTAAAAATGATGCCTTGGGAGAAAAATCGCTCAAAATGAGCGAGATTAATTCGGACTTTGACAACCCCCTATGTTATCCATCACAAAGTGTTACAAAGAAAGGAGAAACGGTCGAACGGATGAGTAACGAAGGAGATTGGTGAGAGGTGAAAATTGGTAAATGATGCCTTGGTAGAAAATTTCTTGAAAATAACCGAGATATAAAATTCAGACTTTCGACCCCCTATTGTTACCCCATCCCATAAGTGTTAACATGACACGAAGAACCGTTCGAAACAGGATGAGTAACGAAGGAGATTGAGAGGCAAGAAACAGTGAAAAATGATGCCTTGGGAGAAAATCGCTCGAAATGAGCGGAGATAAATTCGGGCTTTGATCCCCCCTATTGTTACACATCCCATAAGTGTTACAACGACACGAGAACCTTCGAACGGATGAGTACGAAGGAGATTGGGGAGGGGTGATATAGGGAAAACGATGCCTTGGGATAAAATCGCTCGAAATGAGCACTGATAAATTCGGACATCGACCACCCCTATTGTTATCCATCCCATAAGTGTTACAAGGAGGACGAAACCGTTCGAACAGATGAGTAACGAAGGAGATTGAGAGGCAAGAAACAGTAAAAATAATGCCTTGGGAGAAAATCGCTCAAAATGAGCGGAGATTAATTCGGACTTTGACCACCCCTATTGTTACCCATCCCATAGTGTTACAACGAGACTGAGAACCGTTCGAAACAGATGAGTAACGAAGGAGATTGAAGGCAAGAAACAGTAAAAATGATGCCTTGGGAGAAAATCGCTCGAAATGAGCGGAGATAAATTCGGACTTCGACCACCCCCTATTGTTATTCATCCATAAGTGTTACAAAGAAATGAGAAACGTTCGAAACGGATGAGTAACGAAGGAGATTGGGGAGAGGTGAAATGGGAAAAATGATGCCTTGGGAGAAAATTGCTCGAAATAACAAGAGATAAATTCGGACTTCGACCACCCCTTATTGTTACCCATCCCATAAGTGTTACAAGGACACGAAAACCGTTCGAAACGGATGAGTAACGAAGGAGATTGAGAGGCAAGAACAGTAAAAATGATGCCTTGGGAGAAAATCGCTCGAAATGAGCGAGATTAATTCGGACTTTGACCACCCACCCCCTATTGTTACCCATCCCATAAGTGTTACACGACCCGAGAACCCGTTCGAAACGGATGAGTAACGAAGGTGATGGGGAGAGAGGTGAAATGTGAAAATTGATGCCTTGGGATAAAATCGCTCGAAATGAGCACTGATAAATCGGACTTCGACCACCCCTTATTGTTATCCATCCCATAAGTGTTACAAGAGACGAAAACCGTTCGAAACAGATGAGTAACGAAGGAGATTGAGAGGTAAGAAACTGCAAAAAATGATGCCTTGGGAGAAAATCGCTCAAAATGAGCGGAGATTAATTCGGACTTTGACAACCCCCTATTGTTATCCATCCCATATTGTTACAAAGAAAGGAGAACGGTCGAACGGATGAGAAACGAAGGAGATTGGGGAGAGGTGAAATCGGAAAAAATGATGCATTGGTAGAAAATTGCTTGAAATAACAAGAGATAAATTCGGACTTCGACCACCCCCTATTGTTATCCATCCATAAGTGTTACAAGGACACGAAAACCGTTCGAAACGGGTGAGTAAACGAAGGAGATTGAGAGGCAAGAAACAGTAAAAAATGATGCCTTGGGAGAAAATCGCTCGAAATGAGCGGAGATAAATTCGGGCTTTGATCACCCCCTATTGTTACACATCCCATAATTGTTACAACGACACACGAGAACCATTCGAAACGGATGATTAACGAAGGAGATTGGGGAGGGGTGAGATAGGGAAAATAATGCCTTGGGATAAAATCGCTCGAAATGAGCACTGATAAATCCGGACTATCGACCACCCCCTATTGTTATCCATCCCATAAGTGTTACAAGAGAATGAGAATCGTTCGAACCAGATGAGTAACGAAGGAGATTGAGAGGCAAGCAGTAGTGAAAATGAGGCTTTGGAGAAAATCGCTCGAAATGAGCGGAGATAAATTCCGGACTTTCGACCACCCCTATTGTTACCCATCCCATAAGTGTTACATAGAACTGAGAAACCGTTCGAAACAGATGAGTACCGAAGGAGATTGAGAAGCAAGAAACAGTAAAAATGATGCCTTGGGAGAAAATCGCTCGAAATGAGCGGAGATAAATTTGGACTTCGACCACCCCCTATTGTTATTCATCCCATAAGTGTTACAAAGAAATGAGAATCGTTCGAAACGGATGAGTAACGAAGGAGATTGGGGAGAGGTGAAATGGGAAAAATGATGCCTTGGGAGAAAATTGCTCGAAATAACAAGAGATAAATTCGGACTTCGACCACCCCCTATTGTTACCCATCCCATAAGTGTTACAAGGACACGTAAATCGTTCGAAACGGATGAGTAACGAAGGAGATTGAGAGGCAAGAAACAGTAAAAATGATGCCTTGGGAGAAAATCGCTCGAAATGAGCAGAGATTAATTCGGACTTTGACCACCACCCCCTATTGTTACCCATCCCATAAGTGTTACAACGACCCGAGAACCGTTCGAAACGGATGAGTAACGAAGGTGATTGGGGAGAGAGGTGAAATGTGAAAAATGATGCCTTGGGATAAAATCGCTCGAAATGAGCACTGATAAATTCGGACTTCGACCACCCCTTATTGTTATCCATCCCATAAGTGTTACAAGGAGACGAAAACCGTTCGAAACAGATGAGTAACGAAGGAGATTGAGAGGTAAGAAACTGTAAAAAATGATGCCTTGGGAGAAAATCGCTCAAAATGAGCGGAGATTAATTCGGACTTGACAACCCCCTATTGTTATCCATCCCATAAGTGTTACAAAGAAAGGAGAAACGGTCGAACGGATGAGAAACGAAGGAGATTGGGAGAGGTGAAATCGGAAAATGATGCATTGGTAGAAAATTGCTTGAAATAACAAGAGATAAATTCGGACTTCGACCACCCCCTATTGTTACCCATCCCATAAGTGTTACAAGGACACGAAACCGTTCGAAACGGGTGAGTAACGAAGGAGATTGAGAGGCAAGAAACAGTAAAAATGATGCCTTGGGAGAAAATCGCTCGAAATGAGCGGAGATAAATTCGGGCTTTGATCACCCCCTATTGTTACACATCCCATAAGTGTTACAACGACACGAGAACCATTCGAAACGGATGAGTAACGAAGGAGATTGGGGAGGGGTGAGATAGGGAAAATAATGCCTTGGGATAAAATCGCTCGAAATGAGCACTGATAAATCCGGACATCGACCACCCCCTATTGTTATCCATCCCATAAGTGTTACAAAGAAATGAGAATCGTTCGAACCAGATGAGTAACGAAGGAGATTGAGAGGCAAGCAAGTAGTGAAAATGAGGCGTTGGGAGAAAATCGCTCGAAATGAGCGGAGATAAATTCGGACTTCGACCACCCCTTATTGTTACCCATCCCATAAGTGTTACAATGAGATGAGAACCGTTCGAAACAGATGAGTACCGAAGGAGATTGAGAAGCAAGAAACAGTAAAAATGATGCCTTGGGAGAAAATCGCTCGAAATGAGCGGAGATAAATTTGGACTTCGACCACCCCCTATTGTTATCCATCCTATAAGTGTTACAAAGAAATGAGAATCGTTCGAAACGGATGAGTAACGAAGGAGATTGGGGAGAGGTGAAATGGGAAAAATGATGCATTGGGAGAAAATTGCTCGAAATAACAAGAGATAAATTCGGACTTCGACCACCCCCTATTGTTACCCATCCCATAAGTGTTACAAGGACACGTAAATCGTTCGAAACGGATGAGTAACGAAGGAGATTGAGAGGCAAGAAACAGTAAAAATGATGCCTTGGGAGAAAATCGCTCGAAATGAGCAGAGATTAATTCGGACTTTGACCACCCACCCCCTATTGTTACCCATCCCATAAGTGTTACAACGACCCGAGAACCGTTCGAAACGGATGAGTAACGAAGGTGATTGGGGAGAGAGGTGAAATGTGAAAAATGATGCCTTGGGATAAAATCGCTCGAAATGAGCACTGATAAATTCGGACTTCGACCACCCCCTATTGTTATCCATCCCATAAGTGTTACAAGGAGACGAGAACCGTTCGAAACAGATGAGTAACGAAGGAGATTGAGAGGCAAGAGACAGTAAATATGATGCCTTGGGAGAAAATCGCTCAAAATGAGAGGACATTAATTCGGACTTTGACTACCCCCTATTGTTACCCATCCCATAAGTGTTACAACGACACAAGAACCGTTCGAAACGGATGAGTAACGAATGAGATTGGGGAGGGGTGATATAGGGAAAACGATGCCTTGGGATAAAATCGCTCGAAATGAGCACTGATAAATTCGGACTTCGACCACCCCTTATTGTTATCCATCCCATAAGCGTTACAAGCAGACGAGAACCGTTCGAAACAGATGAGTAACGAAGGAGATTGAGAGGCCAGAAATTGTAAAAATGATGCCTTGGGAGAAAATCGCTCAAAATGAGCGGAGATTAATTCGGACTTTGACCACCCCCTATTGTTACCCATCCCATAAGTGTTACAACGACACGAGAACCGTTCGAAATGGATGAGTAATGAAGGGGATTGGGGAGGGGTGATATAGGGAAAATGATGCCTTGGGATAAAATCTCTCGAAATGAGCACTGATAAATTCTGACTTCGACCACCCCTTATTGTTACCCATCCATAAGTGTTACAAGGAGACGAGAACCTTTCGAAACAGATGAGTAACGAAGGAGATTGAGAGGCAAGAGACAGTAAATATGATGCCTTGGGAGAAAATCGCTAAAAATGAGCGGAGATTAATTCGGACTTTGACCACCCCCTATTGTTACCCATCCCGTAAGTGTTACAACGACACGAGAACTGTTCGAAACCGATGAGTAACGAAGGAGATTGGGAGAGAGGTGAAATGGGAAAAATAATGCCTTGGGAGAAAATTGCACGAAATAACAAGAGATAAATTCGGACTTCGACCACCCCCTATTGTTACCCATCCCATAAGTGTTGCAAGGACACGAGAACCGTTTGAAACGGATAAATAACGAAGGAGATTGAGTGGCAAGAAACTGTAAAATGATGCCTTGGGAGAAAACCGCTCAAAATGAGTGGAGATAAATTCAAACTTTGATCACCCCCTATTGTTACCCATCCCATAAGTATTACAACGACACAAGAACCGTTCGAAACGGATGAGTAACAAATGAGATTGGGGAGGGGTGATATAGGGAAAATGATGCCTTGGGATAAAATCTCTCGAAATGAGCACTGATAAATTCTGACTTCGACCACCCCTTATTGTTACCCATCCCATAAGTGTTACAAGGAGACGAGAACCGTTCGAAACAGTTGAGTAACGAAGGAGATTGAGAGGCAAGAAACTGTAAAAATGATGCCTTGGGAGAAAATCGCTCAAACTGAGCGGAGATTAATTCGGACTTTGACCACCCCCTATTGTTACCCATCCCATAAGTGTTACAACGACACGTGAACCGTTCGAAACGGATGAGTAACGAAGGAGATTGGGGAGAGAGGTGAAATGGGAAAAATAATGCCTTGGGAGAAAATTGCTCGAAATAACAAGAGATAAATTCGGACTTCGACCACCCCCTATTGTTACACATCCCATAAGTGTTACAAGGACACGAGAACCGTTTGAAACGGATGAATAACGAAGGAGATTGAGTGGCAAGAAACAGTAAAAATGATGCCTTGGGAGAAAATCGCTCGAAATGAGCGGAGATAAATTCGGGCTTTGATCACCCCCTATTGTTACACATCCCATAAGTGTTACAACGACACTAGAACCGTTCGAAACAGATGAGTAACGAAGGAGATTGGGGAGGGGTGATATAGGGAAAACGATGCCTTGGGATAAAATCGCTCGAAATGAGCACTGATAAATCCGGACTTCGACCACCCCTTATTGTTATCCATCCCATAAGTGTTATAAGGAGACGAGAACCGTTCGAAACAGATGAGTAACGAAGGAGATTGAGAGGCAAGAAATAGTGAAAATGAGACGTTGGGAGAAAATCGTTCGAAATGAGCGGAGATAAATTCGGACTTTGACCACCCCTTTTGTTACCCATCCCATAAGTGTTACAATCAGATGAGAACCGTTCGAAACAGATGAGTAACGAAGGAGATTGAAAGGCAAGAAACAGTAAAAATGATGCCTTGGGAGAAAATCGCTCGAAATGAGCGGAGATAAATTCGGACTTCGACCACCCCCTATTGTTATTTATCCCATAAGTGTTACAACGACACAAGAACCGTTCGAAACCGATGAGTAACGAAGGAGATTGGGGAGAGAGGTGAAATGGGAAAAATAATGCCTTGGAGAAAATTGCTCGAAATAACAAGAGATTAATTCGGACTTTGACCACCCCCTATTGTTACCCATCCCATAAGTGTTGCAAGGACACGAGAACCGTTCGAAACCGATGAGTAACGAAGGAGATTGGGGAGAGAGGTGAAATGGGAAAAATAATGCCTTGGGAGAAAATTGCTCGAAATAACAAGAGATAAATTCGGACTTCGACCACCCCCTATTGTTACCCATCCCATAAGTGTTGCAAGGACACGAGAACCGTTTGAAACGGATAAATAACGAAGGAGATTGAGTGGCAAGAAACTGTAAAAATGATGCCTTGGGAGAAAACCACTCAAATGAGTGGAGATAAATTCAACTTTGATCACCCCCTATTGTTACCCATCCCATAAGTATTACAACGACACAAGAACCGTTCGAAACGGATGAGTAACAAATAAGATTGGGGAGGGGTGATATAGGGAAAACGATGCCTTAGGATAAAATCGCTCGAAATGAGCACTGATAAATTCGGACTTCAACCACCCCTTAATGTTATCCATCCCATAAGTGTTACAAGGAGACGAGAACCGTTCGAAAAGTGAGTAACGAAGGAGATTGAGAGGCAAGAAACTGTAAAAATGATGCCTTGGGAGAAAATCGCTCAAACTGAGCGGAGATTAATTCGGACTTTGACCACCCCCTATTGTTACCCATCCCATAAGTGTTACAACGACACGTGAACCGTTCGAAACGGATGAGTAACGAAGGAGATTGGGGAGAGAGGTGAAATGGGAAAAATAATGCCTTGGGAGAAAATTGCTCGAAATAACAAGAGATAAATTCGGACTTCGACCACCCCCTATTGTTACACATCCCATAAGTGTTACAAGGACACGAGAACCGTTTGAAACGGATGAATAACGAAGGAGATTGAGTGGCAAGAAACAGTAAAAATGATGCCTTGGGAGAAAATCGCTCGAAATGAGCGAAGATAAATTCGGGCTTTGATCACCCCCTATTGTTACACATCCCATAAGTGTTACAACGACACTAGAACCGTTCGAAACGGATGAGTAACGAAGGAGATTGGGGAGGGGTGATATAGGGAAAACGATGCCTTGGGATAAAATCGCTCGAAATGAGCACTGATAAATCCGGACTTCGACCACCCCTTATTGTAATCCATCCCATAAGTGTTATAAGGAGACGAGAACCGTTCGAAACAGATGAGTAACGAAGGAGATTGAGAGGCAAGAAATAGTGAAAATGAGACGTTGGGAGAAAATCGTTCGAAATGAGCGGAGATAAATTCGGACTTTGACCACCCCTTATTGTTACCCATCCCATAAGTGTACAATCAGATGAGAACCGTTCGAAACAGATGAGTAACGAAGGAGATTGAGAGGCAAGAAACAGTAAAAATGATGCCTTGGGAAAAAATCGCTCGAAATGAGCGGAGATAAATTCGGACTTCGACCACCCCCTATTGTTATTTATCCCATAAGTGTTACAACGACACGAGAACCGTTCGAAATGGATGAGTAATGAAGGGAGATTGGGGAGGGGTGATATAGGGAAAATGATGCCTTGGGATAAAATCTCTCGAAATGAGCACTGATAAATTCGGACTTCGACCACCCCCTATTGTTATCCATCCCATAAGTGTTACAAGGAGACGAGAACCGTTCGAAACAGATGAGTAACGAAGGAGATTGAGAGGCAAGAGACAGTAAATATGATGCCTTGGGAGAAAATCGCTCAAAATGAGCGGAGATTAATTCGGACTTTGACCACCCCCTATTGTTACCATCCCGTAAGTGTTACAAACGACACGAGACCGTTCGAAACGGATGAGTAACGAGGAGATTTGGGGAGAGAGGTGAACTGGGCAAGAATCATGCCTTGGGATACAATTGCTCGAAATCACCAGAGATAAATTCGGACTTCGACCACCCCCTATTGTTACCCATCCCATAAGTGTTGCAAGGACACGAGAACCGTTTGAAACGGATGAATACGAAGGAGATTGAGTGGCAAGAAACTGTAAAAATGATGCCTTGGGAGAAAACCGCTCAAAATGAGTGGAGATAAATTCGAACTTTGATCACCCCCTATTGTTACCCATCCCATAAGTATTACAACGACACAAGAACCATTCGAAACGGATGAGTAACAAATGAATTGGGGAGGGGTGATATAGGGAAAACGATGCCTGGGAATAAAATCGCTCGAAATGAGCACTGATAAATTCGGACTTTCGACCACCCCGTATTGTTATCCATCCCATAAGTGTTACAAGGAGACGAGAACCGTTCGAAACAGATGAGTAACGAAGGAGATTGAGAGGCAAGAAACTGTAAAAATGATGCCTTGGGAGAAAATCGCTCAAACTGAGCGGAGATTAATTCGGACTTTGACCACCCCCTATTGTTACCCATCCCATAAGTGTTACAACGACACGTGAACCGTTCGAAACGGATGAGTAACGAAGGAGATTGGGGAGAGAGGTGAAATGGGAAAAATAATGCCTTGGGAGAAAATTGCTCGAAATAACAAGAGATAAATTCGGACTTCGACCACCCCCTATTGTTACACATCCCATAAGTGTTACAAGGACACGAGAACCGTTTGAAACGGATGAATAACGATGGAGATTGAGTGGCAAGAAACAGTAAAAATGATGCCTTGGGAGAAAATCGCTCGAAATGAGCGGAGATAAATTCGGGCTTTGATCACCCCCTATTGTTACATATCCCATAAGTGTTACAACGACACTAGAACCGTTCGAAACGGATGAGTAACGAAGGAGATTGGGGAGGGGTGATATAGGGAAAACAATGCCTTGGGATAAAATCGCTCGGAATGAGCACTGATAAATCCGGACTTCGACCACCCCCTATTGTTATCCATCCCATAAGTGTTACAAAGAAATGAGAATCGTTCGAACCAGATGAGTAACGAAGGAGATTGAGAGGCAAGAAATAGTGAAAATGAGGCGTTGGGAGAAAATCGTTCGAAATGAGCGGAGATAAATTCGGACTTCGACCACCCCTTATTGTTACCCATCCCATAAGTGTTACAATCAGATGAGAACCGTTCGAAACAGATGAGTAACGAAGGAGATTGAGAGGCAAGAAACAGTAAAAATGATGCCTTGGGAAAAAATCGCTCGAAATGAGCGGAGATAAATTCGGACTTCGACCACCCCCTATTGTTATTTATCCCATAAGTGAGACAACGACACAAGAACCGTTCGAAATGGATGAGTAATGAAGGGGATTGGGGAGGGGTGATATAGGGAAAATGATGCCTTGGGATAAAATCGCTCGAAATGAGCACTGATAAATTCGGACTTCGACCACCCCCTATTGTTATCCATCCCATAAGTGTTACAAGGAGACGAGAACCGTTCGAAACAGATGAGTAACAAAGGAGATTGAGAGGCAAGAGACAGTAAATATGATGCCTTGGGAGAAAATCGCTCAAAATGAGCGGAGATTAATCCGGACTTTGACCACCCCCTATTGTTACCCATCCCGTAAGTGTTACAACGACACGAGAACCGTTCGGAACGGATGAGTAACGAAGGAGATTGGGGAGAGAGGTGAAATGGGAAAAATAATGCCTTGGGATAAAATTGCTCGAAATAACAAGAGATAAATTCGGACTTCGACCACCCCCTATTGTTACCCATCCCATAAGTGTTGCAGGGACATGAGAACCGTTTGAAACGGATGAATAACGAAGGAGATTGAGTGGCAAGAAACTGTAAAAATGATGCCTTGGGAGAAAACCGCTCAAAATGAGTGGAGATAAATTCGAACTTTGATCACCCCTTATTGTTACCCATCCCATAAGTATTACAACGACACAAGAACCATTCGAAACGGATGAGTAACAAATGAGATTGGGGAGGGGTGATATAGGGAAAACGATGCCTTGGGATAAAATCGCTCGAAATGAGCACTGATAAATTCGGACTTCGACCACCCCTTATTGTTATCCATCATCCCATAAGTGTTATAAGGAGACGAGAACCGTTCAAAACAGATGAGTAACGAAGGAGATTGAGAGGCAAGAAACTGTAAAAATGATGCCTTGGGAGAAAATCGCTCAAACTGAGCGGAGATTAATTCGGACTGTGACCACCCCCTATTGTTACCCATCCCATAAGTGTTACAACGACAAGTGAACCGTTCGAAACGGATGAGTAACGAAGGAGATTGGGGAGAGAGGTGAAATGGGAAAAATAATGCCTTGGGAGAAAATTGCTCGAAATAACAAGAGATAAATTCGGACTTCGACCACCCCCTATTGTTACACATCCCATAAGTGTTACAAGGACACGAGAACCGTTTGAAACGGATGAATAACGAAGGAGATTGAGTGGCAAGAAACAGTAAAAATGATGCCTTGGGAGAAAATCGCTCGAAATGAGCGGAGATAAATTCGGGCTTTGATCACCCCCTATTGTTACATATCCCATAAGTGTTACAACGACACTAGAACCGTTCGAAACAGATGAGTAACGAAGGAGATTGGGGAGGGGTGATATAGGGAAAACAATGCCTTGGGATAAAATCGCTCGGAATGAGCACTGATAAATCCGGACTTCGACCACCCCCTATTGTTATCCATCCCATAAGTGTTACAAAGAAATGAGAATCGTTCGAACCAGATGAGTAACGAAGGAGATTGAGAGGCAAGAAATAGTGAAAATGAGGCGTTGGGAGAAAATCGTTCGAAATGAGCGGAGATAAATTCGGACTTCGACCACCCCTTATTGTTACCCATCCCATAAGTGTTACAATCAGATGAGAACCGTTCGAAACAGATGAGTAACGAAGGAGATTGAGAGGCAAGAAACAGTAAAAATGATGCCTTGGGAAAAAATCGCTCGAAATGAGCGGAGATAAATTCGGACTTCGACCACCCCCTATTGTTATTTATCCCATAAGTGAGACAACGACACAAGAACCGTTCGAAATGGATGAGTAATGAAGGGGATTGGGGAGGGGTGATATAGGGAAAATGATGCCTTGGGATAAAATCGCTCGAAATGAGCACTGATAAATTCGGACTTCGACCACCCCCTATTGTTATCCATCCCATAAGTGTTACAAGGAGACGAGAACCGTTCGAAACAGATGAGTAACAAAGGAGATTGAGAGGCAAGAGACAGTAAATATGATGCCTTGGGAGAAAATCGCTCAAAATGAGCGGAGATTAATCCGGACTTTGACCACCCCCTATTGTTACCCATCCCGTAAGTGTTACAACGACACGAGAACCGTTCGGAACGGATGAGTAACGAAGGAGATTGGGGAGAGAGGTGAAATGGGAAAAATAATGCCTTGGGATAAAATTGCTCGAAATAACAAGAGATAAATTCGGACTTCGACCACCCCCTATTGTTACCCATCCCATAAGTGTTGCAGGGACATGAGAACCGTTTGAAACGGATGAATAACGAAGGAGATTGAGTGGCAAGAAACTGTAAAAATGATGCCTTGGGAGAAAACCGCTCAAAATGAGTGGAGATAAATTCGAACTTTGATCACCCCCTATTGTTACCCATCCCATAAGTATTACAACGACACAAGAACCATTCGAAACGGATGAGTAACAAATGAGATTGGGGAGGGGTGATATAGGGAAAACGATGCCTTGGGATAAAATCGCTCGAAATGAGCACTGATAAATTCGGACTTCGACCACCCCTTATTGTTATCCATCCCATAAGTGTTATAAGGAGACGAGAACCGTTCGAAACAGATGAGTAACGAAGGAGATTGAGAGGCAAGAAACTGTAAAAATGATGCCTTGGGAGAAAATCGCTCAAACTGAGCGGAGATTAATTCGGACTGTGACCACCCCCTATTGTTACCCATCCCATAAGTGTTACAACGACAAGTGAACCGTTCGAAACGGATGAGTAACGAAGGAGATTGGGGAGAGAGGTGAAATGGGAAAAATAATGCCTTGGGAGAAAATTGCTCGAAATAACAAGAGATAAATTCGGACTTCGACCACCCCCTATTGTTACACATCCCATAAGTGTTACAAGGACACGAGAACCGTTTGAAACGGATGAATAACGAAGGAGATTGAGAGGCAAGAAACAGTAAAAATGATGCCTTGGGAGAAAATCGCTCGAAATGAGCGGAGATAAATTCGGGCTTTGATCACCCCCTATTGTTACATATCCCATAAGTGTTACAACGACACTAGAACCGTTCGAAACGGATGAGTAACGAAGGAGATTGGGGAGGGGTGATATAGGGAAAACAATGCCTTGGGATAAAATCGCTCGGAATGAGCACTGATAAATCCGGACTTCGACCACCCCCTATTGTTATCCATCCCATAAGTGTTACAAAGAAATGAGAATCGTTCGAACCAGATGAGTAACGAAGGAGATTGAGAGGCAAGAAATAGTGAAAATGAGGCGTTGGGAGAAAATCGTTCGAAATGAGCGGAGATAAATTCGGACTTCGACCACCCCTTATTGTTACCCATCCCATAAGTGTTACAATCAGATGAGAACCGTTCGAAACAGATGAGTAACGAAGGAGATTGAGAGGCAAGAAACAGTAAAAATGATGCCTTGGGAAAAAATCGCTCGAAATGAGCGGAGATAAATTCGGACTTCGACCACCCCCTATTGTTATTTATCCCATAAGTGAGACAACGACACAAGAACCGTTCGAAATGGATGAGTAATGAAGGGGATTGGGGAGGGGTGATATAGGGAAAATGATGCCTTGGGATAAAATCGCTCGAAATGAGCACTGATAAATTCGGACTTCGACCACCCCCTATTGTTATCCATCCCATAAGTGTTACAAGGAGACAAGAACCGTTCGAAACAGATGAGTAACAAAGGAGATTGAGAGGCAAGAGACAGTAAATATGATGCCTTGGGAGAAAATCGCTCAAAATGAGCGGAGATTAATCCGGACTTTGACCATCCCCTATTGTTACCCATCCCGTAAGTGTTACAACGACACGAGAACCGTTCGGAACGGATGAGTAACGAAGGAGATTGGGGAGAGAGGTGAAATGGGAAAAATAATGCCTTGGGAGAAAATTGCTCGAAATAACAAGAGATAAATTCGGACTTCGACCACCCCCTATTGTTACCCATCCCATAAGTGTTGCAAGGACACGAGAACCGTTTGAAACGGATGAATAACGAAGGAGATTGAGTGGCAAGAAACTGTAAAAATGATGCCTTGGGAGAAAACCGCTCAAAATGAGTGGAGATAAATTCGAACTTTGATCACCCCCTATTGTTACCCATCCCATAAGTATTACAACGACACAAGAACCATTCGAAACGGATGAGTAACAAATGAGATTGGGGAGGGGTGATATAGGGAAAACAATGCCTTGGGATAAAATCGCTCGAAATGAGCACTGATAAATTCGGACTTCGACCACCCCTTATTGTTATCCATCCCATAAGTGTTATAAGGAGACGAGAACCGTTCGAAACAGATGAGTAACGAAGGAGATTGAGAGGCAAGAAACTGTAAAAATGATGCCTTGGGAGAAAATCGCTCAAACTGAGCGGAGATTAATTCGGACTTTGACCACCCCCTATTGTTACCCATCCCATAAGTGTTACAACGACACGTGAACCGTTCGAAACGGATGAGTAACGAAGGAGATTGGGGAGAGGGGTGAAATGGGAAAAATAATGCCTTGGGAGAAAATTGCTCGAAATAACAAGAGATAAATTCGGACTTCGACCACCCCCTATTGTTACACATCCCATAAGTGTTACAAGGACACGAGAACCGTTTGAAACGGATGAATAACGAAGGAGATTGAGTGGCAAGAAACAGTAAAAATGATGCCTTGGGAGAAAATCGCTCGAAATGAGCGGAGATAAATTCGGGCTTTGATCACCCCCTATTGTTACATATCCATAAGTGTTACAACGACACTAGAACCGTTCGAAACAGATAAGTAACGAAGGAGATTGGGGAGGGGTGATATAGGGAAAACAATGCCTTGGGATAAAATCACTCGGAATGAGCACTGATAAATCCGGACTTCGACCACCCCCTATTGTTATCCATCCCATTAGTGTTACAAAGAAATGAGAATCGTTCGAACCAGATGAGTAACGAAGGAGATTGAGAGGCAAGAAATAGTGAAAATGAGGCGTTGGGAGAAAATCGTTCGAAATGAGCGGAGATAAATTCGGACTTCGACCACCCCTTCTTGTTACTCATCCCATAAGTGTTACAATAGATGAGAACCGTTCGAAACAGATGAGTAACGAAGGAGATTGAGAGGCAAGAAACTGTAAAAATGATGCCTTGGGAAAAAATCGCTCGAAATGAGCGGAGATAAATTCGGACTTCGACCACCCCCTATTGTTATTTATCCCATAAGTGAGACCACGACACTAGAACCGTTCGAAATGGATGAGTAATGAAGGGGATTGGGGAGGGGTGATATAGGGAAAATGATGCCTTGGGATAAAATCGCTCGAAATGAGCATTGATAAATTCGGACTTCGACCACCCCCTATTGTTATCCATCCCATAAGTGTTACAAGGAGATGAGAACCGTTCGAAACAGATGAGTAACGAAGGAGATTGAGAGGCAAGAGACAGAAAATATGATGCCTTGGGAGAAAATCGCTCAAAATGAGAGGAGATTAATTCGGACTTTGACCACCCCCTATTGTTACCCATCCCGTAAGTGTTACAACGACACGAGAACCGTTCAGAACGGATGAGTAACGAAGGAGATTGGGGAGAGAGGTGAAATGGGAAAAATAATGCCTTGGGAGAAAATTGCTCGAAATAACAAGAGATAAATTCGGACTTCGACCACCCCCTATTGTTACCCATCCCATAAGTGTTGCAAGGACACGAGAACCGTTTGAAACGGATGAATAACGAAGGAGATTGAGTGGCAAGAAACTGTAAAAATGATGCCTTGGGAGAAAACCGCTCAAAATGAGTGGAGATAAATTCGAACTTTGATCACCCCCTATTGTTACCCATCCCATAAGTATTACAACGACACAAGAACCATTCGAAACGGATGAGTAACAAATGAGATTGGGGAGGGGTGATATAGGGAAAACGATGCCTTGGGATAATATCGCTCGAAATGAGCACTGATAAATTCGGACTTCGACCACCCCTTATTGTTATCCATCCCATAAGTGTTATAAGGAGACGAGAACCGTTCGAAACAGATGAGTAACGAAGGTGATTGAGAGGCAAGAAACTGTAAAAATGATGCCTTGGGAGAAAATCGCTCAAACTGAGCGGAGATTAATTCGGACTTTGACCACCCCCTATTGTTACCCATCCCATAAGTGTTACAACGACACGTGAACCGTTCGAAACGGATGAGTAACGAAGGAGATTGGGGAGAGGGGTGAAATGGGAAAAATAATGCCTTGGGAGAAAATTGCTCGAAATAACAAGAGATAAATTCGGACTTCGACCACCCCCTATTGTTACACATCCCATAAGTGTTACAAGGACACGAGAACCGTTTGAAACGGATGAATAACGAAGGAGATTGAGTGGCAAGAAACAGTAAAAATGATGCCTTGGGAGAAAATCGCTCGAAATGAGCGGAGATAAATTCGGGCTTTGATCACCCCCTATTGTTACATATCCCATAAGTGTTACAACGACACTAGAACCGTTCGAAACAGATGAGTAACGATGGAGATTGGGGAGGGGTGATATAGGGAAAACAATGCCTTGGGATAAAATCACTCGGAATGAGCACTGATAAATCCGGACTTCGACCACCCCCTATTGTTATCCATCCCATAAGTGTTACAAAGAAATGAGAATCGTTCGAACCAGATGAGTAACGAAGGAGATTGAGAGGCAAGAAATAGTGAAAATGAGGCGTTGGGAGAAAATCGTTCGAAATGAGCGGAGATAAATTCGGACTTCGACCACCCCTTATTGTTACCCATCCCATAAGTGTTACAATCAGATGAGAACCGTTCGAAACAGATGAGTAACGAAGGAGATTGAGAGGCAAGAAACAGTAAAAATGATGCCTTGGGAAAAAATCGCTCGAAATGAGCGGAGATAAATTCGGACTTCGACCACCCCCTATTGTTATTTATCCCATAAGTGAGACAACGACACAAGAACCGTTCGAAATGGATGAGTAATGAAGGGGATTGGGGAGGGGTGATATAGGGAAAATGATGCCTTGGGATAAAATCGCTCGAAATGAGCACTGATAAATTCGGACTTCGACCACCCCCTATTGTTATCCATCCCATAAGTGTTACAAGGAGACGAGAACCGTTCGAAACAGATGAGTAACAAAGGAGATTGAGAGGCAAGAGACAGTAAATATGATGCCTTGGGAGAAAATCGCTCAAAATGAGCGGAGATTAATCCGGACTTTGACCACCCCCTATTGTTACCCATCCCGTAAGTGTTACAACGACACGAGAACCGTTCGGAACGGATGAGTAACGAAGGAGATTGGGGAGAGAGGTGAAATGGGAAAAATAATGCCTTGGGATAAAATTGCTCGAAATAACAAGAGATAAATTCGGACTTCGACCACCCCCTATTGTTACCCATCCCATAAGTGTTGCAGGGACATGAGAACCGTTTGAAACGGATGAATAACGAAGGAGATTGAGTGGCAAGAAACTGTAAAAATGATGCCTTGGGAGAAAACCGCTCAAAATGAGTGGAGATAAATTCGAACTTTGATCACCCCCTATTGTTACCCATCCCATAAGTATTACAACGACACAAGAACCATTCGAAACGGATGAGTAACAAATGAGATTGGGGAGGGGTGATATAGGGAAAACGATGCCTTGGGATAAAATCGCTCGAAATGAGCACTGATAAATTCGGACTTCGACCACCCCTTATTGTTATCCATCCCATAAGTGTTATAAGGAGACGAGAACCGTTCGAAACAGATGAGTAACGAAGGAGATTGAGAGGCAAGAAACTGTAAAAATGATGCCTTGGGAGAAAATCGCTCAAACTGAGCGGAGATTAATTCGGACTTTGACCACCCCCTATTGTTACCCATCCCATAAGTGTTACAACGACAAGTGAACCGTTCGAAACGGATGAGTAACGAAGGAGATTGGGGAGAGAGGTGAAATGGGAAAAATAATGCCTTGGGAGAAAATTGCTCGAAATAACAAGAGATAAATTCGGACTTCGACCACCCCCTATTGTTACACATCCCATAAGTGTTACAAGGACACGAGAACCGTTTGAAACGGATGAATAACGAAGGAGATTGAGTGGCAAGAAACAGTAAAAATGATGCCTTGGGAGAAAATCGCTCGAAATGAGCGGAGATAAATTCGGGCTTTGATCACCCCCTATTGTTACATATCCCATAAGTGTTACAACGACACTAGAACCGTTCGAAACGGATGAGTAACGAAGGAGATTGGGGAGGGGTGATAGGGAAAACAATGCCTTGGGATAAAATCGCTCGGAATGAGCACTGATAAATCCGGACTTCGACCACCCCCTATTGTTATCCATCCCATAAGTGTTACAAAGAAATGAGAATCGTTCGAACCAGATGAGTAACGAAGGAGATTGAGAGGCAAGAAATAGTGAAAATGAGGCGTTGGGAGAAAATCGTTCGAAATGAGCGGAGATAAATTCGGACTTCGACCACCCCTTATTGTTACCCATCCCATAAGTGTTACAATCAGATGAGAACCGTTCGAAACAGATGAGTAACGAAGGAGATTGAGAGGCAAGAAACAGTAAAAATGATGCCTTGGGAAAAAATCGCTCGAAATGAGCGGAGATAAATTCGGACTTCGACCACCCCCTATTGTTATTTATCCCATAAGTGAGACAACGACACAAGAACCGTTCGAAATGGATGAGTAATGAAGGGGATTGGGGAGGGGTGATATAGGGAAAATGATGCCTTGGGATAAAATCGCTCGAAATGAGCACTGATAAATTCGGACTTCGACCACCCCCTATTGTTATCCATCCCATAAGTGTTACAAGGAGACAAGAACCGTTCGAAACAGATGAGTAACAAAGGAGATTGAGAGGCAAGAGACAGTAAATATGATGCCTTGGGAGAAAATCGCTCAAAATGAGCGGAGATTAATCCGGACTTTGACCACCCCCTATTGTTACCCATCCCGTAAGTGTTACAACGACACGAGAACCGTTCGGAACGGATGAGTAACGAAGGAGATTGGGGAGAGAGGTGAAATGGGAAAAATAATGCCTTGGGAGAAAATTGCTCGAAATAACAAGAGATAAATTCGGACTTCGACCACCCCCTATTCTTACCCATCCCATAAGTGTTGCAAGGGACATGAGAACCGTTTGAAACGGATGAATAACGAAGGAGATTGAGTGGCAAGAAACTGTAAAAATGATGCCTTGGGAGAAAACCGCTCAAAATGAGTGGAGATAAATTCGAACTTTGATCACCCCCTATTGTTACCCATCCCATAAGTATTACAACGACACAAGAACCATTCGAAACGGATGAGTAACAAATGAGATTGGGGAGGGGTGATATAGGGAAAACAATGCCTTGGGATAAAATCGCTCGAAATGAGCACTGATAAATTCGGACTTCGACCACCCCTTATTGTTATCCATCCCATAAGTGTTATAAGGAGACGAGAACCGTTCGAAACAGATGAGTAACGAAGGAGATTGAGAGGCAAGAAACTGTAAAAATGATGCCTTGGGAGAAAATCGCTCAAACTGAGCGGAGATTAATTCGGACTTTGACCACCCCCTATTGTTACCCATCCCATAAGTGTTACAACGACACGTGAACCGTTCGAAACGGATGAGTAACGAAGGAGATTGGGGAGAGGGGTGAAATGGGAAAAATAATGCCTTGGGAGAAAATTGCTCGAAATAACAAGAGATAAATTCGGACTTCGACCACCCCCTATTGTTACACATCCCATAAGTGTTACAAGGACACGAGAACCGTTTGAAACGGATGAATAACGAAGGAGATTGAGTGGCAAGAAACAGTAAAAATGATGCCTTGGGAGAAAATCGCTCGAAATGAGCGGAGATAAATTCGGGCTTTGATCACCCCCTATTGTTACATATCTCATAAGTGTTACAACGACACTAGAACCGTTCGAAACAGATAAGTAACGAAGGAGATTGGGGAGGGGTGATATAGGGAAAACAATGCCTTGGGATAAAATCACTCGGAATGAGCACTGATAAATCCGGACTTCGACCACCCCCTATTGTTATCCATCCCATTAGTGTTACAAAGAAATGAGAATCGTTCGAACCAGATGAGTAACGAAGGAGATTGAGAGGCAAGAAATAGTGAAAATGAGGCGTTGGGAGAAAATCGTTCGAAATGAGCGGAGATAAATTCGGACTTCGACCACCCCTTCTTGTTACTCATCCCATAAGTGTTACAAATAGATGAGAACCGTTCGAAACAGATGAGTAACGAAGGAGATTGAGAGGCAAGAAACTGTAAAAATGATGCCTTGGGAAAAAATCGCTCGAAATGAGCGGAGATAAATTCGGACTTCGACCACCCCCTATTGTTATTTATCCCATAAGTGAGACCACGACACTAGAACCGTTCGAAATGGATGAGTAATGAAGGGGATTGGGGAGGGGTGATATAGGGAAAATGATGCCTTGGGATAAAATCGCTCGAAATGAGCATTGATAAATTCGGACTTCGACCACCCCCTATTGTTATCCATCCCATAAGTGTTACAAGGAGATGAGAACCGTTCGAAACAGATGAGTAACGAAGGAGATTGAGAGGCAAGAGACAGAAAATATGATGCCTTGGGAGAAAATCGCTCAAAATGAGAGGAGATTAATTCGGACTTTGACCACCCCCTATTGTTACCCATCCCGTAAGTGTTACAACGACACGAGAACCGTTCAGAACGGATGAGTAACGAAGGAGATTGGGGAGAGAGGTGAAATGGGAAAAATAATGCCTTGGGAGAAAATTGCTCGAAATAACAAGAGATAAATTCGGACTTCGACCACCCCCTATTGTTACCCATCCCATAAGTGTTGCAAGGACACGAGAACCGTTTGAAACGGATGAATAACGAAGGAGATTGAGTGGCAAGAAACTGTAAAAATGATGCCTTGGGAGAAAACCGCTCAAAATGAGTGGAGATAAATTCGAACTTTGATCACCCCCTATTGTTACCCATCCCATAAGTATTACAACGACACAAGAACCATTCGAAACGGATGAGTAACAAATGAGATTGGGGAGGGCTGATATAGGGAAAACGATGCCTTGGGATAATATCGCTCGAAATGAGCACTGATATATTCGGACTTCGACCACCCCTTATTGTTATCCATCCCATAAGTGTTATAAGGAGACGAGAACCGTTCGAAACAGATGAGTAACGAAGGTGATTGAGAGGCAAGAAACTGTAAAAATGATGCCTTGGGAGAAAATCGCTCAAACTGAGCGGAGATTAATTCGGACTTTGACCACCCCCTATTGTTACCCATCCCATAAGTGTTACAACGACACGTGAACCGTTCGAAACGGATGAGTAACGAAGGAGATTGGGGAGAGGGGTGAAATGGGAAAAATAATGCCTTGGGAGAAAATTGCTCGAAATAACAAGAGATAAATTCGGACTTCGACCACCCCCTATTGTTACACATCCCATAAGTGTTACAAGGACACGAGAACCGTTTGAAACGGATGAATAACGAAGGAGATTGAGTGGCAAGAAACAGTAAAAATGATGCCTTGGGAGAAAATCGCTCGAAATGAGCGGAGATAAATTCGGGCTTTGATCACCCCCTATTGTTACATATCCCATAAGTGTTACAACGACACTAGAACCGTTCGAAACAGATGAGTAACGATGGAGATTGGGGAGGGGTGATATAGGGAAAACAATGCCTTGGGATAAAATCACTCGGAATGAGCACTGATAAATCCGGACTTCGACCACCCCCTATTGTTATCCATCCCATAAGTGTTACAAAGAAATGAGAATCGTTCGAACCAGATGAGTAACGAAGGAGATTGAGAGGCAAGAAATAGTGAAAATGAGGCGTTGGGAGAAAATCGTTCGAAATGAGCGGAGATAAATTCGGACTTCGACCACCCCTTATTGTTACTCATCCCATAAGTGTTACAAATAGATGAGAACCGTTCGAAACAGATGAGTAACGAAGGAGATTGAGAGGCAAGAAACAGTAAAAATGTTGCCTTGGGAAAAAATCGCTCGAAATGAGCGGAGATAAATTCGGACTTCGACCACCCCCTATTGTTATTTATCCCATAAGTGAGACAACGACACAAGAACCGTTCGAAATGGATGAGTAATGAAGGGGATTGGGGAGGGGTGATATAGGGAAAATGATGCCTTGAGATAAAATCGCTCGAAATGAGCACTGATAAATTCGGACTTCGACCACCCCCTATTGTTATCCATCCCATAAGTGTTACAAGGAGACGAGAACCGTTCGAAACAGATGAGTAACGAAGGAGATTGAGAGGCAAGAGACAGTAAATATGATGCCTTGGGAGAAAATCGCTCAAAATGAGCGGAGATTAATTCGGACTTTGACCACCCCCTATTGTTACCCATCCCGTAAGTGTTACAACGACACGAGAACCGTTCGGAACGGATGAGTAACGAAGGAGATTGGGGAGAGAGGTGAAATGGGAAAAATAATGCCTTGGGAGAAAATTGCTCGAAATAACAAGAGATAAATTCGGACTTCGACCACCCCCTATTGTTACCCATCCCATAAGTGTTGCAAGGACACGAGAACCGTTTGAAACGGATGAATAACGAAAGAGATTGAGTGGCAAGAAACTGTAAAAATGATGCCTTGGGAGAAAACCGCTCAAAATGAGTGGAGATAAATTCGAACTTTGATCACCCCCGATTGTTACCCATCCCATAAGTATTACAACGACACAAGAACCATTCGAAACGGATGAGTAACAAATGAGATTGGGGAGGGGTGATATAGGGAAAACGATGCCTTGGGATAAAATCGCTCGAAATGAGCACTGATAAATTCGGACTTCGACCACCCCTTATTGTTATCCATCCCATAAGTGTTATAAGGAGACGAGAACCGTTCGAAACAGATGAGTAACGAAGGAGATTGAGAGGCAAGAAACTGTAAAAATGATGCCTTGGGAGAAAATCGCTCAAACTGAGCGGAGATTAATTCGGACTTTGACCACCCCCTATTGTTACCCATCCCATAAGTGTTACAACGACACGTGAACCGTTCGAAACGGATGAGTAACGAAGGAGATTGGGGAGAGGGGTGAAATGGGAAAAATAATGCCTTGGGAGAAAATTGCTCGAAATAACAAGAGATAAATTCGGACTTCGACCACCCCCTATTATTACACATCCCATAAGTGTTACAAGGACATGAGAACCGTTTGAAACGGATGAATAACGAAGGAGATTGAGTGGCAAGAAACAGTAAAAATGATGCCTTGGGAGAAAATCGCTCGAAATGAGCGGAGATAAATTCGGGCTTTGATCACCCCCTATTGTTACATATCCCATAAGTGTTACAACGACACTAGAACCGTTCGAAACAGATGAGTAACGAAGGAGATTGGGGAGGGGTGATATAGGGAAAACAATGCCTTGGGATAAAATCACTCGGAATGAGCCTTGATAAATCCGGACTTCGACCACCCCCTATTGTTATCCATCCCATAAGTGTTACAAAGAAATGAGAATCGTTCGAACCAGATGAGTAACGAAGGAGATTGAGAGGCAAGAAATAGTGAAAATGAGGCGTTGGGCTAAAATCGTTCGAAATGAGCGGAGATAAATTCGGACTTCGACCACCCCTTATTGTTACTCATCCCATAAGTGTTACAAACAGATGAGAACCGTTCGAAACAGATGAGTAACGAAGGAGATTGAGAGGCAAGAAACAGTAAAAATGATGCCTTGGGAAAAAATCGCTCGAAATGAGCGGAGATAAATTCGGACTTCGACCACCCCCTATTGTTATTTATCCCATAAGTGAGACAACGACACAAGAACCGTTCGAAATGGATGAGTAATGAAGGGGATTGGGGAGGGGTGATATAGGGAAAATGATGCCTTGGGATAAAATCGCTCGAAATGAGCACTGATAAATTCGGACTTCGACCACCCCCTATTGTTATCCATCCCATAAGTGTTACAAGGAGACGAGAACCGTTCGAAACAGATGAGTAACGAAGGAGATTGAGAGGCAAGAGACAGTAAATATGATGCCTTGGGAGAAAATCGCTCAAAATGAGCGGAGATTAATTCGGACTTTGACCACCCCCTATTGTTACCCATCCCGTAAGTGTTACAACGACACGAGAACCGTTCGGAACGGATGAGTAACGAAGGAGATTGGGGAGAGAGGTGAAATGGGAAAAATAATGCCTTGGGAGAAAATTGCTCGAAATAACAAGAGATAAATTCGGACTTCGACCACCCCCTATTGTTACCCATCCCATAAGTGTTGCAAGGACACGAGAACCGTTTGAAACGGATGAATAACGAAAGAGATTGAGTGGCAAGAAACTGTAAAAATGATGCCTTGGGAGAAAACCGCTCAAAATGAGTGGAGATAAATTCGAACTTTGATCACCCCCGATTGTTACCCATCCCATAAGTATTACAACGACACAAGAACCATTCGAAACGGATGAGTAACAAATGAGATTGGGGAGGGGTGATATAGGGAAAACGATGCCTTGGGATAAAATCGCTCGAAATGAGCACTGATAAATTCGGACTTCGACCACCCCTTATTGTTATCCATCCCATAAGTGTTATAAGGAGACGAGAACCGTTCGAAACAGATGAGTAACGAAGGAGATTGAGAGGCAAGAAACTGTAAAAATGATGCCTTGGGAGAAAATCGCTCAAACTGAGCGGAGATTAATTCGGACTTTGACCACCCCCTATTGTTACCCATCCCATAAGTGTTACAACGACACGTGAACCGTTCGAAACGGATGAGTAACGAAGGAGATTGGGGAGAGGGGTGAAATGGGAAAAATAATGCCTTGGGAGAAAATTGCTCGAAATAACAAGAGATAAATTCGGACTTCGACCACCCCCTATTATTACACATCCCATAAGTGTTACAAGGACATGAGAACCGTTTGAAACGGATGAATAACGAAGGAGATTGAGTGGCAAGAAACAGTAAAAATGATGCCTTGGGAGAAAATCGCTCGAAATGAGCGGAGATAAATTCGGGCTTTGATCACCCCCTATTGTTACATATCCCATAAGTGTTACAACGACACTAGAACCGTTCGAAACAGATGAGTAACGAAGGAGATTGGGGAGGGGTGATATAGGGAAAACAATGCCTTGGGATAAAATCACTCGGAATGAGCACTGATAAATCCGGACTTCGACCACCCCCTATTGTTATCCATCCCATAAGTGTTACAAAGAAATGAGAATCGTTCGAACCAGATGAGTAACGAAGGAGATTGAGAGGCAAGAAATAGTGAAAATGAGGCGTTGGGCTAAAATCGTTCGAAATGAGCGGAGATAAATTCGGACTTCGACCACCCCTTATTGTTACTCATCCCATAAGTGTTACAAACAGATGAGAACCGTTCGAAACAGATGAGTAACGAAGGAGATTGAGAGGCAAGAAACAGTAAAAATGATGCCTTGGGAAAAAATCGCTCGAAATGAGCGGAGATAAATTCGGACTTCGACCACCCCCTATTGTTATTTATCCCATAAGTGAGACAACGACACAAGAACCGTTCGAAATGGATGAGTAATGAAGGGGATTGGGGAGGGGTGATATAGGGAAAATGATGCCTTGGGATAAAATCGCTCGAAATGAGCACTGATAAATTCGGACTTCGACCACCCCCTATTGTTATCCATCCCATAAGTGTTACAAGGAGACGAGAACCGTTCGAAACAGATGAGTAACGAAGGAGATTGAGAGGCAAGAGACAGTAAATATGATACCTTGGGAGAAAATCGCTCAAAATGAGCGGAGATTAATTCGGACTTTGACCACCCCCTATTGTTACCCATCCTGTAAGTGTTACAACGACACGAGAACCGTTCGGAACGGATGAGTAACGAAGGAGATTGGGGAGAGAGGTGAAATGGGAAAAATAATGCCTTGGGAGAAAATTGCTCGAAATAACAAGAGATAAATTCGGACTTCGACCACCCCCTATTGTTACCCATCCCATAAGTGTTGCAAGGACACGAGAACCGTTTGAAACGGATGAATAACGAAAGAGATTGAGTGGCAAGAAACTGTAAAAATGATGCCTTGGGAGAAAACCGCTCAAAATGAGTGGAGATAAATTCGAACTTTGATCACCCCCGATTGTTACCCATCCCATAAGTATTACAACGACACAAGAACCATTCGAAACGGATGAGTAACAAATGAGATTGGGGAGGGGTGATATAGGGAAAACGATGCCTTGGGATAAAATCGCTCGAAATGAGCACTGATAAATTCGGACTTCGACCACCCCTTATTGTTATCCATCCCATAAGTGTTATAAGGAGGCGAGAACCGTTCGAAACAGATGAGTAACGAAGGAGATTGAGAGGCAAGAAACTGTAAAAATGATGCCTTGGGAGAAAATCGCTCAAACTGAGCGGAGATTAATTCGGACTTTGACCACCCCCTATTGTTACCCATCCCATAAGTGTTACAACGACACGTGAACCGTTCGAAACGGATGAGTAACGAAGGAGATTGGGGAGAGGGGTGAAATGGGAAAAATAATGCCTTGGGAGAAAATTGCTCGAAATAACAAGAGATAAATTCGGACTTCGACCACCCCCTATTATTACACATCCCATAAGTGTTACAAGGACATGAGAACCGTTTGAAACGGATGAATAACGAAGGAGATTGAGTGGCAAGAAACAGTAAAAATGATGCCTTGGGAGAAAATCGCTCGAAATGAGCAGAGATAAATTCGGGCTTTGATCACCCCCTATTGTTACATATCCCATAAGTGTTACAACGACACTAGAACCGTTCGAAACAGATGAGTAACGAAGGAGATTGGGGAGGGGTGATATAGGGAAAACAATGCCTTGGGATAAAATCACTCGGAATGAGCACTGATAAATCCGGACTTCGACCACCCCTTATTGTTATCCATCCCATAAGTGTTATAAGGAGACGAGAACCGTTCGAAACAGATGAGTAACGAAGGAGATTGAGAGGTAAGAAATAGTGAAAATGAGGCGTTGGGAGAAAATCGTTCGAAATGAGCGGAGATAAATTCGGACTTCGACCACCCCTTTTTGTTACCCATCCCATAAGTGTTACAATCAGATGAGAACCGTTCGAAACAGATGAGTAACGAAGGAGATTGAGAGGCAAGAAACAGTAAAAATGATGCCTTGGGAGAAAATCGCTCGAAATGAGCGGAGATAAATTCGGACTTTGACCACCCCCTATTGTTATTTATCCCATAAGTGTTACAACGACACAAGAACCGTTCGAAATGGATGAGTAATGAAGGGGATTGGGGAGGGGTGATATAGGGAAAATGATGCCTTGGGATAAAATCTCTCGAAATGAGCACTGATAAATTCGGACTTCGACCACCCCCTATTGTTATCCATCCCATAAGTGTTACAAGGAGACGAGAACCGTTCGAAACAGATGAGTAACGAAGGAGATTGAGAGGCAAGAGACAGTAAATATGATGCCTTGGGAGAAAATCGCTCAAAATGAGCAGAGATTAATTCGGACTTTGACCACCCCCTATTGTTACCCATCCCGTAAGTGTTACAACGACACGAGAACCGTTCGAAACGGATGAGTAACGAAGGAGATTGGGGAGAGAGGTGAAATGGGAAAAATAATGCCTTGGGAGAAAATTGCTCGAAATCACAAGAGATAAATTCGGACTTCGACCACCCCCTATTGTTACCCATCCCATAAGTGTTGCAAGGACACGAGAACCGTTTGAAACGGATGAATAACGAAGGAGATTGAGTGGCAAGAAACTGTAAAAATGATGCTTTGGGAGAAAACCGCTCAAAATGAGTAGAGATAAATTCGAACTTTGATCACCCCCTATTGTTACCCATCCCATAAGTATTACAACGACACAAGAACCATTCGAAACGGATGAGTAACAAATGAGATTGGGGAGGGGTGATATAGGGAAAATGATGCCTTGGGATAAAATCGCTCGAAATGAGCACTGATAAATTCGGACTTCGACCACCCCTTATTGTTATCCATCCCATAAGTGTTACAAGGAGATGAGAACCGTTCGAAACAGATGAGTAACGAAGGAGATTGAGTGGCAAGAAACAGTAAAAATGAGGCGTTGGGAGAAAATCGTTCGAAATGAGCGGAGATAAATTCGGACTTCGACCACCCCTTATTGTTACTCATCCCATAAGTGTTACAAACAGATGAGAACCGTTCGAAACAGATGAGTAACGAAGGAGGTTGAGAGGCAAGAAACAGTAAAAATGATGCCTTGGGAAAAAATCGCTCGAAATGAACGGAGATAAATTCGGACTTCGACCACCCCCTATTGTTATTTATCCCATAAGTGAGACAACGACACAAGAACCGTTCGAAATGGATGAGTAATGAAGGGGATTGGGGAGGGGTGATATAGGGAAAATGATGCCTTGGGATAAAATCGCTCGAAATGAGCACTGATAAATTTGGACTTCGACCACCCCCTATTGTTATCCATCCCATAAGTGTTACAAGGAGACGAGAACCGTTCAAAACAGATGAGTAACGAAGGAGATTGAGAGGCAAGAGACAGTAAATATGATGCCTTGGGAGAAAATCGCTCAAAATGAGCGGAGATTAATTCGGACTTTGACCACCCCCTATTGTTACCCATCCCGTAAGTGTTACAACGACACGAGAACCGTTCGGAACGGATGAGTAACGAAGGAGATTGGGGAGAGAGGTGAAATGGGAAAAATAATGCCTTGGGAGAAAATTGCTCGAAATAACAAGATATAAATTCGGACTTCGACCACCCCCTATTGTTACCCATCCATAAGTGTTGCAGGACCGAGAACCGTTTGAACGGATGAATAACGAAGGAGATTGAGTGGCAAGAAACTGAAAAATGATGCCTTGGAGAAATCCGCTCAAAATGAGCGGAGATAATTCGATCGCTTGATCACCCCCTATTGTTACCATCCCATATAGTATTACAACGACACTAAGAAACCATTCGAAAGCGATGAGTAACAAATGAGATTGGGGAGGGTGTGATATAGGAAACTATGCTTGGATAAAATCGCTCGAATGAGCACTGATAAATCCGGACTTCGACACCCCCGTATTGTTATCCATCCATAAGTGTTCTAAGAGAAGAGAACCGTTCGAACCAGATGAGTAACGAAGGAGATTGAGAGGCTAAGAAATAGTGAAAATGAGGCGTTGGGAGAAAATCGTTCGAAATGAGCGGAGATAAATTCGGACTTCGACCACCCCTTTTTGTTACCCATCCCATAAGTGTTACAATCAGATGAGAACCGTTCGAAACAGATGAGTAACGAAGGAGATTGAGAGGCAAGAAACAGTAAAAATGATGTCTTGGGAGAAAATCGCTCGAAATGAGCGGAGATAAATTCGGACTTTGACCACCCCCTATTATTATTTATCCCATAAGTGTTACAACGTCACAAGAACCGTTCGAAATGGATGAGTAATGAAGGGGATTGGGGAGGGGTGATATAGGGAAAATGATGCCTTGGGATAAAATCTCTCGAAATGAGCACTGATAAATTCGGACTTCGACCACCCCCTATTGTTATCCATCCCATAAGTGTTACAAGGAGACGAGAACCGTTCGAAACAGATGAGTAACGAAGGAGATTGAGAGGCAAGAGACAGTAAATATGATGCCTTGGGAGAAAATCGCTCAAAATGAGCGGAGATTAATTCGGACTTTGACCACCCCCTATTGTTACCCATCCCGTAAGTGTTACAACGACACGAGAACCGTTCGAAACGGATGAGTAACGAAGGAGATTGGGGAGAGAGGTGAAATGGGAAAAATAATGCCTTGGGAGAAAATTGCTCGAAATCACAAGAGATAAATTCGGACTTCGACCACCCCTATTGTTACCCATCCATAAGTGTTGCAAGGACACGAGAACCGTTTGAAACGGATGAATAACGAAGGAGATTGAGTGGCCAAGAAACTGTAAAAATGATGCTTTGGGAGAAAACCGCTCAAAATGAGTGGAGATAAATTCGAACTTTGATCACCCCCTATTGTTACCCATCCATAAGTATTACACGACACAAGAACCATTCGAAACGGATGAGTAACAAATGAGATTGGGGAGGGGTGATATAGGGAAAACGATGCCTTGGGATAAAATCGCTCGAAATGAGCACTGATAAATTCGGACTTCGACCACCCCTTATGTTATCCATCCCATAGTGTTACAAGGAGATGAGAACCGTTCGAAACAGATGAGTAACGAAGGAGATTGAGTGGCAAGAAACAGTAAAAATGATGCCTTAGGAGAAAATCGCTCGAAATGAGCGGAGATAAATTCGGGCTTTGATCACCCCCTATTGTTACATATCCCATAAGTGTTACAACGACACTAGAACCGTTCGAAACGGATGAGTAACGAAGGAGATTGGGGAGGGGTGATATAGGGAAAACAATGCCTTGGGATAAAATCGCTCGGAATGAGCACTGATAAATCCGGACTTCGACCACCCCCTATTGTTATCCATCCCATAAATGTTACAAAGAAATGAGAATCGTTCGAACCAGATGAGTAACGAAGGAGATTGAGAGGCAAGAAATAGTGAAAATGAGGCGTTGGGAGAAAATCATTCGAAATGAGCGGAGATAATTCGGACTTCGACCACCCCTTATTGTTACCCATCCCATAAGTGTTACAATCAGATGAGAACCGTTCGAAACAGATGAGTAACGAAGGAGATTGAGAGGCAAGAAACAGTAAAAATGATGCCTTGGGAAAAAATCGCTCGAAATGAGCGGAGATAAATTCGGACTTCGACCACCCCCTATTGTTATTTATCCCATAAGTGAGACAACGACACAAGAACCGTTCGAAATGGATGAGTAATGAAGGGGATTGGGGAGGGGTGATATAGGGAAAATGATCCTTGGGATAAAATCGCTCGAAATGAGCACTGATAAATTCGGACTTCGACCACCCCCTATTGTTATCCATCCCATAAGTGTTACAAGGAGACGAGAACCGTTCGAAACAGATGAGTAACGAAGGAGATTGAGAGGCAAGAGACAGTAAATATGATGCCTTGGGAGAAAATCGCTCAAAATGAGAGGAGATTAATTCGGACTTTGACCACCCCCTATTGTTACCCATCCCGTAAGTGTTACAACGACACGAGAACCGTTCGGAACGGATGAGTAACGAAGGAGATTGGGGAGAGAGGTGAAATGGGAAAAATAATGCCTTGGGAGAAAATTGCTCGAAATAACAAGAGATAAATTCGGACTTCGACCACCCCCTATTGTTACCCATCCCATAAGTGTTGCAAGGACACGAGAACCGTTTGAAACGGATGAATAACGAAGGAGATTGAGTGGCAAGAAACTGTAAAAATGATGCCTTGGGAGAAAACCGCTCAAAATGAGTGGAGATAAATTCAAACTTTGATCACCCCCTATTGTTACCCATCCCATATGTATTACAACGACACAAGAACCATTCGAAACGGATGAGTAACAAATGAGATTTGGGAGGGGTGATATAGGGAAAACGATGCCTTGGGATAAAATCGCTCGAAATGAGCACTGATAAATTCGGACTTCGACCACCCCTTATTGTTATCCATCCCATAAGTGTTATAAGGAGACGAGAACCGTTCGAAACAGATGAGTAACGAAGGAGATTGAGAGGCAAGAAACTGTAAAAATGATGCCTTGGGAGAAAATCGCTCAAACTGAGCGGAGATTAATTCGGACTTTGACCACCCCCTATTGTTACCCATCCCATAAGTGTTACAACGACAAGTGAACCATTCGAAACGGATGAGTAACGAGGGAGATTGGGGAGAGAGGTGAAATGGGAAAAATAATGCCTTGGGAGAAAATTGCTCAAAATAACAAGAGATAAATTCGGACTTCGACCACCCCCTATTGTTACACATCCCATAAGTGTTACAAGGACACGAGAACCGTTTGAAACGGATGAATAACGAAGGAGATTGAGTGGCAAGAAACAGTAAAAATGATGCCCTGGGAGAAAATCGCTCAAAATGAGCGGAGATAAATTCGGACTTCGACCACCCCCTATTGTTACCCATCCCATAAGTGTTACAAGGAAATGAAAACCGTTCGAAACGGATGAGTAACGAAGGAGATTGAGAGGCAAGAAACAGTCAAAATGATGCCTTGAGAGAAAATTGCTCGAATGAGCGGAGATAAATTCAGACTTCGACCACCCCCTATTGTTACCCATCCCAAAAGTGTTACAAGGACACGAAAACCGTTCGAAACGGATGAGTAACGAAGGAGATTGAGAGGCAAGAAAAAGTAATAATGATGCCTTGGGAGAAAATCGCTCGAAATGAGCAGAGATTAATTCGGACTTTGACCACCCCTATTGTTACCCATCCCATAAGTGTTACAACGACACAAGAACCGTTCGAAATGGATGAGTAACGAATGAGATTGGGGAGGGGTGATATAGGGAAAATGATGCCTTGGGATAAAATCGCTCTAAATGAGCACTGATAAATTCGGACTTCGACCACCCCTTATTGTTATCCATCCCATAAGTGTTACAAGCAGACGAGAACCGTTCGAAACAGATGAGTAACGAAGGAGATTGAGAGGCAAGAAACTGTAAAAATGATGCATTGGGAGAAAATCGCTCAAAATGAGCGGAGATTAATTCGGACTTTGACCACCCCCTATTGTTACCCATCCCATAAGTGTTACAACGACACGAGAACCGTTTGAAACGGATGAGTAACGAAGGAGATTGGGGAGAGAGGTAAAATGGGAAAAATAATGCCTTGGGAGAAAATTGCTCGAAATAACAAGAGATAAATTCGGACTTCGACCACCCCCTATTGTTACCCATCCCATAAGTGTTGTAAGGACACGAGAACCGTTTGAAACGGATGAATAACGAAGGAGATTGAGTGGCAAGAAACTGTAAAAATGATGCCTTGGGAGAAAATCGCTCGAAATGAGCAGAGATTAATTCGGACTTTGACCACCCACCACCTATTGTTACCCATCCCATAAGCGTTACAACGACCCGAGAACCGTTCGAAACGGATGAGTAACGAAGGAGATTGGGGAGAGAGGTGAAATGGGAAAAATGATGCCTTGGGAGAAAATTGCTCGAAATAACAAGAGATAAATTCAGACATCGACCACCCGCTATTGTTATCCATCCCATAAGTGTTACAAGGACACGAGAACCGTTCGAAATGGATGAGTAACGAAGGAGATTGGGGAGAGGTGAAATGGGAAAAATGATGCCTTGGGAGAAAATTGCTCGAAATAACAAGAGATAAATTCGGACTTCGACCACCCCTTATTGTTACCCATCCCATAACTGTTACAAGGAGACGAGAACCGTTCGAAACAGATGAGTAACGAAGGAGATTGAGAGGCAAGAGACAGTAAATATGATGCCTTGGGAGAAAATCGCTCAAAATGAGCGGAGATTAATTCGGACTTTGACCACCCCCTATTGATACCCATCCCGTAAGTGTTACAACGACACGAGAACCGTTCGAAACGGATGACTAACGAAGGAGATTGGGGAGAGAGGTAAAATGGAAAAATAATGCCTTGGGAGAAAATTGCTCGAAATAACAAGAGATAAATTCGGACTTCGACCACCCCTTATTGTTACACATCCCATAAGTGTTACAAGGACACGAGAACCGTTTAAAACGGATGAATAACAAAGGAGATTGAGTGACAAGAAACAGTAAAAATGATGCCTTGGGAGAAAATCGCTCGAAATGAGCGGAGATAAATTCGGGCTTTGATCACCCCCTATTGTTACATATCCCATAAGTGTTACAACGACACTAGAACCGTTCGAAACGGATGAGTAACGAAGGAGATTGGGGAGGGGTGATATAGGGAAAACAATGCCTTGGGATAAAATAGCTCGGAATGAGCACTGATAAATCCGGACTTCGACCACCCCCTATTGTTATCCATCCCATAAGTGTTACAAAGAAATGAGAATCGTTCGAACCAGATGAGTAACGAAGGAGATTGAGAGGCAAGAAATAGTGAAAATGAGGCGTTGGGAGAAAATCATTCGAAATGAGCGGAGATAAATTCGGACTTCGACCACCCCTTATTGTTACCCATCCCATAAGTGTTACAATCAGATGAGAACCGTTCGAAACAGATGAGTAACGAAGGAGATTGAGAGGCAAGAAACAGTAAAAATGATGCCTTGGGAGAAAATCGCTCGAAATGAGCGGAGATAAATTCGGATTTCGACCACCCCCTATTGTTATTTATCCCATAAGTGTTACAACGACACAAGAACCGTTCGAAATGGATGCTTAATGAAGGGGATTGGGGAGGGGTGATATAGGGAAAATGATGCCTTGGGATAAAATCGCTCAAAATGAGCACTGATAAATTCGGACTTCGACCACCCCCTATTGTTATCCATCCCATAAGTGTTACAAGGAGACGAGAACCGTTCGAAACAGATGAGTAACGAAGGAGATTGAGAGGCAAGAGACAGTAAATATGATGCCTTGGGAGAAAATCGCTCAAAATGAGCAGAGATTAATTCGGACTTTGACCACCCCCTATTGTTACCCATCCCGTAAGTGTTACAACGACACGAGAACCGTTCGAAATGGATGAGTAACGAAGGAGATTGAGGAGAGAGGTGAAATGAGAAAAATAATGCCTTGGGAGAAAATTGCTCGAAATAACAAGAGATAAATTCGGACTTCGACCACCCCCTATTGTTACCCATCCCATCAGTGTTGCAAGGACACGAGAACCGTTTGAAACGGATGAATAACGAAGGAGATTGAGTGGCAAGAAACTGTAAAAATGATGCCTTGGGAGAAAACCGCTCAAAATGAGTGGAGATAAATTCGAACTTTGATCACCCCCTATTGTTACCCATCCCATAAGTATTACAACGACACAAGAACCATTCGAAACGGATGAGTAACAAATGAGATTGGGGAGGGGTGATATAGGGAAAACGATGCCTTGGGATAAAATCGCTCGAAATGAGCACTGATAAATTCGGACTTCGACCACCCCTTATTGTTATCCATCCCATAAGTGTTACAAGGAGACGAGAACCGTTCGAAACAGATGAGTAACGAAGGAGATTGAGAGGCAAGAAACTGTAAAAATGATGCCTTGGGAGAAAATCGCTCAAACTGAGCGGAGATTAATTCGGACTTTGACCACCCCCTATTGTTACCCATCCCATAAGCGTTACAACGACACGTGAACCGTTCGAAACGGATGAGTAACGAAGGAGATTGGGGAGAGAGGTGAAATGGGAAAAATAATGCCTTGGGAGAAAATTGCTCGAAATAACAAGAGATAAATTCGGAC
This sequence comes from Mentha longifolia, assembly GCA_001642375.2. NCBI lineage: Eukaryota > Viridiplantae > Streptophyta > Magnoliopsida > Lamiales > Lamiaceae > Mentha > Mentha longifolia. The sequence goes on from CM038119.1 coordinate 8,699,579, forward strand.
TTCGACCACCCCCTATTGTTACACATCCCATAAGTGTTACAAGGACACGAGAACCGTTTGAAACGGATGAATAACGAAGGAGATTGAGTGGCAAGAAACAGTAAAAATGATGCCTTGGGAGAAAATCGCTCGAAATGAGCGGAGATAAATTCGGGCTTTGATCACCCCCTATTGTTACACATCCCATAAGTGTTACAACGACACGAGAACCGTTCGAAACGGATGAGTAACGAGGGAGATTGGGGAGGGGTGATATAGGGAAAACAATGCCTTGGGATAAAATCGCTCGGAATGAGCACTGATAAATCCGGACTTCGACCACCCCCTATTGTTATCCATCCCATAAGTGTTACAAAGAAATTAGAATCGTTCGAACCAGATGAGTAACGAAGGAGATTGAGAGGCAAGAAATAGTAAAAATGAGGCGTTGGGAGAAAATCGTTCGAAATGAGCGGAGATAAATTCGGACTTCGACCACCCCTTATTGTTACCCATCCCATAAGTGTTACAATCAGATGAGAACCGTTCGAAACAGATGAGTAACGAAGGAGATTGAGAGGCAAGAAACAGTAAAAATGATGTCTTGGGAAAAAATCGCTCGGAATGAGCGGAGATAAATTCGGACTTCGACCACCCCCTATTGTTATTTATCCCATAAGTGTTACAACGACACAAGAACCGTTCGAAATGGATGAGTAATGAAGGGGATTGGGGAGGGGTGATATATGGAAAATGATGCCTTGGGATAAAATCGCTCGAAATGAGCACTGATAAATTCGGACTTCGACCACCCCCTATTGTTATCCATCCCATAAGTGTTACAAGGACACGAGAACCGTTCGAAACGGATGAGTAACGAAGGAGAATGATAGGTAAGAAATAGTAAAAATGATGCCTTGGGAGAAAATCGCTCGAAATGAGCGGAGATAAATTCGGACTTCGACCACCCCCTATTGTTATCCATCTCATAAGTGTTACAACGACACGAGAACCGTTCGAAACGGATGAGTAACGAAGGAGATTGGGGAGAGAGGTAAAATGGGAAAAATAATGCCTTGGGAGAAAATTGCTCGAAATAACAAGAGATAAATTCGGACTTCGACCACCGCCTATTGTTACCCATCCCATAAGTGTTACGAGGACACGAGAACCGTTTGAAACGGATGAATAACGAAGGAGATTGAGTGGCAAGAAACAGTAAAAATGATGCCTTGGGAGAAAATCGCTCGAAATAAGCGGAGATAAATTCGGACTTCGACCACCCCCTATTGTTACCCATCCCATAAGTGTTACAAGGAAATGAAAACCGTTCGAAACGGATGAGTAACGAAGGAGATTGAGAGGCAAGAAACAATAAAAATGATGCCTTGAGAGAAAATCGCTCGAAATGAGCGGAGATAAATTCAGACTTTGACCACCCCCTATTGTTATCCATCTCATAAGTGTTACAAATAAATGAGAAACGTTCGAAGCGGATGAGTAACGAAAGAGATTGGGGAGAGGTGAAATGGGAAAAATGATGCTTTGGGAGAAAATTGCTCGAAATAACAAGAGATAAATTCGGACTTCGACCATCCCTTAACTATTACAAGGAGACGAGAACCGTTCGAAACAGATGAGTAACGAAGGAGATTGAGAGGCGAGAAACAGTAAAAATGATGCCTTGGGAGAAAATTGCTCGAAATGAGCGGAGATAAATTCGGGCTTTGATCACCCCCTATTGTTACACATCCCATAAGTGTTACAACGACACGAGAACCGTTCGAAACGGATGAGTAACGAAGGAGATTGGGGAGGGGTGATATAGGGAAAACAATGCCTTGGGATAAAATCGCTCGAAATGAGCACTGATAAATTCGGACTTCGACCACCCCCTATTGTTATCCATCACATAAGTGTTACAAGGACACGAGAACCGTTCGAAACGGATGAGTAACGAAGGAGAATGATAGGTAAGAAATAGTAAAAATGATGCCTTGGGAGAAAATCGCTCGAAATGAGCGGAGATAAATTCGGACTTCGACCACCCCCTATTGTTATCCATCTCATAAGTGTTACAAATAAATGAGAAACGTTTGAAACGGATGAGTAACGAAAGAGATTGGGGAGAGGTGAAATGGGAAAAATGATGCCTTGGGAGAAAATTGCTCGAAATAACAAGAGATAAATTCGGACTTCGACCACCCCTTAACTATTACAAGGAGACGAGAACCGTTCGAAACAGATGAGTAACGAAGGAGATTGAGAGGCGAGAAACAGTAAAAATGATGCCTTGGGAGAAAATTGCTCGAAATGAGCGGAGATAAATTCGGGCTTTGATCACCCCCTATTGTTACACATCCCATAAGTGTTACAACGACACGAGAACCGTTCGAAACGGATGAGTAACGAAGGAGATTGGGGAGGGGTGATATAGGGAAAACAATGCCTTGGGATAAAATCGCTCGGAATGAGCACTGATAAATCCGGACTTCGACCACCCCCTATTGTTATCCATCCCATAAGTGTTACAAAGAAATTAGAATCGTTCGAACCAGATGAGTAACGAAGGAGATTGAGAGGCGAGAAACAGTAAAAATGATGCCTTGGGAGAAAATTGCTCGAAATGAGCGGAGATAAATTCGATCTTTGATCACCCCCTATTGTTACACATCCCATAAGTGTTACAACGACACGAGAACCGTTCAAAACGGATGAGTAACGAGGGAGATTGGGGAGGGGTGATATAGGGAAAACAATGCCTTGGGATAAAATCGCTCGGAATGAGCACTGATAAATCCGGACTTCGACCACCCCCTATTGTTATCCATCCCATAAGTGTTACAAAGAAATTAGAATCGTTCGAACCAGATGAGTAACGAAGGAGATTGAGAGGCAAGAAATAGTAAAAATGAGGCGTTGGGAGAAAATCGTTCGAAATGAGCGGAGATAAATTCGGACTTCGACCACCCCTTATTGTTACCCATCCCATAAGTGTTACAATCAGATGAGAACCGTTCGAAACAGATGAGTAACGAAGGAGATTGAGAGGCAAGAAACAGTAAAAATGATGTCTTGGGAAAAAATCGCTCGAAATGAGCGGAGATAAATTCGGACTTCGACCACCCCCTATTGTTATTTATCCCATAAGTGTTACAACGACACAAGAACCGTTCGAAATGGATGAGTAATGAAGGGGATTGGGGAGGGGTGATATATGGAAAATGATGCCTTGGGATAAAATCGCTCGAAATGAGCACTGATAAATTCGGACTTCGACCACCCCCTATTGTTATCCATATCATAAGTGTTACAACGACACGAGAACCGTTCGAAACGGATGAGTAACGAAGGAGATTGGGGAGAGAGGTAAAATGGGAAAAATAATGCCTTGGGAGAAAATTGCTCGAAATAACAAGAGATAAATTCGGACTTCGACCACCGCCTATTGTTACCCATCCCATAAGTGTTACAAGGACACGAGAACCGTTTGAAACGGATGAATAACGAAGGAGATTGAGTGGCAAGAAACAGTAAAAATGATGCCTTGGGAGAAAATCGCTCGAAATAAGCGGAGATAAATTCGGACTTCGACCACCCCCTATTGTTACCCATCCCATAAGTGTTACAAGGAAATGAAAACCGTTCGAAACGGATGAGTAACGAAGGAGATTGAGAGGCAAGAAACAGTAAAAATGATGCCTTGAGAGAAAATCGCTCGAAATGAGCGGAGATAAATTCAGACTTTGACCACCCCCTATTGTTATCCATCTCATAAGTGTTACAAATAAATGAGAAACGTTCGAAGCGGATGAGTAACGAAAGAGATTGGGGAGAGGTGAAATGGGAAAAATGATGCTTTGGGAGAAAATTGCTCGAAATAACAAGAGATAAATTCGGACTTCGACCATCCCTTAACTATTACAAGGAGACGAGAACCGTTCGAAACAGATGAGTAACGAAGGAGATTGAGAGGCGAGAAACAGTAAAAATGATGCCTTGGGAGAAAATTGCTCGAAATGAGCGGAGATAAATTCGGGCTTTGATCACCCCCTATTGTTACACATCCCATAAGTGTTACAACGACACGAGAACCGTTCGAAACGGATGAGTAACGAAGGAGATTGGGGAGGGGTGATATAGGGAAAACAATGCCTTGGGATAAAATCGCTCGAAATGAGCACTGATAAATTCGGACTTCGACCACCCCCTATTGTTATCCATCACATAAGTGTTACAAGGACACGAGAACCGTTCGAAACGGATGAGTAACGAAGGAGAATGATAGGTAAGAAATAGTAAAAATGATGCCTTGGGAGAAAATCGCTCGAAATGAGCGGAGATAAATTCGGACTTCGACCACCCCCTATTGTTATCCATCTCATAAGTGTTACAAATAAATGAGAAACGTTTGAAACGGATGAGTAACGAAAGAGATTGGGGAGAGGTGAAATGGGAAAAATGATGCCTTGGGAGAAAATTGCTCGAAATAACAAGAGATAAATTCGGACTTCGACCACCCCTTAACTATTACAAGGAGACGAGAACCGTTCGAAACAGATGAGTAACGAAGGAGATTGAGAGGCGAGAAACAGTAAAAATGATGCCTTGGGAGAAAATTGCTCGAAATGAGCGGAGATAAATTCGGGCTTTGATCACTCCCTATTGTTACACATCCCATAAGTGTTACAACGACACGAGAACCGTTCGAAACGGATGAGTAACGAAGGAGATTGGGGAGGGGTGATATAGGGAAAACAATGCCTTGGGATAAAATCGCTCGGAATGAGCACTGATAAATCCGGACTTCGACCACCCCCTATTGTTATCCATCCCATAAGTGTTACAAAGAAATGAGAATCGTTCGAACCAGATGAGTAACGAAGGAGAATGAGAGGCAAGAAATAGTGAAAATGAGGCGTTGGGAGAAAATCATTCGAAATGAGCGGAGATAAATTCGGACTTCGACCACCCCTTATTGTTATCCATCCCATAAGTGTTACAATCAGACGAGAACCGTTCGAAACAGATGAGTAACGAAGGAGATTGAGAGGCAAGAAACAGTAAAAATGATGCCTTGGGAGAAAATCGCTCGAAATGAGCGGAGATAAATTCGGACTTCGACCACCCCCTATTGTTATTTATCCCATAAGTGTTACAACGACACAAGAACCGTTCGAAATGGATGAGTAATGAAGGGGATTGGGGAGGGGTGATATATGGAAAATGATGCCTTGGGATAAAATCGCTCGAAATGAGCACTGATAAATTCGGACTTCGACCACCCCCTATTGTTATCCATCCCATAAGTGCTACAAGCACACGAGAACCGTTCGAAACGGATGAGTAACGAAGGAGAATGATAGGTAAGAAATAGTAAAAATGATGCCTTGGGATAAAATCGCTCGAAATGAGCGGAGATAAATTCGGACTTCGACCACCCCCTATTGTTATCCATCTCATAAGTGTTACAAATAAATGAGAAACGTTTGAAACGGATGAGTAACGAAAGAGATTGGGGAGAGGTGAAATGGGAAAAATGATGCCTTGGGAGAAAATTGCTCGAAATAACAAGAGATAAATTCGGACTTCGACCACCCCTTAACTATTACAAGGAGACGAGAACCATTCGAAACAGATGAGTAACGAAGGAGATTGAGAGGCGAGAAACAGTAAAAATGATGCCTTGGGAGAAAATTGCTCGAAATGAGCGGAGATAAATTCGGGCTTTGATCACCCCCTATTGTTACACATCCCATAAGTGTTACAACGACACGAGAACCGTTCGAAACGGATGAGTAACGAAGGAGATTGGGGAGGGGTGATATAGGGAAAACAATGCCTTGGGATAAAATCGCTCGGAATGAGCACTGATAAATCCGGACTTCGACCACCCCCTATTGTTATCCATCCCATAAGTGTTACAAAGAAATGAGAATCGTTCGAACCAGATGAGTAACGAAGGAGAATGAGAGGCAAGAAATAGTGAAAATGAGGCGTTGGGAGAAAATCGTTCGAAATGAGCGGAGATAAATTCGGACTTCGACCACCCCTTATTGTTACCCATCCCATAAGTGTTACAATCAGACGAGAACCGTTCGAAAAAGATGAGTAACGAAGGAGATTGAGAAGCAAGAAACAGTAAAAATGATGCATTGGGAGAAAATCGTTCAAAATGAGCGGAGATTAATTCGGACTTTGACCACCCCCTATTGTTACCCATCCCATAAGTATTACAACGACACGAGCACCGTTCGAAACGGATGAGTAACGAAGGAGATTGGGGAGAGAGGTAAAATGGGAAAAATAATGCCTTGGGAGAAAATTGCTCGAAATAACAAGAGATAAATTCGGACTTCGACCACCCCCTATTGTTACCCATCCCATAAGTGTTACAAGGACACGAGAACCGTTCGAAACAGATGAATAACGAAGGAGATTGAGTGGCAAGAGACAGTATATATGATGCCTTGGGAGAAAATCGCTCGAAATGAGCGGAGATTAATTCGGACTTTGACCACCCCCTATTGTTACACATCCCATAAGTGTTACAACGACACGAGAACCGTTCGAAACGGATGAGTAACGAAGGAGATTGGGGAGGGGTGATATAGGGAAAACAATGCCTTGGGATAAAATCGCTCGGAATGAGCACTGATAAATCCGGACTTCGACCACCCCCTATTGTTATCCATTCCATAAGTGTTACAAAGAAATGAGAATCGTTCGAACCAGATGACTAACGAAGGAGATTGAGAGGCAAGAAATAGTGAAAATGAGGCGTTGGGAGAAAATCGTTCGACATGAGCGGAGATAAATTCGGACTTCGACCACCCCTTATTGTTACCCATCCCATAAGTGTTACAATCAGACGAGAACCGTTCGAAACAGATGAGTAACGAAGGAGATTGGGGAGGGGTGATATACGGAAAACGATGCATTGGGATAAAATCGCTTGAAATGAGCACTGATAAATTCGGACTTCGACCACCCCCTATTGTTACCCATCCCGTAAGTGTTACAAGGACACGAAAACCGTTCGAAACGGATGAGTAACGAAGGAGATTAAGAGGCATGAAACAGTAAAAATGATGCCTTGAGAGAAAATCGCTCAAAATGAGCGGAGATAAATTCGGACTTCGACCACCCCCTATTGTTACCCATCCCATAAGTGTTACAAGGACACGGAAACCGTTCGAAACGGATGAGTAACGAATGAGATTGAAAGGGAAGAAACAGTAAAAATGATCCCTTGGGAGAAAATCGCTAGAAATGAGCGAAGATAAATTCGAACTTTGATCACCCCCTATTGTTATCCATCCCATAAGTGTTACAACGACACGAGAACCGTTCGAAACGGATGAGTAACGAAGGAGATTGGGGAGAGAGGTGAAATGGGAAAAATGATGCCTTGGGAGAAAATTACTCGAAATAACAAGAGATAAATTCGGACTTCGACCACCCCCTATTGTTACCCATCCCATAAGTGTTACGAGGACACGAAAACCGTTCGAAATGGATGAGTAACGAAGGGGATTGAGAGGCAAGAAATAGTAAAAATGATGCCTTGGGAGAAAATCGCTCGAAATGAGTGGAGATAAATTCGAAGTTTGATCATCCCCAATTGTTACCCATCCCATAAGTGTTACAACGACACGAGAACCGTTCGAAACAGATGAGTAACGAAGGAGATTGGGGAGGGGTGATATAGGGAAAACGATTCCTTAGGATAAAATCGTTCAAAATGAGCAGTGATAAATTATGATTACTCGATCACCCCCTATTATTTTCCATCCCATAAGTGTTACAAACAAATGAGAATCGTTCGAAACAAATGAGTAACGAAGGTGATTGAGAGGCAAGAAAAAGTGAAAATGATGCCTTGGGAGAAAATCGCTCGAAATGAGTGGAGATAAATTCGGACTTCGACCACCCCATATTGTTACCCATCCCATAACTGTTACAAGGAGACGAGAACCGTTCAAAACAGATGAGTAACGAAGGATATTGAGAGGCAAGAAACAGTAAAAATGATGCCTTGGGTGAAAATCGCTCGAAAAGAGCGGAGATAAATTCTGACTTCGACCCCCCCCTATTGTTACCCATCCCATAAGTGTTACAACGACACGAGAACCGTTCGAAACGGATGAGTAACGAAGGAGATTGGGGAGAGGTGAAATGGGAAAAATGATGCCTTGGGAGAAAATTGCTCGAAATAACAAGAGATAAATTCGGACTTCGACCACCCCCTATGGTTACCCATCCCATAAGTGTTACAAGGACACGAAAACCGTTCAAAACGGATGAGTAACGAAGGAGATTGAGAGGCAAGAAATAGTGAAAATGATGCCTTGGGAGAAAATCGCTCGAAATGAGCGGAGATAAATTCGGACTTCGACCACCCCTTATTGTTACCCATCCCATAAGTGTTACAACGACACGAGAACCGTTCGAAACGGATGAGTAACGAAGGAGATTGGGGAGGGGTGATATAGGGACAACAATGCCTTGGGAGAAAATCGCTCGAAATGAGCAAAGATAAATTCGGACTTCGACCACCCACTATTGTTACCCATCCCAAAAGTATTACAAGGACACAAAAACCGTTCGAAACGGATGAGTAACGAAGGATATTGAGAGGCAAGAAACAGTAAAAATGATGCCTTGGGTGAAAATCGCTCGAAATGAGCGGAGATAAATTCGGACTTCGACCACCCCCTATTGTTACCCATCCCATAAGTGTTACAAGGACACGAGAACCGTTCGAAACGGATGAGTAACGAAGGAGATTGAGAGGCAAGAAACAGTAAAAATGATGCCTTGGGAGAAAATCGCTCGAAATGAGCGGAGATATATTCGGACTTCGACCACCCCCTATTGTTATCCATTCCATAAGTGTTACAAAGAAATGAAAAACGTTCGAAAAGGATGAGTAACGAAGAAGATTGGGGAGAGGTGAAATGGGAAAAATGATTCCTTAGGAGAAAATTGGTCGAAATAACTAGAGATAAATTCGGACTTCGACCACCCCCTATTGTTACCCATCCCGTAAGTGTTACAAGGACACGAAAACCGTTCGAAACGGATGAGTAACGAAGGAGATTAAGAGGCATGAAACAGTAAAAATGATGCCTTGAGAGAAAATCGCTCGAAATGAGCGGAGATTAATTCGGACATTGACCACCCCCTATTGTTACCCATCCCATAAGTGTTACAACAACACGAGAACCGTTCGAAACGGATGAGTAACGAAGGAGATCGGGGAGAGAGGTAAAATGGGAAAAATAATGCCTTGGGAGAAAATTGCTCGAAATAACAAGAGATAAATTCGGACTTCGACCACCCCCTATTGTTACCCATCCCATAAGTGTTACAAGGACACGAGAACCGTTTGAAACGGATGAATAACGAAGGAGATTGAGTGGCAAGAAACAGTAAAAATGATGCCTTGGGAGAAAATCGCTCGAAATGTTCGGAGATAAATTCGGACTTCGACCACCCCCTATTGTTACCCATCCCGTAAGTGTTACAACGACATGAGAACCGTTCGAAACGGATGAGTAACGAAGGAGATTGGGGAGAGAGGTGAAATGGGAAAAATAATGCCTTGGGAGAAAATTGCTCGAAATAACACGAGATAAATTCGGACTTCGACCACCCCCTAATGTTACCCATCCCATAAGTGTTACAAGGACACGAGAACCGTTTGAAACGGATTAATAACGAAAGAGATTGAGTGGCAAGAAACAGTAAAAATGATGCCTTGGGAGAAAACCGCTCAAAATGAGTGAAGATAAATTCGAACTTTGATCACCCCCTATTGTTACCCATCCCATAAGTGTTACAACGACACAAGAACCGTTCGAAACGGATGAGTAACGAAGGAGATTGGGGAGGGGTGATATAGGGAAAACGATGCCTTGGGATAAAATCGCTTGAAATGAGCACTGATAAATTCGGACTTCGACCACCCCCTATTGTTACCCATCCCATCAGTGTTACAAGGAGACGAGAACCGTTCGAAACAGATGAGGAACGAAAGAGATTGAGAGGCAAGAAACAGTAAAAATGATGCCTTGAGAGAAAATCGCTCAAAATGAGCGGAGATTAATTTGGACTTCGACCACCCCCTATTGTTACCCATCCCGTAAGTGTTACAAGGACACGAAAACCGTTCGAAACGGATGAGTAACGAAGGTGATTAAGAGGCATGAAACAGTAAAAATGATGCCTTGAGAGAAAATCGCTCGAAAAGAGCGGAGATAAATTCGGACTTCGACCACCCCCTATTGTTACCCATCCCATAAGTGTTACAAGGACACGGAAACCGTTCGAAACGGATGAGTAACGAATGAGATTGAAAGGGAAGAAACAGTAAAAATGATCCCTTGGGAGAAAATCGCTAGAAATGAGCGAAGATAAATTCGAACTTTGATCACCCCCTATTGTTACCCATCCCATAAGTGTTACAACGACACGAGAACCGTTCGAAACGGATGAGTAACGAAGGAGATTGGGGAGAGAGATGAAATGGGAAAAATGATGCCTTGGGAGAAAATTACTCGAAATAACAAGAGATAAATTCGGACTTCGACCACCCCCTATTGTTACTCATCCCATAAGTGTTACAAGGACACGAAAACCGTTCGAAATGGATGAGTAACGAAGGGGATTGATAGGCAAGAAATAGTAAAAATGATGCCTTGGGAGAAAATCGCTCGAAATGAGTGGAGATAAATTCGAACTTTGATCACCCCCTATTGTTACCCATCCCATAAGTGTTACAACGACACGAGAACCGTTCGAAACAGATGAGTAACGAAGGAGATTGGGGAGGGGTGATATAGGGAAAACGATTCCTTAGGATAAAATCGTTCAAAATGAGCAGTGATAAATTATGACTTCGATCACCCCCTATTGTTTTCCATCCCATAAGTGTTACAAAGAAATGAGAATTGTTCGAAACAAATGAGTAACGAAGGTGATTGAGAGGCAAGAAAAAGTGAAAATGATGCCTTGGGAGAAAATCGCTCGAAATGAGCGGAGATAAATTCGGACTTCGACCACCCCATATTGTTACCCATCCCATAACTGTTACAAGGAGACGACAACCGTTCAAAACAGATGAGTAACGAAGGATATTGAGAGGCAAGAAACAGTAAAAATGATGCCTTGGGAGAATATCGCTCGAAATGAGCGGAGATAAATTCGGACTTCGACCACCCCCTATTGTTACCCATCCCACAAGTGTTACAAGGACACGAGAACCGTTCGAAACGGATGAGTAACGAAGGAGATTGGGGAGAGGTGAAATGGGAAAAATGATGCCTTGGGAGAAAATTGCTCGAAATAACAAGAGATAAATTCGGACTTCGACCACCCCCTATGGTTACCCATCCCATAAGTGTTACAAGGACACGAAAACCGTTCAAAACGGATGAGTATCGAAGGAGATTGAGAGGCAAGAAAAAGTGAAAATGATGCCTTGGGAGAAAATCGCTCGAATGAGCGGAGATAAATTCGGACTTCGACCACCCCATATTTTTACCCATCCCATAACTGTTACAAGGAGACGAGAACCGTTCAAAACAGATGAGTAACGAAGGATATTGAGAGGCAAGAAACAGTAAAAATGATGCCATGGGAGAATATCGCTCGAAATGAGCGGAGATAAATTCGGACTTCGACCACCCCCTATTGTTACCCATCCCACAAGTGTTACAACGACACGAGAACCGTTCGAAACGGATGAGTAACGAAGGAGATTGGGGAGAGGTGAAATGGGAAAAATGATGCCTTGGGAGAAAGTTGCTCGAAATAACAAGAGATAAATTCGGACTTCGACCACCCCATATTGTTACCCATCCCATAACTGTTACAAGGAGACGAGAACCGTTCAAAACAGATGAGTAACGAAGGATATTGAGAGGCAAGAAACAGTAAAAATGATGCCTTGGGAGAATATCGCTCGAAATGAGCGGAGATAAATTCGGACTTCGACCACCCCCTATTGTTACCCATCCCGTAAGTGTTACAACGACATGAGAACCGTTCGAAACGGATGAGTAACGAAGGAGATTGGGGAGAGAGGTGAAATGGGAAAAATAATGCCTTGGGAGAAAATTGCTCGAAATAACACGAGATAAATTCGGACTTCGACCACCCCCTAATGTTACCCATCCCATAAGTGTTACAAGGACACGAGAACCGTTTGAAACGGATTAATAACGAAAGAGATTGAGTGGCAAGAAACAGTAAAAATGATGCCTTGGGAGAAAACCGCTCAAAATGAGTGAAGATAAATTCGAACTTTGATCACCCCCTATTGTTACCCATCCCATAAGTGTTACAACGACACAAGAACCGTTCGAAACGGATGAGTAACGAAGGAGATTGGGGAGGGGTGATATTGGGAAAACGATGCCTTGGGATAAAATCGCTTGAAATGAGCACTGATAAATTCGGACTTCGACCACCCCCTATTGTTACCCATCCCATCAGTGTTACAAGGAGACGAGAACCGTTCGAAACAGATGAGGAACGAAAGAGATTGAGTGGCAAGAAACAGTAAAAATGATGCCTTGAGAAAATCGCTCAAAATGAGCGGAGATTAATTCGGACTTCGACCACCCCCTATTGTTACCCATCCCGTAAGTGTTACAAGGACACGAAAACCGTTCGAAACGGATGAGTAACGAAGGTGATTAAGAGGCATGAAACAGTAAAAATGATGCCTGAGAGAAAATCGCTCGAAAAGAGCGGAGATAAATTCGGACTTCGACCACCCCCTATTGTTACCCATCCCATAAGTGTTACAAGGACACGGAAACCGTTCGAAACGGATGAGTAACGAATGAGATTGAAAGGGAAGAAACAGTAAAAATAATCCCTTGGGAGAAAATCGCTAGAAATGAGCGAAGATAAATTCGAACTTTGATCACCCCCTATTGTTACCCATCCCATAAGTGTTACAACGACACGAGAACCGTTCGAAACGGATGAGTAACGAAGGAGATTGGGGAGAGAGATGAAATGGGAAAAATGATGCCTTGGGAGAAAATTACTCGAAATAACAAGAGATAAATTCGGACTTCGACCACCCCCTATTGTTACTCATCCCATAAGTGTTACAAGGACACGAAAACCGTTCGAAATGGATGAGTAACGAAGGGGATTGATAGGCAAGAAATAGTAAAAATGATGCCTTGGAGAAAATCGCTCGAAATGAGTGGAGATAAATTCGAACTTTGATCACCCCCTATTGTTACCCATCCCATAAGTGTTACAACGACACGAGAACCGTTCGAAACAGATGAGTAACGAAGGAGATTGGGGAGGGGTGATATAGGGAAAACGATTCCTTAGGATAAAATCGTTCAAAATGAGCAGTGATAAATTATGACTTCGATCACCCCCTATTGTTTTCCATCCCATAAGTGTTACAAAGAAATGAGAATTGTTCGAAACAAATGAGTAACGAAGGTGATTGAGAGGCAAGAAAAAGTGAAAATGATGCCTTGGGAGAAAATCGCTCGAAATGAGCGGAGATAAATTCGGACTTCGACCACCCCATATTGTTACCCATCCCATAACTGTTACAAGGAGACGAGAACCGTTCAAAACAGATGAGTAACGAAGGATATTGAGAGGCAAGAAACAGTAAAAATGATGCCTTGGGAGAATATCGCTCGAAATGAGCGGAGATAAATTCGGACTTCGACCACCCCCTATTGTTACCCATCCCACAAGTGTTACAAGGACACGAGAACCGTTCGAAACGGATGAGTAACGAAGGAGATTGGGGAGAGGTGAAATGGGAAAAATGATGCCTTGGGAGAAAATTGCTCGAAATAACAAGAGATAAATTCGGACTTCGACCACCCCCTATGGTTACCCATCCCATAAGTGTTACAAGGACACGAAAACCGTTCAAAACGGATGAGTATCGAAGGAGATTGAGAGGCAAGAAAAAGTGAAAATGATGCCTTGGGAGAAAATCGCTCGAAATGAGCGGAGATAAATTCGGACTTCGACCACCCCATATTTTACCCATCCCATAACTGTTACAAGGAGACGAGAACCGTTCAAAACAGATGAGTAACGAAGGATATTGAGAGGCAAGAAACAGTAAAAATGATGCCATGGGAGAATATCGCTCGAAATGAGCGGAGATAAATTCGGACTTCGACCACCCCCTATTGTTACCCATCCCACAAGTGTTACAACGACACGAGAACCGTTCGAAACGGATGAGTAACGAAGGAGATTGGGGAGAGGTGAAATGGGAAAAATGATGCCTTGGGAGAAAGTTGCTCGAAATAACAAGAGATAAATTCGGACTTCGACCACCCCATATTGTTACCCATCCCATAACTGTTACAAGGAGACGAGAACCGTTCAAAACAGATGAGTAACGAAGGATATTGAGAGGCAAGAAACAGTAAAAATGATGCCATGGGAGAATATCGCTCGAAATGAGCGGAGATAAATTCGGACTTCGACCACCCCCTATTGTTACCCATCCCATAAGTGTTACAACGACACGAGAACCGTTCAAAACGGATGAGTAACGAAGGAGATTGGGGAGAGGTGAAATGGGAAAAATGATGCCTTGGGAGAAAATTGCTCGAAATAACAAGAGATAAATTCGGACTTCGACCACCCCCTATGGTTACCCATCCCATAAGTGTTACAAGGACACGAAAACCGTTCAAAACGGATGAGTAACGAAGGAGATTGAGAGGCAAGAAATAGTGAAAATGATGCCTTGGGAGAAAATCGCTCGAAATGAGCGGAGATAAATTCGGACTTCGACCACCCCTTATTGTTACCCATCCCATAAGTGTTACAACGACACGAGAACCGTTCGAAACGGATGAGTAACGAAGGAGATTGGGGAGGGGTGATATAGGGACAACAATGCCTTGGGAGAAAATCGCTCGAAATGAGCAGAGATAAATTCGGACTTCGACCACCCACTATTGTTACCCATCCCATAAGTATTACAAGGACACAAAAACCGTTCGAAACAGATGAGTAACGAAGGATATTGAGAGGCAAGAAACAGTAAAAATGATGCCTTGGGTGAAAATCGCTCGAAATGAGCTGAGATAAATTCGGACTTCGACCACCCCCTATTGTTACCCATAACATAAGTGTTACAAGGACACGAGAACCGTTCGAAACGGATGAGTAACGAAGGAGATTGAGAGGCAAGAAACAGTAAAAATGATGTCTTGGGAGAAAATCGCTCGAAATGAGCGGAGATAAATTCGGACTTCGACCATCCCCTATTGTTATCCATCCCATAAGTGTTACAAAGAAATGAAAAACGTTCGAAAAGGATGAGTAACGAAGAAGATTGGGGAGAGGTGAAATGGGAAAAATGATTCCTTAGGAGAAAATTGCTCGAAATAACAAGAGATAAATTCGGACTTCGACCACCCCCTATTGTTACCCATCCCATAAGTGTTACAAGGACACGAAAACCGTTCGAAATGGATGAGTAACGAAGGGGATTGAGAGGCAAGAAATAGTAAAAATGATGCCTTGGGAGAAAATCGCTCGAAATGAGTGGAGATAAATTCGAACTTTGATCACCCCCTATTGTTACCCATCCCATAAGTGTTACAACGACACGAGAACCGTTCGAAACAGATGAGTAACGAAGGAGATTGGGGAGGGGTGATATAGGGAAAACGATTCCTTAGGATAAAATCGTTCAAAATGAGCAGTGATAAATTATGACTTCGATCACCCCCTATTGTTTTCCATCCCATAAGTGTTACAAAGAAATGAGAATTGTTCGAAACAAATGAGTAACGAAGGTGATTGAGAGGCAAGAAAAAGTGAAAATGATGCCTTGGGAGAAAATCGCTCGAAATGAGCGGAGATAAATTCGGACTTCGACCACCCCATATTGTTACCCATCCCATAACTGTTACAAGGAGACGAGAACCGTTCAAAACAGATGAGTAACGAAGGATATTGAGAGGCAAGAAACAGTAAAAATGATGCCTTGGGAGAATATCGCTCGAAATGAGCGGAGATAAATTCGGACTTCGACCACCCCCTATTGTTACCCATCCCACAAGTGTTACAACGACACGAGAACCGTTCGAAACGGATGAGTAACGAAGGAGATTGGGGAGAGGTGAAATGGGAAAAATGATGCCTTGGGAGAAAATTGCTCGAAATAACAAGAGATAAATTCGGACTTCGACCACCCCATATTGTTACCCATCCCATAACTGTTACAAGGAGACGAGAACCGTTCAAAACAGATGAGTAACGAAGGATATTGAGAGGCAAGAAACAGTAAAAATGATGCCTTGGGAGAATATCGCTCGAAATGAGCGGAGATAAATTCGGACTTCGACCACCCCCTATTGTTACCCATCCCGTAAGTGTTACAACGACATGAGAACCGTTCGAAACGGATGAGTAACGAAGGAGATTGGGGAGAGAGGTGAAATGGGAAAAATAATGCCTTGGGAGAAAATTGCTCGAAATAACACGAGATAAATTCGGACTTCGACCACCCCCTAATGTTACCCATCCCATAAGTGTTACACATCCCATAAGTGGTAAAAGGCAAGAGAGTGTCAGACTAAAAGAGGGTAAAAGCCATATATCATTGAGCGATACACGAGTGCTGAGTGTTTTCTCTTTGAGCGATACACAAGTGCTTGTGAGGTGGTGAGGATCCTTTTTAGCTAACATTTTTGTTTTTGTAAAAAAAAAAAAAAAAAAAAAAAAAGGAAAAATTGTTTTGCAGGTATGTCGGTGTTTGGAGGTAGAGGAAGTCGAGGAAATAACCGGTGGAATCATTTTGAGTCAGAATATGATGAGAATGGAGAAGATTGGGAGAATGGAGATGAAGAGGACTATTGGTATAGAGGTTCAAGAGGAAGAGAAGATAGCAATTCGAGACATATCGAGATAAAGATTCCATCTTTTCAAGGGAAATGTGATCCTGAGTTGTATATCGAATGGGAGAGAAAGGTGGAGCTCGTGTTTGATTGCCATAATTATTCTGAGTTCATGAAAGTGAAGCTGGCAGCCAATGAGTTTTCGGGCTATGCTCTAACTTGGTGGGATCAGTTTGTGAAGAGTAGAAGAAGGTACGGAGAGCAGCCTATCCAGACTTGGAAAGAGATGAAGGCGGTGATGAGGAAGCGTTATGTGCCATCGTCATCGTATTACTATCCTGCGATTCAGACCGATTAGAGGCGACCTCAAGCTGCTAATATTTCGTATTCAAAGAGAAATTTTTAGGAGGAAGAAGAGCAGCCGAAGAAAGCCAAACGTCCATATATGAAGCCAAGGTCAGATTGTATGAGTTTCTCTAGTCTAGTTCAAGATGATGGTGGAGTTGTGACCAAAGATGAGAGAGAAGATCCAAAAATGGCGATCATGGAAATCTTGAAAGAACTGTATGAAGTGGTCGAAGTAACCAAAGCACCTCATGCGCTTATTTTATTCGATGATGATGTTTTGAGTATTCATAATCAAGTAGATGATGAAGAACAACAAGAGAACATCTTTCATGCTGAGGATGAAGTGTCGCTTGCTCCGAAACAAGTGTGTGAGGATCAAGTGCAATTGCAAGAGAATGTGGAGATGGTGGAGTCCAAGGAGGAGAAAGTAGAGACAAACGTGAATGGATTGATGAATGAGTCTTTACTTGATCAGAATGGTGAAATGGAGATGGCGATTAGTGAGGGGAAGTCTATGGAGACACATGAGTGCAAGGGGAGAGTATGGTCTACCATTGATCACGATCATCTATCTTCTTCTATTTATTCTAATTTGCAGGAATTCGATGATGTTTCTTCCAAAGATGCATTTCATGATTTATTATCCATTCGAGGGAGCGAACATTTGATCGAGTTCAAGGGGATAAAGAAGTTGGAGGAATTTAAAGAGATGGAGAAGCTGGATTTCATTCCCTTTAATGTGGGCGACGAGCAGGATTTGAGGACAAATCCTCTTCAAGAGGAGGGGAATGATGCAACCCGTAGATCGTGGATTTCAATTCATGGGCCAAAAATTAAAGATGATATGGGCTGAAGAGTGAAGATACTATTTTGTAGTTTATTTAGTTGTTTAATTATTATTTTCGTCACTTTATTTTAAGCCCAAGTTTTAGTGCCTTAAAAGGCTTTATTTATGGGCTTTATTATGTTATTTGATGGGTTTGACCCATACTTTGACTATACTTGAGTTATTTTCTAGTTGGGCTAGGTTTAGATAGGTTTTTGAAGCCTATAAATAAGGCTCTTATGTAATGGACAAAAATAACACTTTTGATGAATATATTTTGGTGAGTTTATCTCTCTCTTTAGAGAATTTCAATAATTCTCTTTGTTCGTCTTAGACGAACGTTTATCCGGCGAATCAAGGAGTCAATCATCCCTCATTGTGTGTCATTCATTGCCTCCATGTGACTTCGGCAATCGTCTCTTTGGGGTATAGGGAGTTAATCTCGCTTATATCATTTAGAGGGTTCGTCTATCGGTATATTGGGGTATCCATCAGTTCGAGATTTATCCTTCCGCGTGCGTGTGATTTACGGATCTATCAAGGTTCGTATCACTCCTCGATAAGTATGGATCTTGCCAATAATAGAACTTGACATCTCGAAGGAATTCTACCTTTTGATAATCCGAAAGATTTGGTGGCAATTCTTGAAGCACGAGGTAATTAGCATAATCGGCAAACCAAGAATCCTTGCATTTCAATACCATGATCCTCTCATCCGGAAAACAATCATTGATGCTCAACTTCAAGTCTTTACCTTCAACCGGCTTTTCAAGTCTTAACATGTGATCGGCTATCTCATTATCACGACCTCTTCTATCACAAATCTCCATGTCAAATTCTTGTAAGAGAAGAATCCAATGAATGAGATGAGGTTTAGCATCTTTCTTTGCAATAAGATGTCGGATAGCCGTGTGATCCGAATACATAATGGTATGATTTCCCACAAGATAAGACCGAAATTTGTCAAAGGCAAAGACAATGGCTAGAAATTCCCTCTCCGTTGTTGTGTAGTTCCTTTGAGCTCCATCCAATGTTCTACTTGCATAATGAATAACTCGAAACACATTATCTCTCATTTGCCCCAAGACAACTCCCAAAGCCCAATCACTTGCATCACAATTCAAAATAAAAGAATCACTCCAATTAGGCTTGATTAGAATGAGAGTAGAAATGAGGGCTTTCTTCAATGTCTCAAATGCTTCCAAGCACTTCTCATCAAAGACAAACTTCACATCCTTTTGCAAAAGAGAACAAAGAAGCTTTGTGATCTTCAAAAAATCTTTAATGAATCTTCTATAGAACCCCGCATGCCCAATGAAGCTTCGGATTGATTTAACATTTGTTGGGGGTGGAAGCTTCTCTATGGCAATGATCTTGGCTATCAACTTCTAAACCTTCACTAGAAACCTTGTGCCCAAGCACAATTTCATCTCTAACCATGAAGTGACACTTCTCCCAATTTAGGACAAGAGAAGTGTCCTTACACCTTTGCAAGACCTTTGTAAGATTATCCAAATAAGAATCAAAGCTCTTCCCAAAAACCAAGAAGTCGTCCATGAATACCTCTATTATGTTCTCAATCAAATCACTAAAGATAGACATCATGCACCTTTGAAAAGTGGTCGGAGCATTACACAAACCAAAAGGCATCCTTCTATAAGCAAATACTCCATAAGGGCATGTAAAAGTCGTCTTATGTTGATCCTCCGGAGCTATGACAATTTGGTTGTAACCCGAATAAGCATCAAGAAAGCAATAATACTCATAATCCACCAAACGATCCAACATTTGATCTATAAATGGCAAAGGAAAGTGATCTTTCCTTGTAGGCGCATTCAATGCCCTATAATCAATGCAAACACGATAACCGGTGGCAACTCTTGTAGCTATAACCTCATTTTGCTCATTCTTAACCACGGTCATCCCCCCTTTATTCGGAACCACTTGAGTAGTACTCACCTATTCACTATCTGAAATAGCATATATAATACCTGCATCAAGCAACTTCAACACCTCCTTTCTAACAACCTCTTGAAGAACCGGATTCAACGTCCTTTGAGGTTGCACTTTAGGGCAAGAACCCTCTTCCAACAAGATACGATGCATACAAATAGAGGGGCAAATCCCCTTAATATCATCGATAGACCAACCAATCACATCTTTAAACTCTCTAAGGACACGCAACAACTTGTCCAATTCGGACTCTGACAAGTGTTGTGACACAATAACTGGAAAAGAGTCATTATCACCAAGAAAGGCATACCTCAAATGTTCGGGAAGAGGTTTCAACTCTAGAGAAGTGTTTGAATGAGACTCCACTTTTGTTGAGCTTCAACTCTCTCCCGGTTGGTTGATATCAAGGTAGTGCACCTCATCCTTTGATGATCCTTGATTTGTATCCAAGAAAGCAATTGACTCCAATAATTCATCACAAGCGTCATCCATATCGGAATAGGAGTATAAAGAGTTGGCTATGATGTGCTCCGTAGGATCATTTGCCATAGATGTAGGCAAAGTAGTGATTGACTTGCATTCTTCAAAACTTGGTTCATCTCCTTTCTTCATTGCATGAAAGATTGAAAGAGTGAGGGTTTCTTCATTGACCCTAAATATGAGATTCCCATCTTGTACATCAATAAGAGCTCGACTGGTTGCTAGAAAAGGACACCCAAGAATGAGTGGCATATCCTTGTCTTCCGGCATGTCCAAGATAACAAAGTCCACGGGAAATATGAATTCCTCAACTTTACCAACACATCTTCGACTACCCCTTGGGCATAAGAAATAGAATGGTCGGCCATTTGGAGACAAATAGATGTACGCTTGATCTCTCCAATATCCAACCTCCTAAAAATAGACAATGGTATCAAGTGGATGCTAGCACCAAGATCACATAAGACTTTCCCAAACCTTTGCCCACCAATCACACAAGCTATAGTAAAGTTCCCGGATCATTTTTCTTCAAAGGCATCTTTCTTTGAATCACCGCACTAACCTCTTCCGTTAGACTAATTATTTCAAATGATCCAAACTTTCTCTTGTTAGCTACAGCATCCTTTAGAAACTTCACATAGCCCGGCATATCTCTAAGTGCATCAAGCAAAGGGATATTGATTTGTATCTTATTGAATATATCCAAGAATCTCTTCATCTTTTCATCCACCTTAGGCTTTGTTAGACGATGAGGGAATGGAGCCTTTGTGATCACATCCTTGGTGGGAAGAGGAGCTTCTACTAGCACTTCCTTTGGAGCCTCTTTTTGAACTTTTTTCCTTGATTCCTCATCATTAGTTGAAGGTTCTTCATAAGGTATATCTTCAACAAGAACTTCCTCTTCTTTACTTCCGGATGTAGCTTCATTCTCATAGGTTCTTCCACTCCTTAATGTGATAGCATTGCACCCCTTAAGATTTATCTCCGTATTGCTTAGAAACTTGCCCGGTATGTGTTGAGTGGTAGCTTGATTAGCTATTTGACTAATTTGGCCCTCCATCATCTTCACTTGCTTTGTCAAAGAAGTGAGGGAATTCTCCAATGCATTGACCTTTTGGCCAGTTTGAGTGATAAAAACGCTTTGTTGATTAGCTATTTGTTGAACGATTTGCTCAATAGAATGAGATGTCTTCTAGGTTCTTCAACCACCCCTTGAGAAACGGAGAATCCGGGAGATGGAAATTGAGCGTTGTTAAGATTTCCATAGGAAAGGTTGGGATGAGTTCGATTGTTGGGATTGTAGGCTTGATAACCTCCTTGATGACCATAAGAGTTGCCTCCTTGCTTCCCTTGAAACCCCCCTTCATAGTTTCCTTGGAATCCTCCTTGAGGTCCTTGAAAACCTTGCTTGTTGAAGTTTCCATAGGGCCTTTGGTTCACATAGCTCACATCTTCATTCTCATTGAATTCTTCACTCTCTTGGGCTTGAATCACTTGAACCTCTTTATTTGATCTCATTTCTTCCTCAAATTCATTCTTAAGAAGGGTATATTGAGAAGCTAACTCATCAATTCTTGCATCTTCAAGAATAGAATTCATCTTCTTTGTAGGTCCTCTCTCCATTGGCCATTGATAACTATTGGCCGCCATCTCCTCTATGATTCTCAAGGCTTCTTTGGCATTCCGGTTTACAAGACAACCACCGGAAGTTGCATCAACTATGCTCCTTGTGTGTGGAGAGAGTCCATTATAGAAGTTCACTATTTGTTGTGCTTCACTAAACCTTGTTGAGGGCACTTGCATAGCAAGGCCCTATACCTCTCCCATGCCTCAAATAGTGTCTCATCACCATGTTGTGAGAAATGAGAAATCTCCAAAATAAGCTTTTGTGCCTTTGAATGAGGGAAGTACTTGGCAAGGAATGTCTTACACAACTTTTCCCACGTGGTGATCTTGCTCTTATCAAGATTCTTAAACCACTCTTTGGCTCTATCCCTCAAAGAAAAGTTGAAGAGCTTCATCCTTATAGCATCTTCCGGTACTCCATTATGCTTAACCGTATCACAAATCTCTAAAAAAATGCTCAAGTGTGCATTAGGATCCTCATTTGGCCTCCCACCAAATTGCTCCGATTGGACCATTTGGATAAGACCGGTCCTTATCTCAAAGTTGTTTGCGTTGACATGAGGCCCCCATGCTCCTCCTTGAAATTGATCCATTGGAGATTCGAACATTTGGTTAAGTGGAGGTTGTTGAGCTTCTTGAGCTCTTCTCTCTTGCTCATCTCTCCAAGCTCTCATATCTTCCAATTCCATCCTAAGAGCCTCAAACTCTTGATTGTTAGCCGACATATCTTGTTCTTCAATAGAATTCCTTCTCATATGTCTTCTTTCAAAGTTCAAGATCAAAGGTTGAACAAGTCTTCCCTTGGATCTCGTGTGCATACACCTACAAAACAAAAATCAAAAGAAACAAATGCTTGAATTAGAAACTTAATAACCAAATCAACTATTGAAACTCAAACTAAACATTCCCCGTCAACGGCGCCAAAAATTAGGATCGCTCTACTTTTGAGGTAGAGAAATGCAATGATAATCGATTGAGTATAATCGAGTCGAATCCACAATGAATGTTTTGGCGTATGAGATTCAAGTAGTATCTAGTTACCTAATCACTATTCAAGCTACCAACTAACATGTTTTTGGTGTTTTTGATTAACTAATGACAATGAAAGTAAATAACAATATTAAAATTCAACTAAACAAGCAACAAGTAATCAAAAGGATATAAACTCAATATGGAATGAAAAAGTGACTCCAATTATACTTCAATTAGGTCTAAGTGATAGGGATGTAACACTCTAACTAGAATTAGCCATTTTAATCCAATTTCATATGGGAAACCTCCTAACTATGATTCATTCAATTCTCATTGCAACTAAATCAAGTGGATTAATGAATTACCTAATTCCGACTAGGACATCAAGTAGATCATTAACTCCCAATAGCACATGGAGTTCTTTAGCCCTACTATCTCTAGCATGCAATTCTCTTGTTTCCTAGCATCTAATCTAAGCCTCCTAAGCATTAGATCAAACACTTGATATGCAACTATGGTGATCAAGCATAATTACATAATAAAACATGGCACCAAGAGAAATAAACATAAAATTAGAAGGTAAATTCATAATTAGATCCTAATCCCATCACTTATCCCTAATCTAAATATAATTGGAATCACAAAGAGATCTAGCTAGACATAATTAAGGAAAATAAACCATAGGAAATAAATGAAATCATACTTAAAAGAAAGAGAATAAGATAAGGAATAGAAATATGGTCTTCAATCTTCAATACACCAAGTAAATCTTCACAAATCTTGAAAATACCAAAGTAGAAAGAGGGAAAATGAAATTAGGGTTCTAAGATGAATGTTCAAGCTAAAGATACCCAACTCTAGTAAAAATATAAGTTAAATACAAAGAAAATCAAGTGTGAGACGAGTTAGACCCAGTTAGCCGAGCTAACTCGGTCAAGAGAGCAACCATGGGCACCCTCACGGCGGTCTGGCATGCTGCCGTCCAGGCCGCCGTCCCTCCTTGCCCAGTATATTTCTTCACTCGTTCGGTCCGTTCTTCGATTTTTTCTTCGGTTCTTTTCATTCCTTTCTTCAAACTGGCTTTTGACCTTTGATTTTCAATGAACTCTTCTCATGTATCCCTCGTTTCTAGCCTCCGATCCTTGGTTCGATTATTGCTCTTCAAATCCCTATAAAAATGAATCGAAAACCGAAAGAAACGAGGAAAGTGTAGAGTATGCCAAAAGTTGATAAACTCTAGCATTTTTATCCAATTAAGAGCACACAAAACAATACTCAAACACCTATAACATAAACTCACATAAAATACGTGTTAATCAAACACATGAGGGAATACCTCAAGAAGTATCTCCCTGACCTCTGTACCACTCTTGCAATTGCCAAATCTGAGGAGATCAGTGCGGTTGAGATCCATTGTGATCAGATCGAACAATCTTATAACAATCTTAACCTCTCCCTCACCAAGTCTGCTGAAACTGCCAATCGCACCACCGACGCTATGCAGAATAACATCACCTCTCTGCTCAACTTTTGTGAAGCCATGTAAGCTGACAAGGCTGCACTACATGAAGAGAATGCTAACCTCTGGGCAATTATGAAAGCCAGATTTGATGATGTTGAAAGGGGGAAGAAGGCAAGAAGTTGAAGAGGTTGATTGCTCAACCCAACAGATTGGCAGAACAAAAGGCACTCCGATCTGACCTTCCATGGGAATCTGCATCTACAGCAGTTGCTCCTACTCAATTTGTCTCCATGGCGCTTCCATCTGATATTCCTCAATCTTCAAGGCGCCTATCTGAGAAAGAGCAAACTGTAGCCCAGGGCCAGATCATGGAGGAAATGTTTTTAAGTGGCCAAGAGATTGATGTTGTTACCAACCCTCTCCAGCAGAAGAAGTTTGCAGAAGATTAAGCTGAGAGGAGGAAGAAGATCATAGAGCGCAACTGTTGGAGATTTGCTAGCCATAAATGCCTAACTATCAGCAATGAACATGAAAGGCCAGTCATTTTTCTCCCATACTGATCATGAGAAGTGGAATGACATTGAAGAGCAGTTAATCATACAACATTACTACATCAAGCACCCTGCCTTTCAAGGTCCCATGGATCAAGCTTTTGCCCTCTTTCTGAAGGAGATTGCCGAACCTTATGAAGAAGATCCGATCTGAGGCTCGCAAGAAGGACATCCCCATCACTGCACCTCCCTGCTATAGATTTGTGCCGCTTGTACTCAAGGATGGGAAGACAGTTGATTACCCCACAGTAAACAACTTCATGAGAGCCACGGCCAAATTTTGTGGTGTTTCTCTCGAACCCAAGACCGATGAGTATCGACGTGTTCGTGATGGAGTGTATGCCAGTATGGGTATCGAGTGCCCAAATAGATTGATGGAAGAAGTTGCTGCAAGGAGATTGAGGAAGTAGCCTTATTTTGTGATTTGCATTCATTAAGTTTTTGTAGTATTGAGCTTTATGCCAACTGTATGTATTTGTAGCTCTGATACCTTAATGAAGAAAGATCATATTTTGACCTGAAGACAAGATTATTTCCCAAGTGTTGAGTTTCTTTGAGAGTTCTTATTTTTTGTTATAGTTTACTTGAACGTTCACTGATGTTCAAGTAATACGTAGAGAGATTTTCTATTGTTCTATAAGTTAGATTCTTGTGTAGAAGTTTTCGTTTGTACTTTCTATTTATAGAGTTTAAGTTAAACTCTAGGTTAGAAAGTCCAGCAGTATTAGTTTGTATCAGTAAGTAAGAAAGGTTGTAGGAGTCACGACTCTAATTTGTGCTTGTGTTTTCTTCAAGTTAGAAGAAATATAAGGCTGGTTCTTGACCAGTATAAAGAAGTGATACGAACCTTGGCAGATCTGTAATTCAACACGCACGCGGAAGACTTAAAGATACCGATGGAAAATCCCAAAACCTCCTAGATCGAATCCAAGAAGTAATATAGACGAGACGAAGCTCCCTATACCCCAACTGGTATTGTCTAAGCAACTCGGGGACGATGAATGACACACAAACGAGGGTGATGAACTCGATTGATTCGCCGGATAAACGTTTGTCTTCGACGAACAAAGAGAATTTTCGAAATTCTCTAAAAGAGAGAGATAAACTCACCAAAATATATTCATCAAAGTCTAATTTTCGTGCATTACATAAAGGCCATATTTATAGGCTTCAAAAAGTCCTAATTCTATAAGGAAACTAGTTAAAAACTTATCCTAACATATACCAAACCAAATCCTAGTCTAAAAAGGAATAAAATTACCAAAATAATGCTGAAAATAACCCTACCAACTAGAATATTAATAAAATCTGAAAATAATAAAAATATTTAACTAAATAAACTAATGAATAATATCTTCACTCTTTAGCCCATATCATCTTCAATCCTTGGCCCATAAAGTGAAATCCACAATCTACGGGCTGCATCATTCCCCTCCTCTTGAAGAGGATTTGTCCTCAAATCCTGCTCATCTCCCACATCAAAAGGAAAGAAATTTTACTTCTCCTTCTCTTCAAATTCCTCCAACTTCTTTATCCCCTTGAACCCGATCAAATGTTCGCTCCCTCGAATGGATAATAAATCATGAAATGCATCTTTGGAAGAAACATCATCGAATTCCTGCACAAATGAATAAATAGAAGAGAATTCAAGATCATTAGTGGCCAAAACTTTCCCCTTGCTAAACTTTGCCCCCACAAACTTCTCCTCCTTTTCGACTCACTCCAAGTCATCACTCCGATCAAGTAGAGACTGATGCATCAACTCATTCTCCTTTATCTCTACTTCCTCCTCCTTAGGCTTCACCATCTCCGTCTCTTTTTGCAATTGCACCTGATCCTCACAAATTTGTTTCTCAACAACCAATGGAGTAAAAGGAACAAGCGACACATTATCCTCGATATGCATGATGTTCTCTCGCTGTTCTTCATCATCCACTTGATTCTCCACACTCGGAACTCCATCATCAATTAAAGTAACCGCAGGAGGTGCTTTGATTACTTCCACCACTTGACACAATTCTTTCAAGATTTCCAAGAACTTCAGTTTGAATCTTCTATCTCATCTTTGGTCACAACTCCACCACTATCACGAATTGGTTTAGAGAAACTCGTACATTCTGACCTTGGCTTCACATATGCACGTGTATACACCTTCGGCTGCTCTTCTTCCTCCCAACAACTTCTCTTTGAATATGAAACATTAGCAGCTTGAGGTCGCCTCCAATCGGTCTGAATCACAGGATAGTAATGCGAAGGCGCATAACGCTTCCTCATCCTTCATCTCTTTCCAAGTCTGGATAGGTTGCTCTCCGTACCTTATTCTACTCTTCACAAACTGATCCCACCAAGTTAGAGCATAGCCCGAAAACTCATTGGCTGCCAGCTTCACTTTCATGAACTCAGAATAATTATGGCAATCAAACACGAGCTCCACCTTTCTCTCCCATTCGATATACAACTCAGGATCACATTTCCCTTGAAAAGAAGGAATCTTTATCTTGATATGTCTTGAATTGCTATCTTCTCTTCCTCTTAGACCTCCTCTATGCCAATACTCCTCCTCTTCATCTCCATTCTCCCAATCTTCTCCATACTCATCATATTCTGACTCAAAATGATTCCACCAGTTATTCCTCGACTTCCTCTACCTCCGAACGCCGACATATCTGCAAAACAATTTATCCTCTTTCTTTTTCTTTCTTTTTACAAAAACAAAAATGTCAGCTAAAATAGGATCCTCACCACCTCACAAGCACTCGTGTATCACTCAAAGAGAAATCACTCAGCACTCATGTATCACTCAATGATATATAGCTCTTATCCTCTTTTAGTCTCACACTCTCTTAACTTGTACCACTCAAATCTCTCTCAAAAATTGAAATCAAATAACTCCAATCGACGAATTCAACGAGCACAAAAAAAAATAAGAAACAACTTTCCAAGAAAACTCTGTACAAAAACAGATCCTAGGGCTCTAGACGACTCAAATAACTAATAGTTTTTACGTGGCCAACAAACACAAGCGAAACCCCTAAACTGTGATATGTGTGATCAGAGTACGACATGTAGAATATCCTTCGATTTTTCTACTGTGCGGAATATGACAATATGGAAATCAAGAAAATTCAAAGACGAGCGCAACTAAGGCACAAAATTGAATCTGATACTCTCCTAATGCAAGTCAACAAATGACGATTTAAGGAATCTGCCCACAAATTACGATACCTAAACCACTAGGAATTGGATAAAAGATGGTATCAATCAAATTAGCAAGCAATTGCTGAAAACGAATTCGAAGATGCAAAATAGATCAATTTTTGTTTTCTTTCTTAATTAATCAAACACCCAATGCCCAAGAATAACCACAACAAATCCCAACAAATCCAAATGCAGCCAACAATTATTTTTCCCCCATAATTACTAACACACTTACCCCACCAACGAATCTGATTTAAGATGAAGTAATAATTAAGCTAAAAATAACAAAGCAGAATACGGATTTTAGGCGATAGTGAACTAGCGAGAATTTTTTTTTTTTTTTTTTTTTTTTTTTTACGCTAGATGCTGAAGGGAATAAAAAAAAAACATGGAACGAAACTACAAAGGAGAACTCGATCAAACACAGAACAAGGACATAAACGCAGAACAAAGCCCTAACAAAAACGAAAAGAAGTTTTTTTTTTTTTTTATTACTTCAACTCTACGAACGACATGAAGAAACGAAGGCAATAAACGACTCGATCAAACACGAATGAAAACACAGAATAGACAACAAACGAATCTGAGATTTTTTTTTTTTTTCCACGACGAACAGATATGAAACGAACCTACGAAAATGAATCTAGAACGAAAAGACACGGAAAGAAAAGGAACAAATAACCTGACTAACGCAACCTGGCTCTGGTGCCAAATGATACGAACCTTGGCAGATCCGTAATTCAACACGCACCGGAAGACTTAAAGATACCGATGGAAAATCCCAAAACCTCCTAGATCGAATCCAAGAAGTAATATAGACGAGACGAAGCTCCCTATACCCCAACTGGTATTGTCTAAGCAACTCGGGGACGATGAATGACACACAAACGAGGGTGATGAACTCGATTGATTCGCCGGATAAACGTTTGTCTTCGACGAACAAAGAGAATTTTTGAAATTCTCTAAAAGAGAGAGATAAACTCACCAAAATATATTCATCAAAGTCTAATTTTCGTGCATTACATAAAGGCCATATTTATAGGCTTCAAAAAGTCCTAATTCTATAAGGAAACTAGTTAAAAACTTATTCTAACATATACCAAACCAAATCCTAGTCTAAAAAGGAATAAAATTACCAAAATAATGCTGAAAATAACCCTACTGATGAGCCGGGGTCCAGCACTGATGAATCCGGGCTTTTTTTTTATTTAGTTGTTTTATGTTATATTTTGATTGGGCTCAGACTTTGTTTTATTTTGTAAGTAGTAAGTCTAATAGTTAGTATTTATTTAATTTAATTTAATTGTAGCCCAATTGTCACAACATGTTAGGTGACGACTTGGCTCAAGTAGGCCCATCAGTATTTTCGAACCCTTGTAGTATTTAGGTCTTGGAGAAATACTATTCACGTAGACATCTTTGAATCAGAAATCTTATTGATCGATTTGTCTCCATCGTGCTTTGGTTCACGATTTTTCACTTTCGTTCTTGGTAGAGTTTGATTGTTGGCGACTTCAAGCTTGAATTCAATCGACTCATTCGTGATATCTCGTAGTATCCGGGTTAGTCGAGCCACAAGATTGCTTGTCAAACGCGTTTCGTATCCTTGTAGATTCGGGGTTCGTTTCTGGTAATTTCTATCCTTGTTTATTTTTGAGTTTTTCGTTCATCCATTGTTTATTTCTTCGTTCTCATCCCTTCATCATCATACCCATCGTCCCTACCACCATCAGATCCCTGAAAACCCGTAGTTTAATTCTAGATCCGTTTTTGAAACCCTAGTTCTGTCCCGAAACTGACCACCGTGCCAAATCGAAAAATACTCGTGCGTTTTCGCTGAATTTTGGATATGTTCTTCATAACCCTAAGTTGTAACTCGTGTTAAAATTTGAGCTTAATCGGAATTGAATTTATTAGGTTTTTGTCGACGCCTATTCAGTGTAATTTGGGTAGAAATTCAGGGAACTTGTCATTCGATTTTTCATAGTTATATTTGGATTGAACTTTGGCACTGGCTCATCACCTACCAACTAGAATATTAATAAAATCCAAAAATAATAAAAATATTCAACTAAATAAACTAATAAATAATATCTTCACTCTTTAGCCCATATCATCTTCAATCCTTGGCCCATAAAGTGAAATCCACGATCTACGGGCTGCATCAAGAAGAGAGAAGGAAAATCCAAAGTAAGGGATTTCAGATCTAGCTTGATCTGACGTGGGCGTAGGATGCTCATCTTCGAACCACGATAAACTCTCGTGTGTTGATCTCTCTCTCTCTCTTTCTCTCTCTCTCAAACTCCTTTACTTACAATATAAATTGCTATAGTTCTAACTAGCATACTGCATAAGCATTCATATTACAAACTGAGGTTTTAAACTTAAAAGAATTTTCTAAAAGTTTCTCCAACCTACACTACCAACTTCTGCACCTCAGTTTAGTTTAACAAACTTAACTGTTCACAGTCTGAGTTGGATAAACTGAACTCACTCTGATCAATTTACTAGACTCAGTTTACTAAGTCAGTTTGCTTATCACAGTCTGCCTTTAAAAATAAAAAAAACGGTTGGATATTGGTGTAATATTCTCCTCCCCCCAATACACCAATTATACTCTTTCTGGGACCAACATGGTTGATGAAGCCAGTGCCAAAGTTCAAGCAAGGAGCAAACGTAAACTTGCAGCTAAAACGGTTTACGTGAGATGGAACAAGAAATAAAAGAAAGATGAAGGTATGTCTCATTTTGTAACATGAAGAACATAATAGCACTAGTTTAGTCCTTTTGGACGGATTTAACTGCTGGATACGAATTATGAGTTGTTACAATGTTTCTTTATAGGCGATGCTACGAAGAAGGCGTGAGACGACTTCAAGCGATGGTTTTGGCAAGCACGGTCGGTTGGTGCAGTTGTCAAAAGCTTGAAGAATCTCAGAACAATAAAATGTTTATGAGAGTTCGTTCATGACAAGCTAAACTTGTAGTCGGACCTACTAAAGAAGCTATATGGTCGGGGACTTTACTTTGTAAAAATGGCAGTAATCTCTTTTTGCTAGGAATCTCACATTAAATGTGGAATTTAAGTGCAGAAGCAAAATTTAGGGATTCGTCAAGCCGGAAAATACATGGGAAGTACCAAATGGTTTCTGTAACGATAAGGCGATATTGCGGTTATAAAGGACAATTAAAGGAATGTAGTATGGCGGTTCTTTCACTAAGTGTGATATATCTGCACCATTTGAAGCATGTGGTGGGCATAATTATGGTGATCCTCCCACGGAAAAATCTTTAAGTATAAGTGGGAGAAGATGTGTAAACATGGAAAGGCCATATAGTTTCCTATAGACACATGGTATACTAAAAGGTTTTACTTTAGTATAAGTGGGAGATTGTTGGGGTTGTTATGTATAGCTAAAGCAAAACCATTATTTTAGTATATACCACATATGTTCCACCATTTACAATCATCTATCTGAAGTAATATAGTTAATAAGAATAAGCCCAATATCTCATGCTTTAGAACACGTGGATGGCTTGGGTGTCAGGGAGATCACGAAGTTCGACGATAATTATGAGATATGAATAATGTCACAGTCGAGATAGCTCGGACAAGCTATTATTTTAGACTGCAACAGTAACGGTACGGTGGAACGTATTGACAGGATTGCGTGAGATAATGTTCTTCTTATCCTGACCCTAGAAATAGGTGAAGAACCAGAGATCTTGGGTTTTAGTAGCACGATCTTAATCTCGATAGGCTATTAGATGTGTATGTGTTGTTCATTGTTATTTTGATTTACAAGATAAAGGCCTAACGCAGGTTCCCTGATTTCTTGTATCTTGGGTAACATGAGGGCACATATTATGTCTAATCGGTTTGCATTGAGACACAGTGTCCGTTATAGGTTGAGATATCCCCTCAGGGAGTTCACAAGGTTTATTATACTAAGTCATGCATACTGATTTAGTTCATGTATAATAATAAGGTGTGAGCGGGTACTACTTGAGGATAATAAGATATTAATTAATTAGGAGCAGTCAGAGAAGCTCTAATTAATTAATAGATATTGAGAGTCTTAAACACGAGGATTGCTCTAAACAAAGTATCGGCCCCAATCTACAAAACAGAGCGGTGAATCAGTTGTGATTCTTTAGTGGAATAAATGTTGGAACTGCTGCTTGAAAGCATTCCTTTTTCCCACAGGATCTTCGAATTGGATGTGATAATTTAAATGCAACTAAATCATATAATCGAGTTCAGAATATTACTCAGATCTGTGCCGACGGAGTAATCTACAGGTCTAGATTACTGAGGTGTGATCCCTTTCCTCGAAGTTCTTCGACTGTGTGGGCGTCTAGGAACTTTGGAACCAGGAACTCTCCCTCTGCTGATGATAGGCGCCGATTCTCCTCACTCAAAACTTAGGTTTTGAGAATCTCCTCCTCCTTATTTATAAGGAGAAGTGCCGCCCCTATTCCTTGTCCACTAAGTCACGGGCTTTAATTAATTAAAGCCCGGTTTAGTTAATAATTATTGGAACAAATTCTAATTAAATATAATTAGAATTAATCCTAATTATTATAAGGGAAATAATATATAATTATTAAATTAATTATCTAATTCCTTAATTAAGAATAAATCTTAATTAATTAGATATTAATTTATTCCATAATTATATAATTAACCAGAGTACAATTATTGAGATCAGATGGACACTAAAAGAGGAAACTAGCGTCCCCTACACTACAGTAGGCGCCACATTAATGGGCTCAAGCCCATAATGCCTCTTTTTAGTCCAAAACTGATATCCCTCAATAATACCTTGAATTCCTTTCCTGAAGAGCTCTTGGGCCACCCCAGGGATCTATGTACCAGACAGAGTTTAGCCTTACCTAATGAAATAACCATGATCAACCCAGAACATTAATTTCATTAGAGTTGTGATGCATTCCACTAAAGAATCACAACTGAATCACTGCTCTGTCCCAATTTGTAGATTGGGGCTGATACTTTATTTAGAGCTATCCCCGTGTTTAATGACTCCGATATCCATTAATTAATTAGAGCTCCTCTGACTGCTCATAATTAATTAACATCTTATTCTCCTCAAGTAGTACCCGTTCACCCCTTATTATTATACCTGAACTTAATCAGCATGCATGACTTGGTATAATAAACCTTGTGAACTCCCTGAGGGGATATATCTCAACCTAATACGGACACGGTGTCTTGATATAACTAATTAGACATACTATGTGCCCTCATGTTACCCAAGATGCAAGTCATCAGGGATGCTGCGATAGACCCTTAGCTATACAAGTCAAAGTAACAGTGAACAACACATATATCTCTAATAGCATATCGAGATTAAGATCATATCTCTAAATCCCGAGATCTCTAGTTCTTCACCTATTGCTAGGGTCAGTATCAGAAGAACCTTATCTCACTCGATCCTGTCAATACGTTCCACCGTACCAACATAACTAGCGACTGAGACCCGCCACTACCGTTATGTTGCAGTCTAAACCGATAGTTTTCCCAAGCTATCTCGACTGTGACACTGTTTATATCTCATAATTATTGTCGAACGCTGCGTGATCTCCCTGACACCCGAGCCGTCCACGTGTTCTAAAACATGAGATATAGGGCTTATTCTTATTAATATATTTATTCATATAGGTGATTGTTACCAGTGGAATACATGTCATATATACTAAAACACGTTTTTGCTTTAGCTATATACAACAACCCCAACAATCTCCCACTTATACTAAAGTAAAAACTTTTAGTATACCCATGTGTCTATCGGAAACTATATGGCATCACTGTATTTCACATCTTCTCCCACTTATACTGAAAGATTTTACCGTGGGAGGATCACTGAGACAATGCCCACCACGTGCTTCCGAGGTGCCGGCATACTCAATTTAGTGAATAAACCGCCATATAAACATTCCTGCTTTAATGTTCCTTTATACACGCAATATCGCCTTATGGTTACATAAACCAATCGGTACTCCTATGTGTTTTCCCAGGTTGACAAATCCATAGATCTTGCTTCTGCACTTGAAAACTCATGTGAGATTTCTTGCAAGATAGGATTACTACCATTTCACAAAGTAAAGTTTCCAACCATACAGCTGCTTTAGTAGCTCCCACTACATATTTAGCTTGTCATGAAAGAACTCTCATAAACATTTTACTGTTCCGAGATTCTCCAAGGTATGGTTCTCCTTTTCTAAGTGAACACATAGATTTAAGGTCGATTACCTCATTTACCAACACACTCCCCGATTATCCGTGTTCATTAATGAACTATATTTGTTACCTTGCACGCAATAATAGCAAATATCTGACACTTTTTCGATATAATTTATATCGATAACCTAGTCAGAACAGTAACCTACTGATGAGACGGGACCTAGCATTGAAGAAAACAATCGGGACTTGCAGCTCGGAGGACCAGTGACGAGATCGAGAGCCAAGAAGCTGCAAGGTTATTTGCAATGCTACATTCCTAAGAGATTGGAGGATGATGGAGTCGAATTTCATCAATACAAGTTGGTGAATTTGACAAGTGTTGAAGATGAAGATTTGGGCGTCCATCATTGAAGAAAAAGGAAGACAAGCCCAAGAAAACACAATTTCTTATATTTTATTTGGGCTTAAAAAAACTACTTTGTATTTATTTCTTAATTTAGTTTAGTCCAATTATCACAACATGTTTAGGTGATTAATTGGCCCAGTTATATTTAATTAAGGAGTCCGAAAATTAACAAGTCCAAGCCTTGTTAATTTCGAAACCTAGCTTAGGGATTAGTCTAGTATTTAAGTTATTTTCGCTGTTACTATTCACAGACAATATTGAATGAAAAATCGAGTTCTTCGTTTTTGTCTCAAATCGCGTGCTTAGGTTCACGTCTCTATAGTTCTTGGTAGAGTTTGTTGTTGGCACTTCAAACTTGAATTCATTCGACTCGTTCGTGATATCTCGTAGTATCCGGGTTAGTCGAGCCACGAAGATTGCTCCATAAACGCGTTTCGGATTCAAGTAGATCCGGGGTTCGTTTCGGGTAAGATTCATAATTTGTTTTCATTTCAATTCTTCAATTCGTGTTTTTTTTTCGTTTTCCCAGCCATTCATCATCGTTCATATATCATAAATATCCATCCCCCATCGTTCGTATAACCATCCCATCCCAGAAACCCTTAGATTAATTTTCAGATCCGTTTTTGAACCCTAATTCTGTCCTGAAACTGACCACCGAGCCAAATCGAAAACTACCCGTGCGTTTTTGCTGAATTTTGGATATGTTCTTCATAACCCTAAGTTGTAACTTGTGTTAAAATTTGAGCTTATTCGGAATTGAATTGCTTAGGTTACTGTCGTCGCCTATTCAGCGTATTTGTGGGTAGAATTTCAGGAAATTTCCATTCGATTGTTCATAGTTATATTTGGATTGAATCTTTCATACTTGACGTTGTTCGATCCTTAGCTTCCGCGTTTATTGTGATCGCATCATATAAATTTTGGCATCAGAGCCACGTCAGTTTTGCTGATCGTGGTTCAATCCAAATAGGTGTCGTGACATATTAGGGGGCAAAAAATCTGATAAAAAAAAAAAAAAAGAAAAAAAAAGAAAAGAGTTAATCGAAGGCCCTAGTGTGTCACAGTGTTCGTAATTTGTTCTTGCATCATTCGTGTATTGGGTAGTAGTTGTGTCTTCGTTTCTTCGAGTTTTCGTCGGTAGAACTTAAAACGGACGTAACTTTTGATCTGCTTATCCGCTCAACCGCCATAATACCTTTTCAGAAACGTCTCGACGAGACCTAGAAGTTAACACCGCTACGCCGTGTTCGGTTCGAGTTTAGGCCAAAAAACAGCCGTTTGAAGGTGTTACCGTCCAGTTCAAAAAAAAAAAAAAAAAAAAAAAAAAAAAAAAAAAAAAGAGTCTATATTATTTGAGTACATTGGATAGTGTAGGTTTCAGTTCCTAAGTCGATTCAAAGTCGGATTAGTGCTCATAACTTGTTACCACTTATATCCAAAGTTCCTAGATAGCCTTTCCTTTCTTTCTTATTTCCTGCCTTTCTCCCTTTTCAGCTTTCCTTGTTTGCTTAGCCATTAACTAGCCACCCTTCCTTGTTTCCTTAATTGTTAGCCTTCTTAATCCCTTTACCTAGTTTGTATTCCTTGCCTTGCCGTGCATTACCCCACATTGCAACAACTTCGTGTTTCTTTCTACACCTGTGATCCAAGCCGAGAGTCAAGTTCGAGTTCTTGATTCAGGCCGAGAAGTCCACATCGGTTCTGCCTTGAATTTGGAATTTGAGGTTTAGAGGCTATTGTGACTGCAAATTGAGTGATATACACGAGTGAATTGAGTGACATACACGAGTGTATAAACATCTGAGAGAACAAACGAGTGATTGTGAGGAATTGTGAGGAACTGTGAGGTTTATACTTGTTTTTTTTTTTCTTTCACGTTTGCTCGTTTTGCAGGTACCATGAAGTCTGGAGACGGTGCCAATAAACCCAACAGCCCACCCAAATCAAATATTACACCTAATGAGGATTCCTCATCGTCTCAGCAGCAGCCTTGGGATGCTAAGTATCACTTTGATGCTATGGCCCAACACTTTGAGAGACGGAGTCGATTACTAGAACAGAAGCTGGATGATTCGATGGGTAAAGTAATGGCACAGTTCGAACGTCTCAACACTCGAACAATATTACCTCCACCGATCAGAAATCAACCTATCCACCAGCAAGAGCAAGAGCCACCATTCAGACGACAGCCTGTCCACCGAGAGACACCACATCGTCCCCAGCCCCAGCCTGTGTTTGAGCATATTTCTGATGATGAACATGAAGAAGAACATGAACATGATGGCTATAATGAGGAATCAGAGGCAGAATTCGAGTTTCCATGGAGGAATCAGAGACGTGACCGTCGACGTCCACCTCCACCTCCGAGGCGTGATTTCCGTGCCAACCAGCGCCGACACGTCGATGCGGAAAGCTTGTTAAACAACATCAAAACAAGCATCCCAGAGTTTGAGGGGTTACATGACCCTGATGTGTACCTTGATTGGGAGAGGAAGGTCAACAAGATCTTCGACTGTTATGACTTTCCTGAGTTGAAGAAGGTTCAGCTTGCTTCTTTGGAGTTCAGAGGGTATGCAGCATCATGGTGGGAAAATCAGCAAGAGAGAAGACGCCGAGATCGATATCCACCTATTGACACTTGGCAAGAGATGAAGGATGTGATGAGAGGCAGATTTATCCCAGTACATTATGAACGAGAACTTGAGAAGAAGTTGAACAGGATTAAACAAGGCACTCGTTCGATTGAGGAGTACCACAAGGAGCTCGAGACAGCCATGAACCGAGTCGGAAAGGAAGAGACATTGGTTGCCACAATCAACCGATACATTGAGGGAATGAATCCAGACATAGCATGTGAAGTCGAGTTGAGGGACTTCACCAGCATTGAGGCTATGATTCACTATGCCTCTATTGTTGAACGGCAGTTCAGAGAGGGACGCAGAAAATCATTCCAGTCGGCACCAGCCCGGACGCCGTGGACAGCCACGCCGAGGACAGCTCCTGCACGTCCTCAGAACCAGTCCACGCAGCCAGTTCACCGTTCTGAGCAGTCTGCACCCCAGCCCTCTCGCAGATCTGATTACAGCTCGTCTGCACAGAATCGGACCCCTTCACCTCGACCCACCCCATCTAGCCAGCCGCAGCAGAACAGTACTCCAGGAAGAGCACGTGACGTTCAGTGTCACAAGTGCAAAGGATGGGGACACTTCCAAGCCCAGTGTCCGAATCGTAGAGTTTTATTCCTCACCGAGCAGAATGAGTTAGAATCAGCGAGTGAAGAGGAATTTAAAGAAGAAGGAGAAGTAAAAGGGGATACTGAGCAGCCCCTAGTCAGCTCACTCCTGGGCGACATTGATATTGTGGATGAGCAGCCGAAGCAAACGCACGTCAGCCTTGTTTCGATCCGAGCATTGAGCCTTATTCGAGAGGAAGAACAGAATGATCAGCGGGAGAACATCTTTTATTCACGCTGTTCCATTCAGGATAAGGTGTGCTCGCTCATCATTGATAGTGGAAGCGTTGTAAACGCCATTAGTCAGTATGCAGTGGGGAAGCTGAATTTGACCCCACAAAAGCATCCAAAACCGTACCGATTGCAATGGTTGACAGACAGAGGCGAGATTCGTGTTGGATACCAGGTACCTGTCACCTTTTCTATTGGTCGTTTTACTGACACTGTTTTGTGTGACGTCATCCCTATGGAGGCGGCACATATCTTGCTTGGTCGTCCTTGGCAATTTGATAGGAAGGCGATACATGATGGATTCGCCAACACTTATGCTGTGACTCGAGAAGGACGCACCACGCGATTGTGGCCACTAGCGCCGAAAGATGTGATTGAAGATCAGCGTCGTATGCAAGAGAAGTACAAAGAAGAGAAGGAGAAGCGTGCTGAGAGCAAGCAGCCGATCCAATCTGAACCATCTACGGTCGAGTCTCAGTGTACTAAGGGAACCAAGGGCCTCCCCAAGGCTAAGGCTGCCCACGTTACCATCCCTTCCAGTTTAGATATGGCGCACCGGACTCTGTTCATCGGTGTAAAAGGAGTTCAGACCGCCATTAAATCAGGTAATGCTATTGTTCTCGTTAATTTTAAGGCTAATGATACTCCTGATGTTGTTATTCCTCCTGTTTTGCAGCCGTTGATGGAGGAGTTCAAGGATGTTTTCCCGGATGAAATTCCTAGTGGTCTGCCGCCGATTCGAGGAATTGAGCACCAGATCGACTTCCAGCCGGGAGCAGTCCTTCCAAACAGACCCGCCTACCGTACCAGCCCTGAGGAAACCAAGGAGATTGACCGTCAAGTCAAGGAGTTGCTGGAGAAGAAGCAAATTAGAGAGAGCTTGTCACCGTGCGCAGTGCCTGTCATCCTCGTTCCGAAGAAGAACAACGAATGGCACATGTGCATGGACTGCCGAGCTATCAACAAGATAACGGTAAAGTATCGTTTCCCTATCCCTCGATTAGATGACATGTTAGATGAGTTGTCTGGAGCGTCTGTCTTTTCAAAAATTGATTTGCGTTCTGGATATTTTCAAGTGAGGATGAGTGAGGGAGATGAATGGAAGACCGCGTTCAAAACGAAACATGGATTGTATGAGTGGCTTGTGATGCCGTTTGGCCTTACCAATGCCCCTAGTACATTCATGCGACTTATGAACCATGTCTTACGTGATGTCATAGGGAAGTATGTTGTAGTATATTTTGATGATATCCTTGTCTATAGTACTTGTGTTGATGAGCATGTTAGACATCTTAGGCATGTGTTTGTGTTGCTACGTGATGCGAAATTATATGCTAATTTGTCTAAGTGTACCTTTTGTATGGATGAGGTCGTCTTTTTGGGTTTTGTTGTGAGTAGTCGTGGGATAGAAGTTGATAGGACAAAGGTGAAAGCCATAGAGGAGTGGCCGACGCCTAAGTCATGTGCTGATGTTAGGTCTTTCCATGGTTTAGCTGGATTTTATCGTCGATTTGTGCGTGATTTTTCATCTATTGCTGCACCATTGACTGAGTTGAGTAGGAAAGACAAGAAGTTTGAGTGGGGCAAAGCCCAAGAGCATGCTTTTAACTTGCTGAAATCGAAATTGTGTAATGCTCCTTTGTTGGTTTTGCCTGATTTTGATAAAATGTTCGAGATTGAGTGTGATGCCTCCGGCATAGGGATTGGTGCTGTTTTGATGCAGGATAGGAAGCCAGTCGCCTATTTTAGTGAGAAGCTGAGTGGAGCAGCCCTTAGGTACTCTACGTACGATAAGGAGTTGTATGCATTGAAGAGGTCTTTGGAGACTTGGCAGCAC
Source organism: Mentha longifolia (assembly GCA_001642375.2). Lineage (NCBI taxonomy): Eukaryota > Viridiplantae > Streptophyta > Magnoliopsida > Lamiales > Lamiaceae > Mentha > Mentha longifolia. The sequence goes on from CM038119.1 coordinate 8,739,759, forward strand.
TACTTGAGGCCGAAAGAGTTCGTGATTCACACTGATCATGAATCCTTGAAGCATTTGAAGGGACAACAGAACTTGAACTCACGTCATGCTCGATGGGTTGAGTTCATAGAGTCATTTCCCTATGTGATCAAGTACAAGAAAGGAGAAGAGAATGTGGTTGCTGATGCCCTTTCTCGCAGGTACGTGTTGATATCTGTTATGCATGCGCAATGTTTAGGTCTTGAGCATATTAAGAGCTTTTATGTGAATGATCCTTTCTTTGGACCTATCTTTGCATCGTGTGATGGAAAATCTAGGGTTATTGACTCGTACTATGTTTCTGAAGGTTTCTTGTTTAAGGATTCGAAGTTATGTGTCCCTAATTGTTCTATGAGGAAGTTGTTTGTGTTAGAAGCTCATGCGGGGGGTCTTATGGGTCATTTTGGTGTTGCTAAGACATTGAGTCTATTGCATGAACATTTTTATTGGCCTCGCATGAAGAGAGATGTAGAGAGAGTCTGTGCTAGATGCATTACTTGTAAAAAGGCTAAATCTAGTTCTAATCCATTTGGTTTGTACACTCCACTACCTGCACCTTCTGCACCTTGGATTGACATATCTATGGATTTTATTCTTGGTTTGCCTAAGTCTAAGTCTGGCAAAGATTCTGTGTTTGTAGTAGTTGATAGATTCTCCAAAATGTCTCATTTTATTGCTTGCAGAAAAACTGACGATGCTGTTCATATTGCTAATCTGTTCTTTCGTGAAGTAGTTCGACTGCATGGCATGCCTAGGACTATTGTGTCTGATAGGGATTCTAAGTTTTTGGGACATTTTTGGCGTGTCTTATGGGGAAAGTTAGGTACTAAGCTGTTATTTTCTACTGCATGTCATCCTCAAACGGATGGTCAAACTGAAGTGGTTAATAGAACGCTAGGTACTTTACTTCGTGCTTTAGTTAAGAACAATCTCAAGTCATGGGAAGAGTGTTTACCATTTGCTGAATTTGCCTATAACAGAGTTGTGCATTCTTCTACACACATGTCTCCATTTGAGGTTGTTTATGGATTTAACCCGTTGACACCAACGGATCTTATTCCTTTGCCTACTGATCATCTTTCGAGTTTGCAAGGTTCTCGTAGAGCTGAACAGGTTCGAGAGATGCATGCTAAAGTGAAACAGAGGATCGAGCTTCAAGGTGTTAAGAACGCAACAAAGGCGAACGCCCACCGCAAGCAAGTATTGTTCAAACCTGGTGATAAGGTTTGGATACACTTCAGCCCGGGACGTTTTCCTAACTTGAGGAAGTCGAAGCTGATGCCTCGTGGTGATGGACCATTCACCGTGGTCGAGCGAGTCAATGACAATGCATACCGCATTGATCTTCCAGGTGAGTATAAGTGTTCTTCCACTTTTAATGTGGCTGATTTGTCTCCGTTTCCTGTAGATGATCAAGATGTCGAGGAGGACTTGAATTCGAGGACTTGAATTCGAGGAGGACTTGAATTCGAGGACGAATTCTTTTCAGCAGGGGGGGAATGATGAGACGGGACCTAGCATTGAAGAAAACAATCGGGACTTGCAGCTCGGAGGACCAGTGACGAGATCGAGAGCCAAGAAGCTGCAAGGTTATTTGCAATGCTACATTCCTAAGAGATTGGAGGATGATGGAGTCGAATTTCATCAATACAAGTTGGTGAATTTGACAAGTGTTGAAGATGAAGATTTGGGCGTCCATCATTGAAGAAAAAGGAAGACAAGCCCAAGAAAACACAATTTCTTATATTTTATTTGGGCTTAAAAAAACTACTTTGTATTTATTTCTTAATTTAGTTTAGTCCAATTATCACAACATGTTTAGGTGATTAATTGGCCCAGTTATATTTAATTAAGGAGTCCGAAAATTAACAAGTCCAAGCCTTGTTAATTTCGAAACCTAGCTTAGGGATTAGTCTAGTATTTAAGTTATTTTCGCTGTTACTATTCACAGACAATATTGAATGAAAAATCGAGTTCTTCGTTTTTGTCTCAAATCGCGTGCTTAGGTTCACGTCTCTATAGTTCTTGGTAGAGTTTGTTGTTGGCACTTCAAACTTGAATTCATTCGACTCGTTCGTGATATCTCGTAGTATCCGGGTTAGTCGAGCCACGAAGATTGCTCCATAAACGCGTTTCGGATTCAAGTAGATCCGGGGTTCGTTTCGGGTAAGATTCATAATTTGTTTTCGTTTCAATTCTTCAATTCGTGTTTTTTTTTTGTTTTCCCAGCCATTCATCATCGTTCATATATCATAAATATCCATCCCCCATCGTTCGTATAACCATCCCATCCCAGAAACCCTTAGATTAATTTTCAGATCCGTTTTTGAACCCTAATTCTGTCCTGAAACTGACCACCGAGCCAAATCGAAAACTACCCGTGCGTTTTTGCTGAATTTTGGATATGTTCTTCATAACCCTAAGTTGTAACTTGTGTTAAAATTTGAGCTTATTCGGAATTGAATTGCTTAGGTTACTGTCGTCGCCTATTCAGCGTATTTGTGGGTAGAATTTCAGGAAATTTCCATTCGATTGTTCATAGTTATATTTGGATTGAATCTTTCATACTTGACGTTGTTCGATCCTTAGCTTCCGCGTTTATTGTGATCGCATCACCTACGTAGAATACTTGAATCATGTATACAATCCTTATGGATATACCCTACATTATTCAAATTCTGCGTCTTAAACTGTCCGGATAACCACCACCATTATGTCTGATAATACTCTCACAATGTTGCCAAAGTTAGTGATATCATCACATAATGTACAAGAAAATCACACCTATCATCTTCATTACGATGAGAACTATAACATTTATTGACACATTCCATAAAACTTGATTTTATGCATGTCATTCCATAAATGCTCCGATTATTCGAATTTCCGCAAGAGTTATCAAGCATTCAGAATAATGTCCTTAATTGATACACATTTGATCCAACATAACCGTTATATCCAAATATTTTCCTGCCAAAAGCCATTGACTTTAAACAGATATTGGATTGTAACTTATGAGGTACAAAAAGTGTTAATATAGAAATATAGAAAACTTTTTCTATATTTTCCATATCAACTTTGTTCTTCCTTTGCACTTTTCATCATGAATCTAAATCCAACAATGAACCTTGCAAATTAACATGGATCGTATCAATTACTTTAACCTTCTCATATAAACTTTCCATGTGGTCGTTTCTTTCCTCATGTACATTTTCCAAGAAACCTAATTTCTTGATGTATATGAAAACGACTTAGTGTTCTATTTCAAAAAAACACTCCCACTTCAATAAAGATGACCTTGTGCAGAATACTTGTGACTATTCATTCTTGTACTTCTTGACTTATTGAAATTCCTTGAATGATCCTATCATTTTTGAACATTCGTTCAATAACGATCTTTATCACCTTATCCTTTTAATCTTTTATTGAAACTTTTACTAATCCAACTTATCACCAATCTTAATTCAACTAATTTGCAATTCACGCAAATATCTCTTATATCCAATCTTGAGTTAAAATCGGTCATAATGCCAATTTATACTCAAATTGTAAGGTAGAATTATAGATACTTGACATAGTTTAGTAATGTTTCAAAACAAGATGAGAAAAAAGGTGAGAAACAAAGAAACAACTACATTTATCTAATCATATTTGAGATATTCCATGTTACTAGATAATTACTTCTACACATGAATGAAAAACATTTAACAACCAGTGTTAAACTCAAATTAACACAAATGTTAAAACCGAAATCATCCATAAACCAATTCAAAACAAATATACCGCCAAAACTTGGCACCAATGTAATGAAAAACAGTAAAGTAATGTATCATCCCAAACATCTATCTCAAAACCAAAAGATAAAACAAAGAAACAGAAGTCTTCGAGTAATCAGCAACCGCATCTACCATCAATGCTCGCTGACGCCAGGACTCGAAGCCGCCTCATCATCCTTTGTGGCATCGCCTACAAAGAAATATATGTAACAAACCATAATTAGTATCCACCAGTTCAATCCGTCCAATAAAGGACTAAACCAATGCTAATATGTTTCACCATGTTACATTTAGAGACATACCTTCATCCATCTTTTGTTTCTTATTCCGCCTTGGAGGTTCCTTTTCGGAATCACGACTCGTTTCACTTTTAGCCCTCACCCTATCGTATATCTTCTTTACCTCTCTCGACCACATGACCACCTTCTTTCTCTCATTGTCGACTTCAAGGAGCTCTTCGAAAAGAGTTTCCAAATCAGTATGGTCAACTTGAGATTTGATGATCTCCATGCGAAGAGCAGTAAAAGAAGCCGATAGAGAAGCCAAGACAATGTCACACTTTACTTGTCCAGAAAGTGTGGCGCCATATGTCTCATAAGTCTGAAACAGCTCGCGAAATTCCATGACATAACGTTCCATGTCATAATTATCCTCATATTTCTTAGAGGATATTTTCCCAAAAGTCTGGAACCTCAGAATACGGTTTCTTACATCCATAGGAACTATCTTAGAGGAGGTAATGGAATTAAAAACTTGATTGCGAAAAGGATCCATAGACATATCTGAAACCAAATAACATAAGTTGACAGTTAACAACTTATTTAATAAAAATAATTTATGTTATCAATGTTATAACCCTTTGAATAAATAACATTGAACCAACAAACGAGTAGCCCAAAAATTTTATACTTGAGTCACGTAGGGCGACCAGGCAAGCATGAAATTTTCGACCATGACTTCTAGAGCCAGTTTATTTCTCTTATCATCACATGGACCCTTGTGAACTAAAGAAATAATAACCCGTACCTTAACCGGACCCTACTATTTTGAGAAGTGACCTCGTAGGGAGGATTCATCAATTAGTAGCTAAGCTTTAACCATATTATTCACCTAACCGAGTTTATCTAACAGATAGCATAGAAAACGAGAACTATGCCGGTATTGTAGATGCCCTCTTAGATTATCTCACTTAAAATTTCCACTAAGGACCGAGTTAGAGCCTGTACGTGTAAGCCACGTAGGGTGGACGTTTACTCGTACAACTCCCACTCTCCTAAAGAATATTCTAAGTTATTGAGAAATTTTACCGACGAATATACGGGCAAGGGGTTCGATATCGTGTAGGCCACGTAGGTGGACGTCTATCCGATTCTAATCCTTGACTTCGTCTAAAACCAAATATGGAGGTCCCCAATTAATTAATTAAAACTAATTGATTTTACCGCTTAGTCTTTTTTATTTTCAAAGGGTTTTATGCGATATACGAAGCACGTTGACAATTAAGTCCTACCGCATGATTTCTAAGCGCAAGTAATAAAACATGCTCGCTTTTGAAATCATAAATCCATGCTATTGACACCTTAGGCATGTTCGTTTCTATTACACATTTAATAAAAGCAACAATAACATGCAAAACATGCTTTTATCTCATTGCGTAATTTAAACCATCCATAGCATGCATAATTAATTAAATAAATAAATAGGTTGCCGACCGGGAAGGATAAAACCTATCTATTACAATTTAATTAATTAAATCCGAAACAAGCTTCGGTCTTGGAAAGTCTTCACTTGGTCTTCAAGTCCACCTTCCATAATTAGCAAGTAGCTCGAAATGGAATTAGGGCGCGGAATTCCCTATTTCCAAAATGAGACGAGACGAATGATTTTTGGAAACGAATTAGGTTACGAAAACCTAACCGTCAACGATCACACTAAAGTTTCGGAAAACCTTAGCCCTCGTTGAACGAACATCCCTCGTTCGCTTGCCACGTCACTGACACGTGTCACGACGACATACGTGCGTGCATCACACGCGCCGTCATCGTACGTGTCAAACGGGCCGGATCGGGTCGGATCCCGCGTGGGCTGGGTGAACGGGCCAGCTGCGTCCTTTGCAGCCCGGCCCGAGCCCAGCCCGGCATCCCGGCCCAATCACCATCATCATCATCGTCTTCATCTTCATCTTCGAACTTCAGCCGCTGCAGCCCGTCCGCCGATAAACCACCGCCGCTGCCGACCGCTCCCACTGGCTCGACGAGCCTCCCGGCACCAAGAGGGCCCCGGCGTCGAGCCACCACGTGCAGCAGCAGCCGGAACAGCCGCAGTAGACGACGAGTCTGCGCGCGGAAAAATTTCGCCGCCGCCCGTCGCCATGGCTGCTGCAACATCCAGCCCCCACCTCTGCCGCGATCGTCTGCCGTCCAGCAGCCGCCCAGAAACCACAGCAGCAGCCACAGCAGTTGGAGCAATCGCAGCAGTCGGAGCAGAAGCCCTCGACGGCGTGCGTGCAGCGAAAAACCCTATCGCTGCCGCCGTCGTCCGCCTCCGCCCGCAGCTGTCCGCCATCACCTCCGCTCAGCACCTGGGCCGGTGCTGAGTTGCTGCTGCTGTAGACTCGACGCTGATCGCGATCAAGCTCGCGAAATCCTAGCTGGTTCGCTCAGCCACCGATCGCCGTCGTCGCCTCGCCAGTCGTCCGTCTCTGCACCACTTCCGTCCACGTTCGCCTGGCATCGACCAGCACCCAGGCGTGAGCCCAGGTGCACGACGCAGCCAGTCCAAGGCTCGAGTAGCCATGCGCGAGCCAGAAACCTAGGGTTTCTGGCCGCCGCTGCTTCCACCGCCTCGGACCGCCGCTGCCTTTGCCCCGGCACTGCCTCAGCCTCCGATCGATGTCGTTGAGCCCTAAGGTTCCGATGTTGATCGATCGAAGAAGCTGCAGCGCCGAGATCGCGGTTGAACGGCTGCTGCCGTCGTTGCCGTGTACGCGCGTGTGTGACACGCGCTTCCACGCGCGTCGTCGCCGCCGTCTCCCTCGATTCTCGTGCCTCGTTCTTCAATTTCTTCACTCGATCTCCACCGTACAGAATTTACAAGAAATCGACAAATACAAAGAAATTTACAGAAAAACAAATCCTATTCTAATCGGTACCTTATTTCTCACCGATTTGAAAAACAACACGAAAAAACTGAATAAAACGGGATCAAAAACAACACACGTTGTTCCCGGACAGCAGCATGCACAGTTTATAGCATAATTGACTCGAATGCATGAACATACATTTAATCCAATTATCACAGAGCCAATTCTAGAACCGTGGCTCTTATACCAGTTGTTGGAACTGCTGCTTGAAAGCATTCCTTTTTCCCACAGGATCTTCGAATTGGATGTGATAATTTAAATGCAACTAAATCATATAATCGAGTTCAGAATATTACTCAGATCTGTGCCGATGGAGTAATCTACAGGTCTAGATTACTGAGGTGTGATCCCTTTCCTCGAAGTTCTTCGACTGTGTGGGCGTCTAGGAACTTTGGAACCAGGAACTCCCCTCTGCTGATGATAGGCGCCGATTCTCCTCACTCAAAACTTAGGTTTTGAGAATCTCCTCCTCCTTATTTATAAGGAGAAGTGCCGCCCCTATTCCTTGTCCACTAAGTCACGGGCTTTAATTAATTAAAGCCCGGTTTAGTTAATAATTACTGGAACAAATTCTAATTAAATATAATTAGAATTAATCCTAATTATTATAAGGAAAATAATATATAATTATTAAATTAATTATCTAATTCCTTAATTAAGAATAAATCTTAATTAATTAGATATTAATTTATTCCATAATTATATAATTAACTAGAGTACAATTATTGAGATCAGATGGACACTAAAAGAGGAAACTGGCGTCCCCTACACTACAGTAGGCGCCACATTAATGGGTTCAAGCCCATAATGCCTCTTTTTAGTCCAAAACTGATATCCCTCAATAATACCTTGAATTCCTTTCCTGAAGAGCTCTTGGGCCACCCCAGGGATCTATGTACCAGACAGAGTTTAGCCTTACCTAATGAAATAACCATGATCAACCCAGAACATTAATTTCATTAGAGTTGTGATGCATTCCACTAAAGAATCACAACTGAATCACCGCTCTGTCCCAATTTGTAGATTGGGGCTGATACTTTATTTAGAGCTATCCCCGTGTTTAATGACTCCGATATCCATTAATTAATTAGAGCTCCTCTGACTGCTCATAATTAATTAACATCTTATTCTCCTCAAGTAGTACCCGTTCACCCCTTATTATTATACCTGAACTTAAACAACATGCATGACTTGGTATAATAAACCTTGTGAACTCCCTGAGGGGATATCTCTCAACCTAATACGGACACGGTGTCTCGATATAACTAATTAGACATACTATGTGTCCTCATGTTACCCAAGATGCAAGTCATCAGGGATGCTGCGATAGACCTTTAGCTATACAAGTCAAAGTAACAGTGAACAACACATATATCTCTAATAGCATATCGAGATTAAGATCATATCTCTAAATCCCGAGATCTCTAGTTCTTCACCTATTGCTAGGGTCAGTATCAGAAGGACCTTATCTCACTCGATCCTGTCAATACGTTCCACCGTACCAACATAACTAGCGACTGAGACCCGCCACTACCGTTATGTTGCAGTCTAAATCGATAGTTTTCCCAAGCTATCTCGACTGTGACACTGTTTATATCTCATAATTATTGTCGAACGCTGCGTGATCTCCCTGACACCCGAGCCGTCCACGTGTTCTAAAACATGAGATATAGGGCTTATTCTTATTAATATATTTATTCAGATAGGTGATTGTTACCAGTGGAATACATGTCATATATACTAAAACACATTTTTGCTTTAGCTATATACAACAACCCCAACAATAAATCATAGCTCTAATGAAATAAATGTTCTGGGTTGATCATGAGATTATTTCATTAGATGAGGCCTAACTCTGTCTGTTACATAGATCCCTGAGATGGCCTAAAATTCATCAAGAATGGAACATAAGGTTTTATTGAGCAAAATATCAATTTTGGACTGAAAAGAAGCATTATGGAATTGGGCCCATAATGTGGTGCCAATTGTATAAGTGTGGCCGCATGTTTCTGCTTCTTGTGTCCATCTAGGCTCAATAATTGCACTCTGACCTGGCCCAATATGTAATATGAAATAAATTAATATCTAACTAATTAAGATTTATTCTTAATTATGGAATAGATAATTAATTTAATATTTACATAAAATATTTTCCTATTATAATTAGGATTAATTCTAATTACTCCCTTCGTCCCCATACATATGTGCAGGGAGAAACGGCACGCAATTTAAGACAAAGTTGATGTAAAGTGGGAAAAGTAAGATAAAGTAGGGAGAAAGTGGGAAAAGTAGGTATAAAGTGGAAAAAATAAGAATAAAGTGAGGGTAAATAAGTAATTTTGGTAAGGGAATCTTTCTATTTATAGAATGCACATATATATGGGGGACGTCCCAAACGGCTAATAAGCACACATATATGGGGGACGGAGGGAGTATTTAATTAGAATTTATTCCGGTAATTATATTCATTAACTGAACCGGGCTTAATTAATTAAGCCCGTATGTTAATGGGACTAGGAGTGGGAGGCGCCACTTCTCCCTATAAATAGGGAGAATGAGATTATGTAAACCTAATTCTCATTAAGCTCATTCACTGAGAAGAGGAGCCGGTTTCACAGAGAGTGCAAAAGTTTTTCCAAGTTCCAGAGTTTCGAGACGCCTACAAAGTTGGAGAACTCAGAGGAAAGGGAACATCCAAGTAATCTAGACCTGTAGATCACTCCATCTGTGCATCGAAGGTATAATCTCTGAAATCGTTGTATGATGTAATTGCATGAGAATTATCATATCTAATTCAGATCTAGTGGGGGAAAGGAACGCTTTCAAGTAGCGTATCCAACGGTGAATGGGGTAGCTCCCCATTCAATTCACGGCGAACGGACGATCATACAACGTGGCTAACTATCTCACCAACGGAATATACCTGAAGTGGCCAGTTTTAGTGTCAAGCCCAATTGCCGCAGCTGACCCGAAAATTGCACTTTTCAAAGCAAAACAGGAGTCAGCTCACAAAGTTGTTGAAAGAGCTTTCGGAGTACTGAGAATGCAGTGAGGAATCATCCAAGGCCCATCAAGGCTCTACTTCCGGGATCATATGCAAGATGTTATGTATGTTTGCATCATCATGCATAACATGATAATTGAGAATGAAGGGCCGATGGCAACGCAATGAGCTCCTCCTGAAGATGAGGCTTCTAGCGGCATCGGGCCTACAGTGGAGCGAGGAGCTACGACTTCCTTTCGTGAGTACGCTGAGCGGACATCCAATATACGCGACTCGACCCGTCACAAAAACCTGATCGCCAATTTGATTGAAGAATTGTGGAGTCGCAGTGGTCAAGATTAGGAATTTTAATTCATGTTTTTAATTTTAATTTTATGTAATGTTGCATATTTCAATTCAATAAATGATATGATTTAGCTTTTTTTTTTTTAAATATCGAAATAAAAATCAAAATATAAATCGAAATTAAAAAGATTATTTAAAAGAAAGTTGAATAAAAAAATCAAAAAAAAAAAATCGGAGAGAACCCGGGAGAGATCCCGTGCATTGGGACGATTTTGGGAGTGGGATCTCTCTCTCTCCACCGGAAAAGTGAGAGAGATCCCACATTTTGGGATATACATTTTGGGTGCCCTAAATGATACGATCCTTGACGACCGAACACCGAACACGTAAGCGGAAGACTTGATTGGATACCGATGGAAATCCCAAAACTTCTAAGATCGAATCCAAAAAGTGATATAGGCCAGACTTACCTCCCTATATACCCAGCCGTGGTATTGCCTAAATTCAAATAAATCTCAAAAGATTAATAACTCAAATTTGTTGTAAGTAATATTGTAAAGAAGAATAAAGAACACAGAAGAGAAAGAGAGAAGGGAGAAGACGGCGGTAGAAGTAGGGTTTTCTCATTAATCTTATTCACCGTAAATTACAAATGGGATACACACGAGATATATATACAAGAGAGAGAACCCTAATGAATAAGTAATGTCCATATATAAAATATATTTACAACACTCCCCCTTGGACATTACGACGTGATGTTCATGCCTCGTTAAAAACCTCTCCGTAAAAACCCTATGGGAAAAATTCGGCAGAGGAAAAGAGTACATAACATACACTTATTCATGTGTTGCATTAGTTGTCTCATTAAAAACCTTAACTAAGAAAACCCATTGGGAAAAAACTTAGTAAGGGAAAAAAGAGTACAACTATTTGGCCTTCAGGGCATAATCTTCGGGATTATCTTATTTCGGTCTTTAGGACCTAATCTTTAAAATAATTTAAATATGTCGCTCCCCCTCAAAACAAAATCTTTCAATTCAATACATTTCAATATGTACTCATTCATATATTTCTCATACATACACGTGAGGAGGTTTAGTGAATAAATCTGCAGGATTATCACTAAATATACAATAGTTCTTCTAGAACTCATATATGCAACACAAGATAATCTATATATATCCTTACATAGGATATTGGGGAATTTTATCGATTTACCAGTCCAAAAATAAGTATTGTGGGGATCAAAATTAGTAACAAGCATCCGAATACTTCACCAATATCAATCTCAATATCTTTCATAAAATTGATCAAGTTCTTTAGACCAAGGTTTTCATACCTTGAAGATAACAAAGAATATGATTACC
>CM038119.1:8751453-8863077 GCA_001642375.2 Mentha longifolia
TTGAGTCGTTGTAACACTAATAAGATATATAAGAATAGGGGGTGGTCAAAGTCCGAAGATCTCTCAGTCGGTTCGTACGATTTTTTTCCCTAGGCATCGTTTTTCCTTGTTTCGTCCCCCTCACATCTCCTTCGTTACTCATCATTTTCGCACGATTCTTGAGTCATTGTAACACTTATGAGATATAGAAGCATAGGGGGTGGTCGAAATCCGAAGTTCTCTCAGTCGATTCGTACGATGTTTCCCTATGCATCGTTTTTCTTGTTTCGCCCCCTGACATCTCTTCCTTATCGGTTTCGAACAATTCTTGAGTCGTTGTAACACTATATGATATATAAGAATAGAGGGTGGTTGAAGTCTGAAGATCTCTCAGTCGGTTCGTACGATTTTTTTCCCTAGGCATCGTTTTCCTTGTTTCGTCCCCCTCATATCTCTTTCGTTACTCTTCGCTTTTGCACGATTCTTACGTCATTGTAACACTTATGAGATATAGAAGAATAGGGGGTGGTCGAAGTCCGAAGTTCTCTCAATCGGTTCGTACGATTTTTTCCCTAGGCATCATTTTCCTGTTTCGTCCACCTGACATCTCTTTCCTTACTCATTGGTTTCGAATGATTCCTGAGTCATCGTAACACTTATGAGATATAGAGAATAGGGGTTGGTCGAAGTCCGAAGTCTCTCAGTCGGTTTGTACGATTTCTTCCCTAGGCATCGTTTTCCTTGTTTCGTCCCCCTGACATCTCTTTCCTTACTCATTGGTTTCGAACGAATCTTGAGTCGTTGTAGTACTAATAAGATATAGAATAATAGGGGGTGGTCGAAGTCCAAAGTTTTCTCAGTCGTTTCGTATGATATTTTTCCCTAGCATCATTTTCCTTGTGTCGTCCCCCTGACATCTCTTTCCTTACTCATTGGTTTTGAACGAATCATGAGTCATTGTAACACTAATAAGATATAGAAGAATAGGGGGTGGTCGAAGTCCGAAGTTCTCTCAGTCGATTTGTACGATTTATTCCCTAGGCATCGTTTTCCTTATTTCGTCCCCCTGACATCTCTTTCCTTACTCATTGGTTTCGAACTATTCTTGAGTCGTTGTAACACTAATAAGATATAGCAGAATAGGTGGTGGTCGAAGTCCGAAGTTCTTTTAGTCGGTTTGTATGATTTTTTCCTAGGCATCGTTTTCCTTATTTCGTCCCCCTCACATCTCCTTCGTTACACATCGATTCGCACGATTCTTGATTCATATGATTTTTAACCCTAGGCATCATTTTCCTTGTTCGTCCCCCTGACATCTCTTTCCTTACTATCGGTTTCGAACGATTCTTGAGTCGTTGTAACACTAATAAGATATATAAGAATAAGGGGGTGGTCAAATCTGAAGATCACTCAGTCGGTTCGTACGATTTTTTTTCCCGAGGCATCGTTTTTCTTGTTCATCCCCCATACATCTCCTTCGTTACTTATCGCTTTCGCATGATTCTTGAGTCATTGTAACACTTATGAGATATAGATAGAATAAGGGGTGGTCGAAATCCGAAGTTCTCTCAGTCGATTTGTACGATTTTTTTCCCTAGGCATCATTTTTCCTTGTTTCGTCCCCCTGACATCTCTTTCCTTACTCATTGGTTTTGAACGAATCATGAGTCATTGTAACACTAATAAGATATAGAAGAATAGGGGGTGGTCGAAATCCGAAGTTCTCTCAGTCGATTCATACGATTTTTTCCCTAGGCATAGTTTTCCTTCGTTTTGTCCCCCTGACATCTCTTTCCTTACTATCGGTTTCGAACGATTCTTGAGTCGTTGTAACACTAATAAGATATATAGGAATAGAGGGTTGTTGAAGTCTGAAGATCTCTCAGTCGGTTCGTACGATTTTTTTCCCTAGGCATCGTTTTCCTTATTTCGTCCCCCTCATATCTCTTTCGTTACTCTTCGCTTTTGCACGATTCTTGAGTCATTGTAACACTTATGAGATATAGAAGAATAGGGGGAGGTCGAAATCCAAGTTCTCTCAGTCGATTCATACGATTTTTCCTAGGCATCGTTTTTCTTGTTTCGTCCCCCTGACATCTCATTCCTTACTATCGGTTTCGCACGATTCTTGAGTCGTTGTAACACTAATAAGATATATAAGAATAGAGGGTGGTTGAAGTCTGAAGATCTCTCAGTCGGTTCGTACGATTTTTTCCCTAGGCATCGTTTTCCTTGTTTCGTCCCCCTCATATCTCTTTCGTTACTCTTCGCTTTTGCACGATTCTTACGTCATTGTAACACTTATGAGATATAGAAGAATAGGGGGTGGTCGAAGTCCGAAGTTCTCTCAATCGGTTCGTACGATTTTTCCCTAGGCATCATTTTCCTTGTTTCGTCCACCTGACATCTCTTTCCTTTCTCATTGGTTTCGAATGATTCCTGAGTCATCGTAACACTTATGAGATATAGAAGAATAGGGGTTGGTCAAAGTCCGAAGTTCTCTCAGTCGGTTTGTACGATTTCTTCCCTAGGCATCGTTTTCCTTGTTTCGTCCCCCTGACATCTCTTTCCTTACTCATTGGTTTCGAATGAATCTTGAGTCGTTGTAGTACTAATAAGATATAGAATAATAGGGGGTGGTCGAAGTCCAAAGTTTTCTCAGTCGTTTCGTATGATATTTTTCCCTAGGCATCATTTTTCCTTGTGTCGTCCCCCTGACATCTCTTTCCTTACTCATTGGTTTGAACGAATCATGAGTCATTGTAACACTAATAAGATATAGAAGAATAGGGGGTGGTCGAAGTCCGAAGTTCTCTCAGTCGATTTGTACGATTTATTCCCTAGGCATCGTTTTCCTTATTTCGTCCCCCTGACATCTCTTTCCTTACTCATTGGTTTTGAACTATTCTTGAGTCGTTGTAACACTAATAAGATATAGCAGAATAGGTGGTGGTTGAAGTCCGAAGTTCTTTTAGTCGGTTCGTATGATTTTTTCCCTAGGCATCGTTTTCCTTATTTCGTCCCCCTCACATCTCCTTCGTTACACATCGATTTCGCACGATTCTTGATTCATATGATTTTTACCCTAGGCATCATTTTCCTTGTTTCGTCCCCCTGACATCTCTTTCCTTACTATCGGTTTCGAACGATTCTTGAGTCGTTGTAACACTAATAAGATATATAAGAATAGGGGGTGGTCAAAATCTGAAGATCACTCAGTCGGTTCGTACGATTTTTTTCCCGAGGCATCGTTTTCTTGTTTCATCCCCCATACATCTCCTTCGTTACTTATCGCTTTCGCATGATTCTTGAGTCATTGTAACACTTATGAGATATAGAAGAATAAGGGGTGGTCGAAATCCGAAGTTCTCTCAGTCGATTTGTACGATTTTTTTCCCTAGGCATCATTTTCCTTGTTTCGTCCCCCTGACATCTCTTTCCTTACTCATTGGTTTTGAACGAATCAGGAGTCATTGTAACACTAATAAGATATAGAAGAATAGGGGGTGGTCGAAATCCGAAGTTCTCTCAGTCGATTCATACGATTTTTTCCCTAGGCATAGTTTTCCTTGTTTCGTCCCCCTGACATCACTTTCCTTACTATCGGTTTCGAACGATTCTTGAGTCGTTGTAACACTAATAAGATATATAAGAATAGAGGGTTGTTGAAGTCTGAAGATCTCTCAGTCGGTTCGTACGATTTTTTTCCCTAGGCATCGTTTTCCTTATTTCGTCCCCCTCATATCTCTTCGTTACTCTTCGCTTTTGCACGATTCTTGAGTCATTGTAACACTTATCAGATATAGAAGAATAGGGGGAGGTCGAAATCCAAAGTTCTCTCAGTCGATTCATACGATTTTTTCCCTAGGCATCGTTTTTCTTGTTTCGTCCCCCTGACATCTCATTCCTTACTATCGGTTTCGCACGATTCTTGAGTCGTTGTAACACTAATAAGATATATAAGAATAGAGGGTGGTTGAAGTCTGAAGATCTCTCAGTCGGTTCGTACGATTTTTTTCCCTAGGCATCGTTTTCCTTGTTTCGTCCCGCTCATATCTCTTTTGTTACTCTTCGGTTTTGCATGATTCTTGAGTCATTGTAACATTTCTGACATATAGAAGAATAGGGGGTGGTCGAAATCCGAAGTTCTCTCAGTCGATTTGTACGATTTTTTCCCTAGGCGTCGTTTTCCATGTTTCGTCCCCTTGACATCTCTTTCCTTACTCATTGGTTTCGAACGAATCTTGAGTCGTTGTAGTACTAATAAGATATAGAATAATAGGGGGTGGTCGAAGTCCGAAGTTCTCTCAGTCGTTTCGTACGATTTTTTTTCCTAGGCATCGTTTTCCTTGTTTCGTCCCCCTGACATCTCTTTCCTTACTCATTGGTTTTGAACGAATCATGAGTTATTGTAACACTAATAAGATATAGAAGAATAGGGGGTGGTCGAAGTCCGAAGTTCTCTCAGTCGATTCGTACTATTTATTCCCTAGGCATCGTTTTCCTTGTTTTGTCCCCCTGACATCTCTTTCCTTACTCATTGGTTTCGAACTATTCTTGAGTCGTTGTAACACTAATAAGATAAAGAAGAATAGGTGGTGGTCGAAGTCCGAAGTTCTCTCAGTCGGTTCGTACGATTTTTTTCCCTAGGCATCGTTTTCCTTATTTTGTCCCCCTCATATCTCTTTCGTTACTCTTCGCTTTTGCACGATTCTTGAGTCATTGTAACCCTTATGAGATATAGAAGAATAGGGGGAGGTCGAAATCCAAAGTTCTCTCAGTCGATTTATACGATTTTTCCCTAGGCATCGTTTTTCTTGTTTCGTCCCCCTGACATCTCATTCCTTACTATCGGTTTCGAACGATTCTTGAGTTGTTGTAACACTAATAAGATATATAAGAATAGAGGGTGGTTGAAGTCTGAAGATCTCTCAGTCGGTTCGTACGATTTTTTTCCCTAGGCATCGTTTTCCTTGTTTCGTCCCGCTCATGTCTCTTTTGTTACTCTTCGGTTTTGCATGATTCTTGAGTCATTGTAACATTTATGACATATAGAAGAATAGGGGGTGGTCGAAATCCATAAGTTCTCTCAGTCGATTTGTACGATTTTTTCCCTAGGCGTCGTTTTCCTTGTTTCGTCCCCCTGACATCTCGTTCCTTACTCATTAGTTTCGAACGAATCTTGAGTTGTTGTAGTACTAATAAGATATAGAATAATAGGGGGTGGTCGAAGTCCGAAGTTCTCTCAGTCGTTTCGTACGATTTTTTTCCCTAGGCATCATTTTCCTTGTTTTGTCCCCCTGACATCTCTTTCCTTACTCATTGGTTTTGAACGAATCATGAGTCATTGTAACACTAATAAGATATAGAAGAATAGGGGGTGGTCGAAGTCCGAAGTTCTCTCAGTCGATTCGTACGATTTATTCCCTAGGCATCGTTTTCCTTGTTTCGTCCCCCTGACATCTCTTTCCTTACTCATTGGTTTCGAACTATTCTTGAGTCGTTGTAACACTAATAAGATATAGAAGAATAGGTGGCGATCGAAGTCCGAAGTTCTCATAGTCGGTTCGTATGATTTTTTCCCTAGGCATCGTTTTCCTTATTTCGTCCCCCTCACATCTCCTTCGTTACACATCGATTTCGCATGATTCTTGGGTCGTTGTAACACTTATGAGATATAGAAGAATAGGGGGTGGTCGAAATCCAAAGTTCTCTCAGTCGATTCGTACGATTTTTTCCCTAGGCATCGTTTTGCTTGTTTCGTCCCCCAGACATCTCTTTCCTTACTCATTGGTTTCGAATGATTCTTGAGTCGTTGTAACACTAATAAGATATTGAAGAATAGGGGGTGGTCGAAGTCCGAAGTTCTCTCAGTCGGTTCGTAAGATTTTTCCCTAAGAATTGTTTTCCTTGATTCGTCCCCCTCACATCTCCTCCGCTACTCAACGATTTCGCACGATTCTTAAGTCGTTGTAACACTTATAAGATATAGAAGAATAGGGGGTGGTCGAAATCCGAAGTTCTCTCAGTCGATTCATACGATTTTTACCGTAGGCATCGTTTTCCTTGTTTCGTCCACCTGACATCTCTTTCCTTACTATCGGTTTCCAATGATTCTTGAGTCGTTGTAACACTAATAAGATATATAAGAATAGGGGGTGGTCGAAGTCTGAAGATCTCTAAGTCGGTTCGTACGATTTTTTTCCCTAGGCATCGTTTTCCTTGTTTCGTCCCCCTCACATCTCCTCCGTTACTTATCACTTTCGCATGATTCTTGAGTCATTGTAACACTTATGAGATATAGAAGAATAGGGGGTGGTCGAAATCCGAAGTTCTCTCAGTCGATTTGTACGATTTTTATTCTAGGCGTCGTTTTCCTTGTTTCGTCCCCCTGACATCTCTTTCCTTACTCATTGGTTACGAACGAATCTTGAGTCGTTGTAGTACTAATAAGATATAGAATAATAGGGGGTGGTCGAAGTCCGAAGTTCTCTCAGTCATTTCGTACGATTTTTTCCCTAGGCATCGTTTTCCTTGTTTCGTCCCCCTGACATCTCTTTCCTTACTCATTGGTTTTGAACGAATCATGAGTCATTGTAACACTAATAAGATATAGAAGAATTGGGGGTGGTCGAAGTCCGAAGTTCTCTCAGTCGATTCGTACGATTTATTCCCTAGGCATCGTTTTCCTTGTTTCGTCCCCCTGACATCTCTTTCCTTACTCATTGGTTTCGAACTATTATTGAGTCGTTGTAACGCTAATAAGATATAGAAGAATAGGTGGTGGTCGAAGTCCGAAGTTCTCTTAGTCGGTTCGTATGATTTTTTCCCTAGGCATCGTTTTCCTTATTTCGTCCCCCTCACATCTCCTTCGTTACACATCGATTTCGCATGATTCTTAAGTCGTTGTAACACTTATGAGATATAGAAGAATAGGGGGTGGTCGAAATCCAAAGTTCTCTCAGTCGATTCATACGATTTTTACCCTAGGCATCGTTTTCCTTGTTTCGTCCCCCTGACATCTCTTTCCTTACTATCGGTTTCCAATGATTCTTGATTCGTTGTAACACTAATAAGATATATAAGTATAGGGGGTGGTCGAAGTCTGAAGATCTCTCAGTCGGTTCGTATAATTTTTTTCCCTAGGCATCGTTTTCCTTGTTTCATCCCCCTCACATCTCCTTCGTTACTTATCGCTTTCGCATGATTCTTAAGTCATTGTAACACATATGAGATATAGAAGAATAGGGGGTGGTCGAAATCCGAAGTTCTCTCAGTCGATTCGTACGATTTATTCCCTAGGCATCGTTTTCCTTGTTTCGTCCCCCTGACATCTCTTTCCTTACTCATTGGTTTCGAACTATTCTTGAGTCGTTGTAACACAAATAAGATATAGAAGAATAGGTGGTGGTCGAAGTCCGAAGTTCTCATAGTCGGTCCGTATGATTTTTTCCCTAGGCATCGTTTTCCTTATTTCGTCCCCCTCACATCTCCTTCGTTACGCATCGATTTCGCATGATTCTTGGGTCGTTGTAACACTTATGAGATATAGAAGAATAGGGGGTGGTCGAAATCCCAAGTTGTCTTAGTCGATTCGTACGATTTTTTCCCTAGGCATCGTTTTCCTTGTTTCGTCCCCTTGACATCTCTTTCCTTACTATCGGTTTCGAACGATTATTGAGTCGTTGTAACACTAATAAGATATATAAGAATAGGGGGTGGTCAAAGTCTGAAGATTTCTCAGTCGGTGCGTACGATTTTTTTCCCTAGGCATCGTTTTACTTATTTCGTCCCCCTCACATCTCCATCGTTGCTCATCGCTTTCGCACAATTCTTGAGTCATTGTAACACTTATGAGATATAGAAGCATAGGGGGTGGTTGAAATCCGAAGTTCTCTCAGTCAATTCGTACGATGTTTTCCCTAGGCATCATTTTCCTTGTTTCGTCCCCCTGACATCTCTTTCCTTACTCATTAGTTTCGAACGAATCTTGAGTCGTTGTAGTTCTAATAAGATATAGAATAATAGGGGGTGGTCGAAGTCCGAAGTTCTCTCAGTCGTTTCGTACGATTTTTTTCCCTAGGCATCGTTTTCCTTGTTTCGTCCCCCTGACATCTCTTTCCTTACTCATTGGTTTTGAACGAATCATGAGTCATTGTAATACTAATAAGATATAGAAGAATAGGGGGTGGTCAAAGTCCGAAGTTCTCTCAGTCGATTCGTACGATTTATTCCCTAGGCATCGTTTTCCTTATTTCGTCCCCCTGACATCTCTTTCCTTACTCATTGGTTTCGAACTATTCTTGAGTCGTTGTAACACTAATAAGATATAGAAGAATAGGTGGTGGTCGAAGTCCGAAGTTCTCATAGTCGGTTCGTATGATTTTTTCCCTAGGCATCGTTTTCCTTATTTCGTCCCCCTCACATCTCCTTCGTTACACATCTATTTCGCATGATTCTTGGGTTGTTGTAACACTTATGAGATATAGAAGAATAGGGTGATCGAAATCCCAAGTTCTCTCAGTCGATTCGTACGATTTTTTCCCTAGGCATCGTTTTCCTTGTTTCGTCCCCTTGACATCTCTTTCCTTACTATCGGTTTCGAACGATTCTTGAGTCGTTGTAACACTAATAATATATATAAGAATAGGGGGTGGTCAAAGTCTGAAGATCTCTCAGTCGGTTCGTACGATTTTTTTCCCTAGGCATCGTTTTACTTATTTCGTCCCCCTCACATCTCCTTCGTTACTCATCGCTTTCGCACGATTCTTGAGTCATTGTAACACTTATGAGATATCGAAGCATAGGGGGTGGTCGAAATCCGAAGTTCTCTCAGTCGATTCGTACGATGTTTTCCCTAGGCATCGTTTTCCTTGTTTCGTCCCCCTGACATCTCTTTCCTTACTCATTAGTTTTGAACGAATCTTAAGTCGTTGTAGTACTAATAAGATATAGAATAATAGGGGGTGGTCGAAGTCCGAAGTTCTCTCAGTCGTTTCGTACGATTTTTTTCCCTAGGCATCGTTTTCCTTGTTTCGTCCCCCTGACATCTCTTTCCTTACTCATTGGTTTTGAACGAATCATGAGTCATTGTAACACTAATAAGATATAGAAGAATAGGGGGTGGTCGAAGTCCGAAGTTCTCTCAGTCGATTCGTACGATTTATTCCCTAGGCATCGTTTTCCTTATTTCGTCCCCCTGACATCTCGTTCCTTACTCATTGGTTTCGAACTATTCTTGAGTCGTTGTAACACTAATAAGATATAGAAGAATAGGTGGTGGTCGAAGTCCGAAGTTCTCATAGTCGGTTCGTATGATTTTTTCCCTATATCGTTTTCCTTATTTCGTCCCCCTCACATCTCCTTCGTTACACATCGATTTTGCATGATTCTTGGGTCGTTGTAACACTTATGAGATATAGAAGAATAGGGGGTGGTCGAAATCCCAAGTTCTCTCAGTCGATTCGTACAATTTTTTCCCTAGGCATCGTTTTCCTTGTTTCGTCCCCCTGACATCTCTTTCCTTACTATCGGTTTCCAATGATTCTTGAGTCGTTGTAACACTAATAAGATATATAAGAATAGGGGGTGGTCAAAGTCCGAAGATCTCTCAGTCGGTTCGTACGATTTTTTCCCTAGGCATCGTTTTCCTTGTTTCGTCCCCCTCACATCTCCTTCGTTACTCATCATTTTCGCACGATTCTTGAGTCATTGTAACACTTATGAGATATAGAAGCATAGGGGGTGGTCGAAATCCGAAGTTCTCTCAGTCGATTCGTACGATGTTTTCCCTATGCATCGTTTTTCTTGTTTCGCCCCCTGACATCTCTTTCCTTACTATCGGTTTCGAACAATTCTTGAGTCGTTGTAACACTAATATGATATATAAGAATAGAGGGTGGTTGAAGTCTGAAGATCTCTCAGTCGGTTCGTACGATTTTTTTCCCTAGGCATCGTTTTCCTTGTTTCGTCCCCCTCATATCTCTTTCGTTACTCTTCGCTTTTGCACGATTCTTACGTCATTGTAACACTTATGAGATATAGAAGAATAGGGGGTGGTCGAAGTCCGAAGTTCTCTCAATCGGTTCGTACGATTTTTTCCCTAGGCATCATTTTCCTTGTTTCGTCCACCTGACATCTCTTTCCTTACTCATTGGTTTCGAATGATTCTTGAGTCATCGTAACACTTATGAGATATAGAAGAATAGGGGTTGGTCGAAGTCCGAAGTTCTCTCAGTCGGTTTGTACGATTTCTTCCCTAGGCATCGTTTTCCTTGTTTCGTCCCCCTGACATCTCTTTCCTTACTCATTGGTTTCGAACGAATCTTGAGTCGTTGTAGTACTAATAAGATATAGAATAATAGGGGGTGGTCGAAGTCCAAAGTTTTCTCAGTCGTTTCGTACGATATTTTTCCCTAGGCATCATTTTCCTTGTGTCGTCCCCCTGACATCTCTTTCCTTACTCATTGGTTTTGAACGAATCATGAGTCATTGTAACACTAATAAGATATAGAAGAATAGGGGGTGGTCAAAGTCCGAAGTTCTCTCAGTCGATTCGTACGATTTATTCCCTAGGCATCGTTTTCCTTATTTCGTCCCCCTGACATCTCTTTCCTTACTCATTGGTTTCAAACTATTCTTGAGTCGTTGTAACACTAATAAGATATAGAAGAATAGGTGGTGGTCGAAGTCCGAAGTTCTCATAGTCGGTTCGTATGATTTTTTCCCTAGGCATCGTTTTCCTTATTTCGTCCCCCTCACATCTCCTTCGTTACACATCGATTTCGCATGATTCTTGGGTTGTTGTAACACTTATGAGATATAGAAGAATAGGGTGGTCGAAATCCCAAGTTCTCTCAGTCGATTCGTACGATTTTTTCACTAGGCATCGTTTTCCTTGTTTCGTCCCCCTGACATCTCTTTCCTTACTATCGGTTTCGAACGATTCTTGAGTCGTTGTAACACTAATAAGATATATAAGAATAGGGGGTGGTCAAAGTCTGAAGATCTCTCAGTCGGTTCGTACGATTTTTTTCCCTAGGCATCGTTTTACTTATTTCGTCCCCCTCACATCTCCTTCGTTACTCATCGCTTTCGCACGATTCTTGAGTCATTGTAACACTTATGAGATATAGAAGCATAGGGGGTGGTCGAAATCCGAAGTTCTCTCAGTCGATTCGTACGATGTTTTCCCTAGGCATCGTTTTCCTTGTTTCGTCCCCCTGACATCTCTTTCCTTACTCATTAGTTTTGAACGAATCTTAAGTCGTTGTAGTACTAATAAGATATAGAATAATAGGGGGTGGTCGAAGTCCGAAGTTCTCTCAGTCGTTTCGTACGATTTTTTTCCCTAGGCATCGTTTTCCTTGTTTCGTCCCCCTGACATCTCTTTCCTTACTCATTGGTTTTGAACGAATCATGAGTCATTGTAACACTAATAAGATATAGAAGAATAGGGGGTGGTCGAAGTCCGAAGTTCTCTCAGTCGATTCGTACGATTTATTCCCTAGGCATCGTTTTCCTTATTTCGTCCCCCTGACATCTCGTTCCTTACTCATTGGTTTCGAACTATTCTTGAGTCGTTGTAACACTAATACGATATAGAAGAATAGGTGGTGGTCGAAGTCCGAAGTTCTCATAGTCGGTTCGTATGATTTTTTCCCTATATCGTTTTCCTTATTTCGTCCCCCTCACATCTCCTTCGTTACACATCGATTTCGCATGATTCTTGGGTCGTTGTAACACTTATGAGATATAGAAGAATAGGGGGTGGTCGAAATCCCAAGTTCTCTCAGTCGATTCGTACAATTTTTTCCCTAGGCATCGTTTTCCTTGTTTCGTCCCCCTGACATCTCTTTCCTTACTATCGGTTTCCAATGATTCTTGAGTCGTTGTAACACTAATAAGATATATAAGAATAGGGGGTGGTCAAAGTCCGAAGATTTCTCAGTCGGTTCGTACGATTTTTTTCCCTAGGCATCGTTTTCCTTGTTTCGTCCCCCTCACATCTCCTTCGTTACTCATCATTTTCGCACGATTCTTGAGTCATTGTAACACTTATGAGATATAGAAGCATAGGGGGTGGTCGAAATCCGAAGTTCTCTCAGTCGATTCGTACGATGTTTTCCCTATGCATCGTTTTTCTTGTTTCGCCCCCTGACATCTCTTTCCTTACTATCGGTTTCGAACAATTCTTGAGTCGTTGTAACACTAATATGATATATAAGAATAGAGGGTGGTTGAAGTCTGAAGATCTCTCAGTCGGTTCGTACGATTTTTTTCCCTAGGCATCGTTTTCCTTGTTTCGTCCCCCTCATATCTCTTTCGTTACTCTTCGCTTTTGCACGATTCTTACGTCATTGTAACACTTATGAGATATAGAAGAATAGGGGGTGGTCGAAGTCCGAAGTTCTCTCAATCGGTTCGTACGATTTTTTCCCTAGGCATCATTTTCCTTGTTTCGTCCACCTGACATCTCTTTCCTTACTCATTGGTTTCGAATGATTCTTGAGTCATCGTAACACTTATGAGATATAGAAGAATAGGGGTTGGTCGAAGTCCGAAGTTCTCTCAGTCGGTTTGTACGATTTCTTCCCTAGGCATCGTTTTCCTTGTTTCGTCCCCCTGACATCTCTTTCCTTACTCATTGGTTTCGAACGAATCTTGAGTCGTTGTAGTACTAATAAGATATAGAATAATAGGGGGTGGTCGAAGTCCAAAGTTTTCTCAGTCGTTTCGTACGATATTTTTCCCTAGGCATCATTTTCCTTGTGTCGTCCCCCTGACATCTCTTTCCTTACTCATTGGTTTTGAACGAATCATGAGTCATTGTAACACTAATAAGATATAGAAGAATAGGGGGTGGTCGAAGTCCGAAGTTCTCTCAGTCGATTCGTACGATTTATTCCCTAGGCATCGTTTTCCTTATTTCGTCCCCCTGACATCTCGTTCCTTACTCATTGGTTTCGAACTATTCTTGAGTCGTTGTAACACTAATAAGATATAGAAGAATAGGTGGTGGTCGAAGTCCGAAGTTCTCATAGTCGGTTCGTATGATTTTTTCCCTATATCGTTTTCCTTATTTCGTCCCCCTCACATCTCCTTCGTTACACATCGATTTCGCATGATTCTTGGGTCGTTGTAACACTTATGAGATATAGAAGAATAGGGGGTGGTCGAAATCCGAAGTTCTCTCAGTCGATTCATACGATTTTTTCCCAAGGCATCGTTTTCCTTGTTTCGTCCCCCTGACATCTCTTTCCTTACTATCGGTTTCCAATGATTCTTGAGTCGTTGTAACACTAATAAGATATATAAGAATAGGGGGTGGTCAAAGTCCGAAGATCTCTCAGTCGGTTCGTACGATTTTTTTCCCTAGGCATCGTTTTCCTTGTTTCGTCCCCCTCACATCTCCTTCGTTACTCATCATTTTCGCACGATTCTTGAGTCATTGTAACACTTATGAGATATAGAAGCATAGGGGGTGGTCGAAATCCGAAGTTCTCTCAGTCGATTCATACGATGTTTTCCCTATGCATCGTTTTTCTTGTTTCGCCCCCTGACATCTCTTTCCTTACTATCGGTTTCGAACAATTCTTGAGTCGTTGTAACACTAATATGATATATAAGAATAGAGGGTGGTTGAAGTCTGAAGATCTCTCAGTCGGTTCGTACGATTTTTTTCCCTAGGCATCGTTTTCCTTGTTTCGTCCCCCTCATATCTCTTTCGTTACTCTTCGCTTTTGCACGATTCTTACGTCATTGTAACACTTATGAGATATAGAAGAATAGGGGGTGGTCGAAGTTCGAAGTTCTCTCAATCGGTTCGTACGATTTTTTCCCTAGGCATCATTTTCCTTGTTTCGTCCACCTGACATCTCTTTCCTTACTCATTGGTTTCGAATGATTCTTGAGTCATCGTAACACTTATGAGATATAGAAGAATAGGGGTTGGTCGAAGTCCGAAGTTCTCTCAGTCGGTTTGTACGATTTCTTCCCTAGGCATCGTTTTCCTTGTTTCGTCCCCCTGACATCTCTTTCCTTACTCATTGGTTTCGAACGAATCTTGAGTCGTTGTAGTACTAATAAGATATAGAATAATAGGGGGTGGTCGAAGTCCAAAGTTTTCTCAGTCGTTTCGTACGATATTTTTCCCTAGGCATCATTTTCCTTGTGTCGTCCCCCTGACATCTCTTTCCTTACTCATTGGTTTTGAACGAATCATTAGTCATTGTAACACTAATAAGATATAGAAGAATAGGGGGTGGTCGAAGTCCGAAGTTCTCTCAGTCGATTTGTACGATTTATTCCCTAGGCATCGTTTTCCTTATTTCGTCCCCCTGACATCTCTTTCCTTACTCATTGGTTTCGAACTATTCTTGAGTCGTTGTAACACTAATAAGATATAGCAGAATAGGTGGTGGTCGAAGTCCGAAGTTCTTTTAGTCGGTTCGTATGATTTTATCCCTAGGCATCATTTTCCTTATTTCGTCCCCCTCACATCTCCTTCGTTACACATCGATTTCGCACGATTCTTGATTCATATGATTTTTACCCTAGGCATCATTTTCCTTGTTTCGTCCCCCTGACATCTCTTTCCTTACTATCGGTTTCGAACGATTCTTGAGTCGTTGTAACACTAATAAGATATATAAGAATAGGGGGTGGTCAAAATCTGAAGATCACTCAGTCGGTTCGTTCGATTTTTTTCCCGAGGCATCGTTTTTCTTGTTTCATCCCCCATACATCTCCTTCGTTACATATCGCTTTCGCATGATTCTTGAGTCATTGTAACACTTATGAGATATAGAAGAATAAGGGGTGGTCGAAATCCGAAGTTCTCTCAGTCGATTTGTACGATTTTTTTCCCTAGGCATCATTTTCCTTGTTTCGTCCCCCTGACATCTCTTTCCTTACTCATTGGTTTTGAACGAATCATGAGTCATTGTAACACTAATAAGATATAGAAGAATAGGGGGTGGTCGAAATCCGAAGTTCTCTCAGTCGATTCATACGATTTTTTCCCTAGGCATAGTTTTCCTTATTTCGTCCCCCTGACATCTCGTTCCTTACTCATTGGTTTCGAACTATTCTTGAGTCGTTGTAACACTAATAAGATATAGAAGAATAGGTGGTGGTCGAAGTCCGAAGATCTCTCAGTCGGTTCGTACGATTTTTTTCCCTAGGCATCGTTTTACTTATTTCGTCCCCCTCACATCTCCTTCGTTACACATCGATTTCGCATGATTCTTGGGTCGTTGTAACACTTATGAGATATAGAAGAATAGGGGGTGGTCGAAATCCCAAGTTCTCTCAGTCGATTCATACGATTTTTTCCCAAGGCATCGTTTTCCTTGTTTCGTCCCCCTGACATCTCTTTCCTTACTATCGGTTTCCAATGATTCTTGAGTCGTTGTAACACTAATAAGATATATAAGAATAGGGGGTGGTCAAAGTCCGAAGATCTCTCAGTCGGTTCGTACGATTTTTTTCCCTAGGCATCGTTTTCCTTGTTTCGTCCCCCTCACATCTCCTTCGTTACTCATCATTTTCGCACGATTCTTGAGTCATTGTAACACTTATGAGATATAGAAGCATAGGGGGTGGTCGAAATCCGAAGTTCTCTCAGTCGATTCATACGATGTTTTCCCTATGCATCGTTTTTCTTGTTTCGCCCCCTGACATCTCTTTCCTTACTATCGGTTTCGAACAATTCTTGAGTCGTTGTAACACTAATATGATATATAAGAATAGAGGGTGGTTGAAGTCTGAAGATCTCTCAGTCGGTTCGTACGATTTTTTTCCCTAGGCATCGTTTTCCTTGTTTCGTCCCCCTCATATCTCTTTCGTTACTCTTCGCTTTTGCACGATTCTTACGTCATTGTAACACTTATGAGATATAGAAGAATAGGGGGTGGTCGAAGTTCGAAGTTCTCTCAATCGGTTCATACGATTTTTTCCCTAGGCATCATTTTCCTTGTTTCGTCCACCTGACATCTCTTTCCTTACTCATTGGTTTCGAATGATTCTTGAGTCATCGTAACACTTATGAGATATAGAAGAATAGGGGTTGGTCGAAGTCCGAAGTTCTCTCAGTCGGTTTGTACGATTTCTTCCCTAGGCATCGTTTTCCTTGTTTCGTCCCCCTGACATCTCTTTCCTTACTCATTGGTTTCGAACGAATCTTGAGTCGTTGTAGTACTAATAAGATATAGAATAATAGGGGGTGGTCGAAGTCCAAAGTTTTCTCAGTCGTTTCGTACGATATTTTTCCCTAGGCATCATTTTCCTTGTGTCGTCCCCCTGACATCTCTTTCCTTACTCATTGGTTTTGAACGAATCATTAGTCATTGTAACACTAATAAGATATAGAAGAATAGGGGGTGGTCGAAGTCCGAAGTTCTCTCAGTCGATTTGTACGATTTATTCCCTAGGCATCGTTTTCCTTATTTCGTCCCCCTGACATCTCTTTCCTTACTCATTGGTTTCGAACTATTCTTGAGTCGTTGTAACACTAATAAGATATAGCAGAATAGGTAGTGGTCGAAGTCCGAAGTTCTTTTAGTCGGTTCGTATGATTTTATCCCTAGGCATCATTTTCCTTATTTCGTCCCCCTCACATCTCCTTCGTTACACATCGATTTCGCACGATTCTTGATTCATATGATTTTTACCCTAGGCATCATTTTCCTTGTTTCGTCCCCCTGACATCTCTTTCCTTACTATCGGTTTCGAACGATTCTTGAGTCGTTGTAACACTAATAAGATATATAAGAATAGGGGTGGTCAAAATCTGAAGATCACTCAGTCGGTTCGTTCGATTTTTTTCCCGAGGCATCGTTTTTCTTGTTTCATCCCCCATACATCTCCTTCGTTACATATTGCTTTCGCATGATTCTTGAGTCATTGTAACACTTATGAGATATAGAAGAATAAGGGGTGGTCAAAATCCGAAGTTCTCTCAGTCGATTTGTACGATTTTTTTCCCTAGGCATCATTTTCCTTGTTTCGTCCCCCTGACATCTCTTTCCTTACTCATTGGTTTTGAACGAATCATGAGTCATTGTAACACTAATAAGATATAGAAGAATAGGGGGTGGTCGAAATCCGAAGTTCTCTCAGTCGATTCATACGATTTTTTCCCTAGGAATAGTTTTCCTTGTTTCGTCCCCCTGACATCTCTTTCCTTACTATCGGTTTCGAATGATTCTTGAGTCGTTGTAACACTAATAAGATATATAAGAATAGAGGGTTGTTGAAGTCTGAAGATCTCTCAGTCGGTTCGTACGATTTTTTTCCCTAGGCATCGTTTTCCTTATTTCGTCCCCCTCATATCTCTTTCGTTACTCTTCGCTTTTGCACGATTCTTGAGTCATTGTAACACTTATGAGATATAGAAGAATAGGGGGAGGTCGAAATCCAAAGTTCTCTCAGTCGATTCATACGATTTTTTCCCTAGGCATCGTTTTTCTTGTTTCGTCCCCCTGACATCTCATTCCTTACTATCGGTTTCGCACGATTCTTGAGTCGTTGTAACACTAATAAGATATATAAGAATAGAGGGTGGTTGAAGTCTGAAGATCTCTCAGTCGGTTCGTACGATTTTTTTCCCTAGGCATCGTTTTCCTTGTTTCGTCCCGCTCATATCTCTTTTGTTACTCTTCGGTTTTGCATGATTCTTGAGTCATTGTAACATTTATGACATATAGAAGAATAGGGGGTGGTCGAAATCCGAAGTTCTCTCAGTCGATTTGTACGATTTTTTCCCTAGGCGTCGTTTTCCATGTTTCGTCCCCTTGACATCTCTTTCCTTACTCATTGGTTTCGAACGAATCTTGAGTCGTTGTAGTACTAATAAGATATAGAATAATAGGGGGTGGTCGAAGTCCGAAGTTCTCTCAGTCGTTTCGTACGATTTTTTTTCCTAGGCATCGTTTTCCTTGTTTCGTCCCCCTGACATCTCTTTCCTTACTCATTGGTTTTGAACGAATCATGAGTTATTGTAACACTAATAAGATATAGAAGAATAGGGGGTGGTCGAAGTCCGAAGTTCTCTCAGTCGATTCGTACTATTTATTCCCTAGGCATCGTTTTCCTTGTTTTGTCCCCCTGACATCTCTTTCCTTACTCATTGGTTTCGAACTATTCTTGAGTCGTTGTAACACTAATAAGATATAGAAGAATAGGTGGTGGTCGAAGTCCGAAGTTCTCTCAGTCGGTTCGTACGATTTTTTTCCCTAGGCATCGTTTTCCTTATTTTGTCCCCCTCATATCTCTTTCGTTACTCTTCGCTTTTGCACGATTCTTGAGTCATTGTAACCCTTATGAGATATAGAAGAATAGGGGGAGGTCGAAATCCAAAGTTCTCTCAGTCGATTCATACGATTTTTTCCCTAGGCATCGTTTTTCTTGTTTCGTCCCCCTGACATCTCATTCCTTACTATCGGTTTCGAACGATTCTTGAGTCGTTGTAACACTAATAAGATATATAAGAATAGAGGGTGGTTGAAGTCTGAAGATCTCTCAGTCGGTTCGTACGATTTTTTTCCCTAGGCATCGTTTTCCTTGTTTCGTCCCGCTCATATCTCTTTTGTTACTCTTCGGTTTTGCATGATTCTTGAGTCATTGTAACATTTATGACATATAGAAGAATAGGGGGTGGTCGAAATCCATAAGTTCTCTCAGTCGATTTGTACGATTTTTTCCCTAGGCGTCGTTTTCCTTGTTTCGTCCCCCTGACATCTCGTTCCTTACTCATTAGTTTCGAACGAATCTTGAGTTGTTGTAGTACTAATAAGATATAGAATAATAGGGGGTGGTCGAAGTCCGAAGTTCTCTCAGTCGTTTCGTACGATTTTTTTCCCTAGGCATCATTTTCCTTGTTTCGTCCCCCTGACATCTCTTTCCTTACTCATTGGTTTTGAACGAATCATGAGTCATTGTAACACTAATAAGATATAGAAGAATAGGGGGTGGTCGAAGTCCGAAGTTCTCTCAGTCGATTCGTACGATTTATTCCCTAGGCATCGTTTTCCTTGTTTCGTCCCCCTGACATCTCTTTCCTTACTCATTGGTTTCGAACTATTCTTGAGTCGTTGTAACACTAATAAGATATAGAAGAATAGGTGGCGGTCGAAGTCCGAAGTTCTCATAGTCGGTTCGTATGATTTTTTCCCTAGGCATCGTTTTCCTTATTTCGTCCCCCTCACATCTCCTTCGTTACACATCGATTTCGCATGATTCTTGGGTCGTTGTTACACTTATGAGATATAGAAGAATAGGGGGTGGTCGAAATCCAAAGTTCTCTCAGTCGATTCGTACGATTTTTTCCCTAGGCATCGTTTTGCTTGTTTCGTCCCCCAGACATCTCTTTCCTTACTCATTGGTTTCGAATGATTCTTGAGTCGTTGTAACACTAATAAGATATTGAAGAATAGGGGGTGGTCGAAGTCCGAAGTTCTCTCAGTCGGTTCGTAAGATTTTTCCCTAAGAATTGTTTTCCTTGATTCGTCCCCCTCACATCTCCTCCGCTACTCAACTATTTCGCACGATTCTTAAGTCGTTGTAACACTTATAAGATATAGAAGAATAGGGGGTGGTCGAAATCCGAAGTTCTCTCAGTCGATTCATACGATTTTTTCCGTAGGCATCGTTTTCCTTGTTTCGTCCACCTGACATCTCTTTCCTTACTATCGGTTTCCAATGATTCTTGAGTCGTTGTAACACTAATAAGATATATAAGAATAGGGGGTGGTCGAAGTCTGAAGATCTCTCAGTCGGTTCGTACGATTTTTTTCCCTACGCATCGTTTTCCTTGTTTCGTCCCCCTCACATCTCCTCCGTTACTTATCACTTTCGCATGATTCTTGAGTCATTGTAACACTTATGAGATATAGAAGAATAGGGGGTGGTCGAAATCCGAAGTTCTCTCAGTCGATTTGTACGATTTTTTCCCTAGGCGTCGTTTTCCTTGTTTCGTCCCCCTGACATCTCTTTCCTTACTGATTGGTTACGAACGAATCTTGAGTCGTTGTAGTACTAATAAGATATAGAATAATAGGGGGTGGTCGAAGTCCGAAGTTTTCTCAGTCGTTTCGTATGATTTTTTTCCCTAGGCATCGATTTCCTTGTTTCGTCCCCCTGACATCTCTTTCCTTACTCATTGGTTTTGAACGAATCATGAGTCATTGTAACACTAATAAGATATAGAAGAATAGGGGGTGGTCGAAGTCCGAAGTTCTCTCAGTCGATTTGTACGATTTATTCCCTAGGCATCGTTTTCCTTATTTCGTCCCCCTGACATCTCTTTCCTTACTCATTGGTTTCGAACTATTATTGAGTCGTTGTAACGCTAATAAGATATAGAAGAATAGGTGGTGGTCGAAGTCCGAAGTTCTCTTAGTCGGTTCGTATGATTTTTTCCCTAGGCATCGTTTTCCTTATTTCGTCCCCCTCACATCTCCTTCGTTACACATCGATTTCGCATGATTCTTAAGTCGTTGTAACACTTATGAGATATAGAAGAATAGGGGGTGGTCGAAATCCAAAGTTCTCTCAGTCGATTCATACGATTTTTACCCTAGGCATCGTTTTCCTTGTTTCGTCCCCCTGACATCTCTTTCCTTACTATCGGTTTCCAATGATTCTTGATTCTTTGTAACACTAATAAGATATATAAGAATAGGGGGTGGTCAAAGTCTGAAGATCTCTCAGTCGGTTCGTACAATTTTTTTCCCTAGGCATCGTTTTCCTTGTTTCATCCCCCTCACATCTCCTTCGTTACTTATCGCTTTCGCATGATTCTTAAGTCATTGTAACACATATGAGATATAGAAGAATAGGGGGTGGTCAAAATCCGAAGTTCTCTCAGTCGATTCGTACGATTTATTCCCTAGGCATCGTTTTCCTTGTTTCGTCCCCCTGACATCTCTTTCCTTACTCATTGGTTTCGAACTATTCTTGAGTCGTTGTAACACAAATAAGATATAGAAGAATAGGTGGTGGTCGAAGTCCGAAGTTCTCATAGTCGGTCCGTATGATTTTTTCCCTAGGCATCGTTTTCCTTATTTCGTCCCCCTCACATCTCCTTCGTTACGCATCGATTTCGCATGATTCTTGGGTCGTTGTAACACTTATGAGATATAGAAGAATAGGGGGTGGTCGAAATCCCAAGTTCTCTCAGTCGATTCGTACAATTTTTTCCCTAGGCATCGTTTTCCTTGTTTCGTCCCCTTGACATCTCTTTCCTTACTATCGGTTTCGAACGATTATTGAGTCGTTGTAACACTAATAAGATATATAAGAATAGGGGGTGGTCAAAGTCTGAAGATTTCTCAGTCGGTGCGTACGATTTTTTTCCCTAGGCATCGTTTTACTTATTTCGTCCCCCTCACATCTCCTTCGTTGCTCATCGCTTTCGCACAATTCTTGAGTCATTGTAACACTTATGAGATATAGAAGCATAGGGGGTGGTTGAAGTCCGAAGTTCTCTCAGTCGATTCGTACGATGTTTTCCCTAGGCATCATTTTCCTTGTTTCGTCCCCCTGACATCTCTTTCCTTACTCATTAGTTTCGAACGAATCTTGAGTCGTTGTAGTTTGAAAAAGATATAGAATAATAGGGGGTGGTCGAAGTCCGAAGTTCTCTCAGTCGTTTCGTACGATTTTTTTCCCTAGGCATCGTTTTCCTTGTTTCGTCCCCCTGACATCTCTTTCCTTACTCATTGGTTTTGAACGAATCATGAGTCATTGTAATACTAATAAGATATAGAAGAATAGGGGGTGGTCAAAGTCCGAAGTTCTCTCAGTCAATTCGTACGATTTATTCCCTAGGCATCGTTTTCCTTATTTCGTCCCCCTGACATCTCTTTCCTTACTCATTGGTTTCGAACTATTCTTGAGTCGTTGTAACACTAATAAGATATAGAAGAATAGGTGGTGGTCGAAGTCCGAAGTTCTCATAGTCGGTTCGTATGATTTTTTCCCTAGGCATCGTTTTCCTTATTTCGTCCCCCTCACATCTCCTTCGTTACACATCGATTTCACATGATTCTTGGGTCGTTGTAACACTTATGAGATATAGAAGAATAGGGTGGTCGAAATCCCAAGTTCTCTCAGTCGATTCGTACGATTTTTTCCCTAGGCATCGTTTTCCTTGTTTCGTCCCCTTGACATCTCTTTCCTTACTCATTAGTTTCGAACGAATCTTAAGTCGTTGTAGTACTAATAAGATATAGAATAATAGGGGGTGGTCGAAGTCCGAAGTTCTCTCAGTCGTTTCGTACGATTTTTTTCCCTAGGCATCGTTTTCCTTGTTTCGTCCCCCTGACATCTCTTTCCTTACTCATTGGTTTTGAACGAATCATGAGTCATTGTAACACTAATAAGATATAGAAGAATAGGGGGTGGTCGAAGTCCGAAGTTCTCTCAGTCGATTCGTACGATTTATTCCCTAGGCATCGTTTTCCTTATTTCGTCCCCCTGACATCTCGTTCCTTACTCATTGGTTTCGAACTATTCTTGAGTCGTTGTAACACTAATAAGATATAGAAGAATAGGTGGTGGTCGAAGTCCGAAGTTCTCATAGTCGGTTCGTATGATTTTTTCCCTATATCGTTTTCCTTATTTCGTCCCCCTCACATCTCCTTCGTTACACATCGATTTCGCATGATTCTTGGGTCGTTGTAACACTTATGAGATATAGAAGAATAGGGGGTGGTCGAAATCCCAAGTTCTCTCAGTCGATTCGTACAATTTTTTCCCTAGGCATCGTTTTCCTTGTTTCGTCCCCCTGACATCTCTTTCCTTACTATCGGTTTCGAACGATTCTTGAGTCGTTGTAACACTAATAAGATATATAAGAATAGGGGGTGGTCAAAGTCTGAAGATCTCTCAGACGGTTCGTACGATTTTTTTCCCTAGGCATCGTTTTCCTTATTTCGTCCCCCTCACATCTCCTTCGTTACTTATCGCTTTCGCACGATTCTTGAGTCATTGTAACACTTATGATATATAGAAGCATAGGGGGTGGTCGAAATCCGAAGTTCTCTCAGTCGATTCGTACGATGTTTTCCTAGGCATCGTTTTCCTTATTTTGTCCCCCCGACATCTCTTTCCTTACTCATTAGTTTCGAACGAATCTTGAGTCGTTGCAGTACTAATACGATATAGAATAATAGGGGGTGGTCGAAGTCCGAAGTTCTCTCAGTCGTTTTGTATGATTTTTTTCCCTGGGCATCGTTTTCCCTGTTTCGTCCCCCTCATATCTCTTTCGTTACTCTTCGCTTTTGCACGATTCTTGAGTCATTGTAACACTTATGAGATATAGAAGAATAGGGGGTGGTCGAAGTCCGAAGTTCTCTCAGTCGGTTCGTACGATTTTTTCCCTAGGCATCGTTTTCCTTGTTTCGTCCCCCTGACATCTCTTTCCTTACTCATTGGTTTCGAATGATTCTTGAGTCGTTGTAACACTAATAAGATATTGAAGGATAGGGGGTGGTCGAAGTCCGAAGTTCTCTCAGTCGGTTCGTATGATTTTTTCCCTAAGAATCATTTTCCTTATTTCGTCCCCCTCACATCTCCTCCGTTACTCATGGATTTCGCACGATTCTTAAGTCGTTGTAACACTTATGAGATATAGAAGAATAGGGGTTGGTCGAAATCCGAAGTTATCTCAGTCGATTCATACAATTTTTACCTTAGGCATCGTTTTCCTTGTTTCGTCCCCCTGAGATCTCTTTCCTTACTATCGGTTTCCAATGATTCTTGAGTCGTTGTAACACTAATAAGATATATAAGAATAGGGGGTGGTCGAAGTCTGAAGATCTCTCAGTCGGTTCGTACAATTTTTTTCCCTAGGAATTGTTTTCTTCTTTCATCCCCCTCACATCTCTTTCGTTACTTATCGCTTTCGCATGATTCTTAAGTCACTGTAACACATATGAGATATAGAAGAATAGGGGGTGGTCGAAATCTGAAGTTCTCTCAGTCGATTCGTACGATTTATTCCCTAGGCATCGTTTTCCTTGTTTCGTCCCCCTGACATCTCTTTCCTTACTCATTGGTTTCGAACTATTCTTGAGTCGTTGTAACACAAATAAGATATAGAAGAATAGGTGGTGGTCGAAGTCCGAAGTTCTCATAGTCGGTCCGTATGATTTTTTCCCTAGGCATCGTTTTCCTTATTTCGTCCCCCTCACATCTCCTCCGTTACGCATCGATTTCGCATGATTCTTGGGTCGTTGTAACACTTATGAGATATAGAAGAATAGGGGGTGGTCGAAATCCCAAGTTCTCTTAGTCGATTCGTACGATTTTTTCCCTAGGCATCGTTTTCCTTGTTTCGTCCCCTTGACATCTCTTTCCTTACTATCGGTTTCGAACGATTATTGAGTCGTTGTAACACTAATAAGATATATAAGTATAGGGGGTGGTCAAAGTCTGAAGATTTCTCAGTCGGTGCGTACGATTTTTTTCCCTAGGCATCGTTTTACTTATTTCGTCCCCCTCACATCTCCTTCGTTGCTCATCGCTTTCGCACAATTCTTGAGTCATTGTAACACTTATGAGATATAGAAGCATAGGGGGTGGTTGAAATCCGAAGTTCTCTCAGTCGATTCGTACGATGTTTTCCCTAGGCATCATTTTCCTTGTTTCGTCCCCCTGACATTTCTTTCCTTACTCATTAGTTTCGAATGAATCTTGAGTCGTTGTAGTACTAATAAGATATAGAATAATAGGGGGTGGTCGAAGTCCGAAGTTCTCTCAGTCGTTTCGTACGATTTTTTTCCCTAGGCATCGTTTTCCTTGTTTCGTCCCCCTGACATCTCTTTCCTTACTCATTGGTTTTGAACGAATCATGAGTCATTGTAATACTAATAAGATATAGAAGAATAGGGGGTGGTCGAAATCCGAAGTTCTCTCAGTCGATTCGTACGATGTTTTCCTAGGCATCGTTTTCCTTATTTTGTCCCCCTGACATCTCTTTCCTTACTCATTAGTTTCGAACGAATCTTGAGTCGTTGCAGTACTAATACGATATAGAATAATAGGGGGTGGTCGAAGTCCGAAGTTCTCTCAGTCGTTTTGTACGATTTTTTTCCCTGGGCATCGTTTTCCTTGTTTCGTCCCCCTCATATCTCTTTCGTTACTCTTCGCTTTTGCACGATTCTTGAGTCATTGTAACACTTATGAGATATAGAAGAATAGGGGGTGGTCGAAGTCCGAAGTTCTCTCAGTCGGTTCGTACGATTTTTTCCCTAGGCATCGTTTTCCTTGTTTCGTCCCCCTGACATCTCTTTCCTTACTCATTGGTTTCGAATGATTGTTGAGTCGTTGTAACACTAATAAGATATTGAAGGATAGGGGGCGGTCGAAGTCCGAAGTTCTCTCAGTCGGTTCGTATGATTTTTTCCCTAAGAATCATTTTCCTTATTTCGTCCCCCTCACATCTCCTCCGTTACTCATGGATTTCGCACGATTCTTAAGTCGTTGTAACACTTATGAGATATAGAAGAATAGGGGTTGGTCGAAATCCGAAGTTATCTCAGTCGATTCATACAATTTTTACCTTAGGCATCGTTTTCCTTGTTTCGTCCCCCTGAGATCTCTTTACTTACTATCGGTTTCCAATGATTCTTGAGTCGTTGTAACACTAATAAGATATATAAGAATAGGGGGTGGTCGAAGTCTGAAGATCTCTCAGTCGGTTCGTACAATTTTTTTCCCTAGGCATTGTTTTCCTTCTTTCATCCCCCTCACATCTCCTTCGTTACTTATCGCTTTCGCATGATTCTTAAGTCATTGTAACACATATGAGATATAGAAGAATAGGGGGTGGTCGAAATCCGAAGTTCTCTCAGTCGATTCGTACGATTTATTCCCTAGGCATCGTTTTCCTTGTTTCGTCCCCCTGACATCTCTTTCCTTACTCATTGATTTCGAACTATTCTTGAGTCGTTGTAACACAAATAAGATATAGATGAATAGGTGGTGGTCGAAGTCCGAAGTTCTCATAGTCGGTCCGTATGATTTTTTCCCTAGGCATCGTTTTCCTTATTTCGTCCCCCTCACATCTCCTCCGTTACGCATCGATTTCGCATGATTCTTGGGTCGTTGTAACACTTATGAGATATAGAAGAATAGGGGGTGGTCGAAATCCCAAGTTCTCTTAGTCGATTCGTACGATTTTTTCCCTAGGCATCGTTTTCCTTGTTTCGTCCCCTTGACATCTCTTTCCTTACTATCGGTTTCGAACGATTATTGAGTCGTTGTAACACTAATAAGATATATAAGTATAGGGGGTGGTCAAAGTCTGAAGATTTCTCAGTCGGTGCGTACGATTTTTTTCCCTAGGCATCGTTTTACTTATTTCGTCCCCCTCACATCTCCTTCGTTGCTCATCGCTTTCGCACAATTCTTGAGTCATTGTAACACTTATGAGATATAGAAGCATAGGGGGTGGTTGAAATCCGAAGTTCTCTCAGTCGATTCGTACGATGTTTTCCCTAGGCATCATTTTCCTTGTTTCGTCCCCCTGACATCTCTTTCCTTACTCATTGGTTTCGAACTATTCTTGAGTCGTTGTAACACTAATAAGAT
Organism: Mentha longifolia; assembly: GCA_001642375.2. NCBI lineage: Eukaryota > Viridiplantae > Streptophyta > Magnoliopsida > Lamiales > Lamiaceae > Mentha > Mentha longifolia. Next base: position 8,778,031 of record CM038119.1, read on the forward strand.
ATAGAAGAATAGGTGGTGGTCGAAGTCCGAAGTTCTCATAGTCGGTTCGTATGATTTTTTCCCTAGGCATCGTTTTCCTTATTTCGTCCCCCTCACATCTCCTTCGTTACACATCGATTTCGCATGATTCTTGGGTCGTTGTAACACTTATGAGATATAGAAGAATAGGGGGTGGTCGAAATCCCAAGTTCTCTCAGTCGATTCGTACAATTTTTTCCCTAGGCATCGTTTTCCTTGTTTCGTCCCCCTGACATCTCTTTCCTTACTATCGGTTCGAATGATTCTTGAGTCGTTGTAACACTAATAAGATATATAAGAATAGGGGGTGGTCAAAGTCTGAAGATCTCTCAGACGGTTCGTACGATTTTTTTCCCTAGGCATCGTTTTCCTTATTTCGTCCCCCTCACATCTCCTTCGTTACTTATCGCTTTCGCACGATTCTTGAGTCATTGTAACACTTATGAGATATAGAAGCATAGGGGGTGGTCGAAATCCGAAGTTCTCTCAGTCGATTCGTACGATGTTTTCCTAGGCATCGTTTTCCTTATTTTGTCCCCCTGACATCTCTTTCCTTACTCATTAGTTTCGAACGAATCTTGAGTCGTTGTAGTACTAATACGATATAGAATAATAGGGGTGGTCGAAGTCCGAAGTTCTCTCAGTCGTTTTGTATGATTTTTTTCCCTGGGCATCGTTTTCCTTGTTTCATCCCCCTCATATCTCTTTCGTTACTCTTCGCTTTTGCACGATTCTTGAGTCATTGTAACACTTATGAGATATAGAAGAATAGGGGGTGGTCGAAGTCCGAAGTTCTCTCAGTCGGTTCGTACGATTTTTTCCCTAGGCATCGTTTTCCTTGTTTCGTCCCCCTGACATCTCTTTCCTTACTCATTGGTTTCGAATGATTCTTGAGTCGTTGTAACACTAATAAGATATTGAAGGATAGGGGGTGGTCGAAGTCCGAAGTTCTCTCAGTCGGTTCGTATGATTTTTTCCCTAAGAATCATTTTCCTTATTTCGTCCCCCTCACATCTCCTCCGTTACTCATGGATTTCGCATGATTCTTAAGTCGTTGTAACACTTATGAGATATAGAAGAATAGGGGTTGGTCGAAATCCGAAGTTATCTCAGTCGATTCATACAATTTTTACCTTAGGCATCGTTTTCCTTGTTTCGTCCCCCTGAGATCTCTTTCCTTACTATCGGTTTCCAATGATTCTTGAGTCGTTGTAACACTAATAAGATATATAAGAATAGGGGGTGGTCGAAGTCTGAAGATCTCTCAGTCGGTTCGTACAATTTTTTTCCCTAGGCATTGTTTTCTTCTTTCATCCCCCTCACATCTCCTTCGTTACTTATCGCTTTCGCATGATTCTTAAGTCACTGTAACACATATGAGATATAGAAGAATAGGGGGTGGTCGAAATCTGAAGTTCTCTCAGTCGATTCGTACGATTTATTCCCTAGGCATCGTTTTCCTTGTTTCGTCCCCCTGACATCTCTTTCCTTACTCATTGGTTTCGAACTATTCTTGAGTCGTTGTAACACAAATAAGATATAGAAGAATAGGTGGTGGTCGAAGTCCGAAGTTCTCATAGTCGGTCCGTATGATTTTTTCCCTAGGCATCGTTTTCCTTATTTCGTCCCCCTCACATCTCCTCCGTTACGCATCGATTTCGCATGATTCTTGGGTCGTTGTAACACTTATGAGATATAGAAGAATAGGGGGTGGTCGAAATCCCAAGTTCTCTTAGTCGATTCGTACGATTTTTTCCCTAGGCATCGTTTTCCTTGTTTCGTCCCCTTGACATCTCTTTCCTTACTATCGGTTTCGAACGATTATTGAGTCGTTGTAACACTAATAAGATATATAAGTATAGGGGGTGGTCAAAGTCTGAAGATTTCTCAGTCGGTGCGTACGATTTTTTTCCCTAGGCATCGTTTTACTTATTTCGTCCCCCTCACATCTCCTTCGTTGCTCATCCCTTTCGCACAATTCTTGAGTCATTGTAACACTTATGAGATATAGAAGCATAGGGGGTGGTTGAAATCCGAAGTTCTCTCAGTCGATTCGTACGATGTTTTCCCTAGGCATCATTTTCCTTGTTTCGTCCCCCTGACATTTCTTTCCTTACTCATTAGTTTCGAACGAATCTTGAGTCGTTGTAGTACTAATAAGATATAGAATAATAGGGGGTGGTCGAAGTCCGAAGTTCTCTCAGTCGGTTCGTACGATTTTTTTCCCTAGGCATCGTTTTCCTTGTTTCGTCCCCCTGACATCTCTTTCCTTACTCATTGGTTTTGAACAAATCATGAGTCATTGTAATACTAATAAGATATAGAAGAATAGGGGGTGGTCGAAGTCCGAAGTTCTCTCAGTCGATTCGTACGATTTATTCCCTAGGCATCGTTTTCCTTATTTCGTCCCCCTGACATCTCTTTCCTTACTCATTGGTTTCGAACTATTCTTGAGTCGTTGTAACACTAATAAGATATAGAAGAATAGGTGGTGGTCGAAGTCCGAAGTTCTCATAGTCGGTTCGTATGATTTTTTCCCTAGGCATCGTTTTCCTTATTTCGTCCCCCTCACATCTCCTTCGTTACACATCGATTTCGCATGATTCTTGGGTCGTTGTAACACTTATGAGATATAGAAGAATAGGGTGGTCGAAATCCCAAGTTCTCTCAGTCGATTCGTACGATTTTTTCCCTAGGCATCGTTTTCCTTGTTTCGTCCCCTTGACATCTCTTTCCTTATTATCGGTTTCGAACGATTCTTGAGTCGTTGTAACACTAATAAGATATATAAGAATAGGGGGTGGGCAAAGTCTGAAGATCTCTCAGTCGGTTCGTACGATTTTTTTCCCTAGGCATCGTTTTACTTATTTCGTCCCCCTCACATCTCCTTCGTTACTCATCGCTTTCGCACGATTCTTGAGTCATTGTAACACTTATGAGATATAGAAGCATAGGGGGTGGTCGAAATCCGAAGTTCTCTCAGTCGATTCGTACGATGTTTTCCCTAGGCATCGTTTTCCTTGTTTCGTCCCCCTGACATCTCTTTCCTTACTCATTAGTTTCGAACGAATCTTGAGTCGTTGTAGTACTAATAAGATATAGAATAATAGGGGGTGGTCGAAGTCCGAAGTTCTCTCAGTCGTTTCGTACGATTTTTTCCCTAGGCATCGTTTTCCTTGTTTCGTCCCCCTGACATCTCTTTCCTTACTCATTGGTTTTGAACGAATCATGAGTCATTGTAACACTAATAAGATATAGAAGAATAGGGGGTGGTCGAAGTCCGAAGTTCTCTCAGTCGATTCGTACGATTTATTCCCTAGGCATCGTTTTCCTTATTTCGTCCCCCTGACATCTCGTTCCTTACTCATTGGTTTCGAACTATTCTTGAGTCGTTGTAACACTAATAAGATATAGAAGAATAGGTGGTGGTCGAAGTCCGAAGTTCTCATAGTCGGTTCGTATGATTTTTTCCCTATATCGTTTTCCTTATTTCGTCCCCCTCACATCTCCTTCGTTACACATCGATTTCGCATGATTCTTGGGTCGTTGTAACACTTATGAGATATAGAAGAATAGGGGGTGGTCGAAATCCCAAGTTCTCTCAGTCGATTCGTACAATTTTTTCCCTAGGCATCGTTTTCCTTGTTTCGTCCCCCTGACATCTCTTTCCTTACTATCGGTTTCGAACGATTCTTGAGTCGTTGTAACACTAATAAGATATATAAGAATAGGGGGTGGTCAAAGTCTGAAGATCTCTCAGACGGTTCGTACGATTTTTTTCCCTAGGCATCGTTTTCCTTATTTCGTCCCCCTCACTTCTCCTTCGTTACTTATCGCTTTCGCATGATTCTTAAGTCATTGTAACACATATGAGATATAGAAGAATAGGGGGTGGTCGAAATCCGAAGTTCTCTCAGTCGATTCGTACGATGTTTTCCTAGGCATCGTTTTCCTTATTTTGTCCCCCTGACATCTCTTTCCTTACTCATTAGTTTCGAACGAATCTTGAGTCGTTGCAGTACTAATACGATATAGAATAATAGGGGGTGGTCGAAGTCCGAAGTTCTCTCAGTCGTTTTGTACGATTTTTTTCCCTGGGCATCGTTTTCCTTGTTTCGTCCCCCTCATATCTCTTTCGTTACTCTTCGCTTTTGCACGATTCTTGAGTCATTGTAACACTTATGAGATATAGAAGAATAGGGGGTGGTCGAAGTCCGAAGTTCTCTCAGTCGGTTCGTACGATTTTTTCCCTAGGCATCGTTTTCCTTGTTTCGTCCCCCTGACATCTCTTTCCTTACTCATTGGTTTCGAATGATTCTTGAGTCGTTGTAACACTAATAAGATATTGAAGGATAGGGGGTGGTCGAAGTCCGAAGTTCTCTCAGTCGGTTCGTATGATTTTTTCCCTAAGAATCATTTTCCTTATTTCGTCCCCCTCACATCTCCTCCGTTACTCATGGATTTCGCACGATTCTTAAGTCGTTGTAACACTTATGAGATATAGAAGAATAGGGGGTGGTCGAAATCCGAAGTTCTCTCAGTCGATTCATACGATTTTTACCTTAGGCATCGTTTTCCTTGTTTCGTCCCCCTGAGATCTCTTTACTTACTATCGGTTTCCAATGATTCTTGAGTCGTTGTAACACTAATAAGATATATAAGAATAGGGGGTGGTCGAAGTCTGAAGATCTCTCAGTCGGTTCGTACAATTTTTTTCCCTAGGCATTGTTTTCCTTCTTTCATCCCCCTCACATCTCCTTCGTTACTTATCGCTTTCGCATGATTCTTAAGTCATTGTAACACATATGAGATATAGAAGAATAGGGGGTGGTCGAAATCTGAAGTTCTCTCAGTCGATTCGTACGATTTATTCCCTAGGCATCGTTTTCCTTGTTTCGTCCCCCTGACATCTCTTTCCTTACTCATTGATTTCGAACTATTCTTGAGTCGTTGTAACACAAATAAGATATAGAAGAATAGGTGGTGGTCGAAGTCCGAAGTTCTCATAGTCGGTCCGTATGATTTTTTCCCTAGGCATCGTTTTCCTTATTTCGTCCCCCTCACATCTCCTCCGTTACGCATCGATTTCGCATGATTCTTGGGTCGTTGTAACACTTATGAGATATAGAAGAATAGGGGGTGGTCGAAATCCCAAGTTCTCTTAGTCGATTCGTACGATTTTTTCCCTAGGCATCGTTTTCCTTGTTTCGTCCCCTTGACATCTCTTTCCTTACTATCGGTTTCGAACGATTATTGAGTCGTTGTAACACTAATAAGATATATAAGTATAGGGGGTGGTCAAAGTCTGAAGATTTCTCAGTCAGTGCGTACGATTTTTTTCCCTAGGCATCGTTTTACTTATTTCGTCCCCCTCACATCTCCTTCGTTGCTCATCGTTTTCGCACAATTCTTGAGTCATTGTAACACTTATGAGATATAGAAGCATAGGGGGTGGTTGAAATCCGAAGTTCTCTCAGTCGATTCGTACGATGTTTTCCCTAGGCATCAGTTTTCCTTGTTTCGTCCCCCTGACATCTCTTTCCTTACTCATTAGTTTCGAACGAATCTTGAGTCGTTGTAGTACTAATAAGATATAGAATAATAGGGGGTGGTCGAAGTCCGAAGTTCTCTCAGTCGTTTCGTACGATTTTTTTCCCTAGGCATCGTTTTCCTTGTTTCGTCCCCCTGACATCTCTTTCCTTACTCATTGGTTTTGAACGAATCATGAGTCATTGTAATACTAATAAGATATAGAAGAATAGGGGGTGGTCGAAGTCCGAAGTTCTCTCAGTCGATTCGTACGATTTATTCCCTAGGCATCGTTTTCCTTATTTCGTCCCCCTGACATCTCTTTCCTTACTCATTGGTTTCGAACTATTCTTGAGTCGTTGTAACACTAATAAGATATAGAAGAATAGGTGGTGGTCGAAGTCCGAAGTTCTCATAGTCGGTTCGTATGATTTTTTCCCTAGGCATCGTTTTCCTTATTTCGTCCCCCTCACATCTCCTTCGTTACACATCGATTTCGCATGATTCTTGGGTCGTTGTAACACTTATGAGATATAGAAGAATAGGGTGGTCGAAATCCCAAGTTCTCTCAGTCGATTCGTACGATTTTTTCCCTAGGCATCGTTTTCCTTGTTTCGTCCCTTGACATCTCTTTCCTTACTATCGGTTTCGAACGATTCTTGAGTCGTTGTAACACTAATAAGATATATAAGAATAGGGGGTGGGCAGAGTCTGAAGATCTCTCAGTCGGTTCGTACGATTTTTATCCCTAGGCATCGTTTTACTTATTTCGTCCCCCTCACATCTCCTTCGTTACTCATCGCTTTCGCACGATTCTTGAGTCATTGTAACACTTATGAGATATAGAAGCATAGGGGGTGGTCGAAATCCGAAGTTCTCTCAGTCGATTCGTACGATGTTTTCCCTAGGCATCGTTTTCCTTGTTTCGTCCCCCTGACATCTCTTTCCTTACTCATTAGTTTCGAACGAATCTTGAGTCGTTGTAGTACTAATAAGATATAGAATAATAGGGGGTGGTTGAAGTCCGAAGTTCTCTCAGTCGTTTCGTATGATTTTTTCCCTAGGCATCGTTTTCCTTGTTTCGTCCCCCTGACATCTCTTTCCTTACTCATTGGTTTTGAACGAATCATGAGTCATTGTAACACTAATAAGATATAGAAGAATAGGGGGTGGTCGAAGTCCGAAGTTCTCTCAGTCGATTCGTACGATTTATTCCCTAGGCATCGTTTCCTGATTTCGTCCCCCTGACATCTCGTTCCTTACTCATTGGTTTCGAACTATTCTTGAGTCGTTGTAACACTAATACGATATAGAAGAATAGGTGGTGGTCGAAGTCCGAAGTTCTCATAGTCGGTTCGTATGATTTTTTCCCTATATCGTTTTCCTTATTTCGTCCCCCTCACATCTCCTTCGTTACACATCGATTTCGCATGATTCTTGGGTCGTTGTAACACTTATGAGATATAGAAGAATAGGGGGTGGTCGAAATCCCAAGTTCTCTCAGTCGATTCGTACAATTTTTTCCCTAGGCATCGTTTTCCTTGTTTCGTCCCCCTGACATCTCTTTCCTTACTATCGGTTTCGAACGATTCTTGAGTCGTTGTAACACTAATAAGATATATAAGAATAGGGGGTGGTCAAAGTCTGAAGATCTCTCAGACGGTTCGTACGATTTTTTTCCCTAGGCATCGTTTTCCTTATTTCGTCCCCCTCACTTCTCCTTCGTTACTTATCGCTTTCGCATGATTCTTAAGTCATTGTAACACATATGAGATATAGAAGAATAGGGGGTGGTCGAAATCCGAAGTTCTCTCAGTCGATTCGTACGATGTTTTCCTAGGCATCGTTTTCCTTATTTTGTCCCCCTGACATCTCTTTCCTTACTCATTAGTTTCGAACGAATCTTGAGTCGTTGCAGTACTAATACGATATAGAATAATAGGGGGTGGTCGAAGTCCGAAGTTCTCTCAGTCGTTTTGTACGATTTTTTTCCCTGGGCATCGTTTTCCTTGTTTCGTCCCCCTCATATCTCTTTCGTTACTCTTCGCTTTTGCACGATTCTTGAGTCATTGTAACACTTATGAGATATAGAAGAATAGGGGGTGGTCGAAGTCCGAAGTTCTCTCATGTCGGTTCGTACGATTTTTTCCCTAGGCATCGTTTTCCTTGTTTCGTCCCCCTGACATCTCTTTCCTTACTCATTGGTTTCGAATGATTCTTGAGTCGTTGTAACACTAATAAGATATTGAAGGATAGGGGGTGGTCGAAGTCCGAAGTTCTCTCAGTCGGTTCGTATGATTTTTTCCCTAAGAATCATTTTCCTTATTTCGTCCCCCTCACATCTCCTCCGTTACTCCTGGATTTCGCACGATTCTTAAGTCGTTGTAACACTTATGAGATATAGAAGAATAGGGGGTGGTCGAAATCCGAAGTTCTCTCAGTCGATTCATACGATTTTTACCTTAGGCATCGTTTTCCTTGTTTCGTCCCCCTGAGATCTCTTTCCTTACTATCGGTTTCCAATGATTCTTGAGTCGTTGTAACACTAATAAGATATATAAGAATAGGGGGTGGTCGAAGTCTGAAGATCTCTCAGTCGGTTCGTATAATTTTTTTCCCTAGGCATTGTTTTCCTTCTTTCATCCCCCTCACATCTCCTTCGTTACTTATCGCTTTCGCATGATTCTTAAGTCACTGTAACACATATGAGATATAGAAGAATAGGGGGTGGTCGAAATCCGAAGTTCTCTCAGTCGATTCGTACGATTTATTCCCTAGGCATCGTTTTCCTTGTTTCGTCCCCCTGACATCTCTTTCCTTACTCATTGGTTTCGAACTATTCTTGAGTCGTTGTAACACAAATAAGATATAGAAGAATAGGTGGTGGTCGAAGTCCGAAGTTCTCATAGTCGGTCCGTATGATTTTTTCCCTAGGCATCGTTTTCCTTATTTCGTCCCCCTCACATCTCCTCCGTTACGCATCGATTTCGCATGATTCTTGGGTCGTTGTAACACTTATGAGATATAGAAGAATAGGGGGTGGTCAAAATCCCAAGTTCTCTTAGTCGATTCGTACGATTTTTTCCCTAGGCATCGTTTTCCTTGTTTCGTCCCCTTGACATCTCTTTCCTTACTATCGGTTTCGAACGATTATTGAGTCGTTGTAACACTAATAAGATATATAAGTATAGGGGGTGGTCAAAGTCTGAAGATTTCTCAGTCGGTGCGTACGATTTTTTTCCCTAGGCATCGTTTTACTTATTTCGTCCCCCTCACATCTCCTTCGTTGCTCATCGCTTTCGCACAATTCTTGAGTCATTGTAACACTTATGAGATATAGAAGCATAGGGGGTGGTTGAAATCCGAAGTTCTCTCAGTCGATTCGTACGATGTTTTCCCTAGGCATCATTTTCCTTGTTTCGTCCCCCTGACATCTCTTTCCTTACTCATTAGTTTCGAACGAATCTTGAGTCGTTGTAGTACTAATAAGATATAGAATAATAGGGGGTGGTCGAAGTCCGAAGTTCTCTCAGTCGTTTCGTACGATTTTTTTCCCTAGGCATCGATTTCCTTGTTTCGTCCCCCTGACATCTCTTTCCTTACTCATTGGTTTTGAACGAATCATGAGTCATTGTAATACTAATAAGATATAGAAGAATAGGGGGTGGTCGAAGTCCGAAGTTCTCTCAGTCGATTCGTACGATTTATTCCCTAGGCATCGTTTTCCTTATTTCGTCCCCCTGACATCTCTTTCCTTACTCATTGGTTTCGAACTATTCTTGAGTCGTTGTAACACTAATAAGATATAGAAGAATAGGTGGTGGTCGAAGTCCGAAGTTCTCATAGTCGGTTCGTATGATTTTTTCCCTAGGCATCGTTTTCCTTATTTCGTCCCCCTCACATCTCCTTCGTTACACATCGATTTCGCATGATTCTTGGGTCGTTGTAACACTTATGAGATATAGAAGAATAGGGTGGTCGAAATCCCAAGTTCTCTCAGTCGATTCGTACGATTTTTTCCCTAGGCATCGTTTTCCTTGTTTCGTCCCCTTGACATCTCTTTCCTTACTATCGGTTTCGAACGATTCTTGAGTCGTTGTAACACTAATAAGATATATAAGAATAGGGGGTGGGCAGAGTCTGAAGATCTCTCAGTCGGTTCGTACGATTTTTTATCCCTAGGCATCGTTTTACTTATTTCGTCCCCCTCACATCTCCTTCGTTACTCATCGCTTTCGCACGATTCTTGAGTCATTGTAACACTTATGAGATATAGAAGCATAGGGGGTGGTCGAAATCCGAAGTTCTCTCAGTCGATTCGTACGATGTTTTCCCTAGGCATCGTTTTCCTTGTTTCGTCCCCCTGACATCTCTTTCCTTACTCATTAGTTTCGAACGAATCTTGAGTCGTTGTAGTACTAATAAGATATAGAATAATAGGGGGTGGTCGAAGTCCGAAGTTCTCTCAGTCGTTTCGTACGATTTTTTTCCCTAGGCATCGTTTTCCTTGTTTCGTCCCCCTGACATCTCTTTCCTTACTCATTGGTTTTGAACGAATCATGAGTCATTGTAACACTAATAAGATATAGAAGAATAGGGGGTGGTCGAAGTCCGAAGTTCTCTCAGTCGATTCGTACGATTTATTCCCTAGGCATCGTTTTCCTTATTTCGTCCCCCTGACATCTCGTTCCTTACTCATTGGTTTCGAACTATTCTTGAGTCGTTGTAACACTAATAAGATATAGAAGAATAGGTGGTGGTCGAAGTCCGAAGTTCTCATAGTCGGTTCGTATGATTTTTTCCCTATATCGTTTTCCTTATTTCGTCCCCCTCACATCTCCTTCGTTACACATCGATTTCGCATGATTCTTGGGTCGTTGTAACACTTATGAGATATAGAAGAATAGGGGGTGGTCGAAATCCCAAGTTCTCTCAGTCGATTCGTACAATTTTTTCCCTAGGCATCGTTTTCCTTGTTTCGTCCCCCTGACATCTCTTTCCTTACTATCGGTTTCGAACGATTCTTGAGTCGTTGTAACACTAATAAGATATATAAGAATAGGGGGTGGTCAAAGTCTGAAGATCTCTCAGACGGTTCGTACGATTTTTTTCCCTAGGCATCGTTTTCCTTATTTCGTCCCCCTCACTTCTCCTTCGTTACTTATCGCTTTCGCATGATTCTTAAGTCATTGTAACACATATGAGATATAGAAGAATAGGGGGTGGTCGAAATCCGAAGTTCTCTCAGTCGATTCGTACGATGTTTTCCTAGGCATCGTTTTCCTTATTTTGTCCCCCTGACATCTCTTTCCTTACTCATTAGTTTCGAACGAATCTTGAGTCGTTGCAGTACTAATACGATATAGAATAATAGGGGGTGGTCGAAGTCCGAAGTTCTCTCAGTCGTTTTGTACGATTTTTTTCCCTGGGCATCGTTTTCCTTGTTTCGTCCCCCTCATATCTCTTTCGTTACTCTTCGCTTTTGCACGATTCTTGAGTCATTGTAACACTTATGAGATATAGAAGAATAGGGGGTGGTCGAAGTCCGAAGTTCTCTCAGTCGGTTCGTACGATTTTTTCCCTAGGCATCGTTTTCCTTGTTTCGTCCCCCTGACATCTCTTTCCTTACTCATTGGTTTCGAATGATTCTTGAGTCGTTGTAACACTAATAAGATATTGAAGGATAGGGGGTGGTCGAAGTCCGAAGTTCTCTCAGTCGGTTCGTATGATTTTTTCCCTAAGAATCATTTTCCTTATTTCGTCCCCCTCACATCTCCTCCGTTACTCATGGATTTCGCACGATTCTTAAGTCGTTGTAACACTTATGAGATATAGAAGAATAGGGGGTGGTCGAAATCCGAAGTTCTCTCAGTCGATTCATACGATTTTTACCTTAGGCATCGTTTTCCTTGTTTCGTCCCCCTGAGATCTCTTTCCTTACTATCGGTTTCCAATGATTCTTGAGTCGTTGTAACACTAATAAGATATATAAGAATAGGGGGTGGTCGAAGTCTGAAGATCTCTCAGTCGGTTCGTACAATTTTTTTCCCTAGGCATTGTTTTCCTTCTTTCATCCCCCTCACATCTCCTTCGTTACTTATCGCTTTCGCATGATTCTTAAGTCACTGTAACACATATGAGATATAGAAGAATAGGGGGTGGTCGAAATCCGAAGTTCTCTCAGTCGATTCGTACGATTTATTCCCTAGGCATCGTTTTCCTTGTTTCGTCCCCCTGACATCTCTTTCCTTACTCATTGGTTTCGAACTATTCTTGAGTCGTTGTAACACAAATAAGATATAGAAGAATAGGTGGTGGTCGAAGTCCGAAGTTCTCATAGTCGGTCCGTATGATTTTTTCCCTAGGCATCGTTTTCCTTATTTCGTCCCCCTCACATCTCCTCCGTTACGCATCGATTTCGCATGATTCTTGGGTCGTTGTAACACTTATGAGATATAGAAGAATAGGGGGTGGTCAAAATCCCAAGTTCTCTTAGTCGATTCGTACGATTTTTTCCCTAGGCATCGTTTTCCTTGTTTCGTCCCCTTGACATCTCTTTCCTTACTATCGGTTTCGAACGATTATTGAGTCGTTGTAACACTAATAAGATATATAAGTATAGGGGGTGGTCAAAGTCTGAAGATTTCTCAGTCGGTGCGTACGATTTTTTTCCCTAGGCATCGTTTTACTTATTTCGTCCCCCTCACATCTCCTTCGTTGCTCATCGCTTTCGCACAATTCTTGAGTCATTGTAACACTTATGAGATATAGAAGCATAGGGGGTGGTTGAAATCCGAAGTTCTCTCAGTCGATTCGTACGATGTTTTCCCTAGGCATCATTTTCCTTGTTTCGTCCCCCTGACATCTCTTTCCTTACTCATTAGTTTCGAACGAATCTTGAGTCGTTGTAGTACTAATAAGATATAGAATAATAGGGGGTGGTCGAAGTCCGAAGTTCTCTCAGTCGTTTCGTACGATTTTTTTCCCTAGGCATCGATTTCCTTGTTTCGTCCCCCTGACATCTCTTTCCTTACTCATTGGTTTTGAACGAATCATGAGTCATTGTAATACTAATAAGATATAGAAGAATAGGGGGTGGTCGAAGTCCGAAGTTCTCTCAGTCGATTCGTACGATTTATTCCCTAGGCATCGTTTTCCTTATTTCGTCCCCCTGACATCTCTTTCCTTACTCATTGGTTTCGAACTATTCTTGAGTCGTTGTAACACTAATAAGATATAGAAGAATAGGTGGTGGTCGAAGTCCGAAGTTCTCATAGTCGGTTCGTATGATTTTTTCCCTAGGCATCGTTTTCCTTATTTCGTCCCCCTCACATCTCCTTCGTTACACATCGATTTCGCATGATTCTTGGGTCGTTGTAACACTTATGAGATATAGAAGAATAGGGTGGTCGAAATCCCAAGTTCTCTCAGTCGATTCGTACGATTTTTTCCCTAGGCATCGTTTTCCTTGTTTCGTCCCTTGACATCTCTTTCCTTACTATCGGTTTCGAACGATTCTTGAGTCGTTGTAACACTAATAAGATATATAAGAATAGGGGGTGGGCAAAGTCTGAAGATCTCTCAGTCGGTTCGTACGATTTTTATCCCTAGGCATCGTTTTACTTATTTCGTCCCCCTCACATCTCCTTCGTTACTCATCGCTTTCGCACGATTCTTGAGTCATTGTAACACTTATGAGATATAGAAGCATAGGGGGTGGTCGAAATCCGAAGTTCTCTCAGTCGATTCGTACGATGTTTTCCCTAGGCATCGTTTTCCTTGTTTCGTCCCCCTGACATCTCTTTCCTTACTCATTAGTTTCGAACGAATCTTGAGTCGTTGTAGTACTAATAAGATATAGAATAATAGGGGGTGGTCGAAGTCCGAAGTTCTCTCAGTCGTTTCGTACGATTTTTTTCCCTAGGCATCGTTTTCCTTGTTTCGTCCCCCTGACATCTCTTTCCTTACTCATTGGTTTTGAACGAATCATGAGTCATTGTAACACTAATAAGATATAGAAGAATAGGGGGTGGTCGAAGTCCGAAGTTCTCTCAGTCGATTCGTACGATTTATTCCCTAGGCATCGTTTTCCTTATTTCGTCCCCCTGACATCTCGTTCCTTACTCATTGGTTTCGAACTATTCTTGAGTCGTTGTAACACTAATAAGATATAGAAGAATAGGTGGTGGTCGAAGTCCGAAGTTCTCATAGTCGGTTCGTATGATTTTTTCCCTATATCGTTTTCCTTATTTCGTCCCCCTCACATCTCCTTCGTTACACATCGATTTCGCATGATTCTTGGGTCGTTGTAACACTTATGAGATATAGAAGAATAGGGGGTGGTCGAAATCCCAAGTTCTCTCAGTCGATTCGTACAATTTTTTCCCTAGGCATCGTTTTCCTTGTTTCGTCCCCCTGACATCTCTTTCCTTACTATCGGTTTCGAACGATTCTTGAGTCGTTGTAACACTAATAAGATATATAAGAATAGGGGGTGGTCAAAGTCTGAAGATCTCTCAGACGGTTCGTACGATTTTTTTCCCTAGGCATCGTTTTCCTTATTTCGTCCCCCTCACTTCTCCTTCGTTACTTATCGCTTTCGCATGATTCTTAAGTCATTGTAACACATATGAGATATAGAAGAATAGGGGGTGGTCGAAATCCGAAGTTCTCTCAGTCGATTCGTACGATGTTTTCCTAGGCATCGTTTTCCTTATTTTGTCCCCCTGACATCTCTTTCCTTACTCATTAGTTTCGAACGAATCTTGAGTCGTTGCAGTACTAATACGATATAGAATAATAGGGGGTGGTCGAAGTCCGAAGTTCTCTCAGTCGTTTTGTACGATTTTTTTCCCTGGGCATCGTTTTCCTTGTTTCGTCCCCCTCATATCTCTTTCGTTACTCTTCGCTTTTGCACGATTCTTGAGTCATTGTAACACTTATGAGATATAGAAGAATAGGGGGTGGTCGAAGTCCGAAGTTCTCTCAGTCGGTTCGTACGATTTTTTCCCTAGGCATCGTTTTCCTTGTTTCGTCCCCCTGACATCTCTTTCCTTACTCATTGGTTTCGAATGATTCTTGAGTCGTTGTAACACTAATAAGATATTGGAGGATAGGGGGTGGTCGAAGTCCGAAGTTCTCTCAGTCGGTTCGTATGATTTTTTCCCTAAGAATCATTTTCCTTATTTCGTCCCCCTCACATCTCCTCCGTTACTCATGGATTTCGCACGATTCTTAAGTCGTTGTAACACTTATGAGATATAGAAGAATAGGGGGTGGTCGAAATCCGAAGTTCTCTCAGTCGATTCATACGATTTTTACCTTAGGCATCGTTTTCCTTGTTTCGTCCCCCTGAGATCTCTTTCCTTACTATCGGTTTCCAATGATTCTTGAGTCGTTGTAACACTAATAAGATATATAAGAATAGGGGGTGGTCGAAGTCTGAAGATCTCTCAGTCGGTTCGTACAATTTTTTTCCCTAGGCATTGTTTTCCTTCTTTCATCCCCCTCACATCTCCTTCGTTACTTATCGCTTTCGCATGATTCTTAAGTCACTGTAACACATATGAGATATAGAAGAATAGGGGGTGGTCGAAATCCGAAGTTCTCTCAGTCGATTCGTACGATTTATTCCCTAGGCATCGTTTTCCTTGTTTCGTCCCCCTGACATCTCTTTCCTTACTCATTGGTTTCGAACTATTCTTGAGTCGTTGTAACACAAATAAGATATAGAAGAATAGGTGGTGGTCGAAGTCCGAAGTTCTCATAGTCGGTCCGTATGATTTTTTCCCTAGGCATCGTTTTCCTTATTTCGTCCCCCTCACATCTCCTCCGTTACGCATCGATTTCGCATGATTCTTGGGTCGTTGTAACACTTATGAGATATAGAAGAATAGGGGGTGGTCGAAATCCCAAGTTCTCTTAGTCGATTAGTACGATTTTTTCCCTAGGCATCGTTTTCCTTGTTTCGTCCCCTTGACATCTCTTTCCTTACTATCGGTTTCGAACGATTATTGAGTCGTTGTAACACTAATAAGATATATAAGTATAGGGGGTGGTCAAAGTCTGAAGATTTCTCAGTCGGTGCGTACGATTTTTTTCCCTAGGCATCGTTTTACTTATTTCGTCCCCCTCACATCTCCTTCGTTGCTCATCGCTTTCGCACAATTCTTGAGTCATTGTAACACTTATGAGATATAGAAGCATAGGGGGTGGTTGAAATCCGAAGTTCTCTCAGTCGATTCGTACGATGTTTTCCCTAGGCATCATTTTCCTTGTTTCGTCCCCCTGACATCTCTTTCCTTACTCATTAGTTTCGAACGAATCTTGAGTCGTTGTAGTACTAATAAGATATAGAATAATAGGGGGTGGTCGAAGTCCGAAGTTCTCTCAGTCGTTTCGTACGATTTTTTTCCCTAGGCATCGTTTTCCTTGTTTCGTCCCCCTGACATCTCTTTCCTTACTCATTGGTTTTGAACGAATCATGAGTCATTGTAATACTAATAAGATATAGAAGAATAGGGGGTGGTCGAAGTCCGAAGTTCTCTCAGTCGATTCGTACGATTTATTCCCTAGGCATCGTTTTCCTTATTTCGTCCCCCTGACATCTCTTTCCTTACTCATTGGTTTCGAACTATTCTTGAGTCGTTGTAACACTAATAAGATATAGAAGAATAGGTGGTGGTCGAAGTCCGAAGTTCTCATAGTCGGTTCGTATGATTTTTTCCCTAGGCATCGTTTTCCTTATTTCGTCCCCCTCACATCTCCTTCGTTACACATCGATTTCGCATGATTCTTGGGTCGTTGTAACACTTATGAGATATAGAAGAATAGGGTGGTCGAAATCCCAAGTTCTCTCAGTCGATTCGTACGATTTTTTCCCTAGGCATCGTTTTCCTTGTTTCGTCCCCTTGACATCTCTTTCCTTACTATCGGTTTCGAACGATTCTTGAGTCGTTGTAACACTAATAAGATATATAAGAATAGGGGGTGGGCAGAGTCTGAAGATCTCTCAGTCGGTTCGTACGATTTTTATCCCTAGGCATCGTTTTACTTATTTCGTCCCCCTCACATCTCCTTCGTTACTCATCGCTTTCGCACGATTCTTGAGTCATTGTAACACTTATGAGATATAGAAGCATAGGGGGTGGTCGAAATCCGAAGTTCTCTCAGTCGATTCGTACGATGTTTTCCCTAGGCATCGTTTTCCTTATTTCGTCCCCCTGACATCTCTTTCCTTACTCATTAGTTTCAAACGAATCTTGAGTCGTTGTAGTACTAATAAGATATAGAATAATAGGGGGTGGTCGAAGTCCGAAGTTCTCTCAGTCGTTTCGTACGATTTTTTTCCCTAGGCATCGTTTTCCTTGTTTCGTCCCCCTGACATCTCTTTCCTTACTCATTGGTTTTGAACGAATCATGAGTCATTGTAACACTAATAAGATATAGAAGAATAGGGGGTGGTCGAAGTCCGAAGTTCTCTCAGTCGATTCGTACGATTTATTCCCTAGGCATCGTTTTCCTTATTTCGTCCCCCTGACATCTCGTTCCTTACTCATTGGTTTCGAACTATTCTTGAGTCGTTGTAACACTAATACGATATAGAAGAATAGGTGGTGGTCGAAGTCCGAAGTTCTCATAGTCGGTTCGTATGATTTTTTCCCTATATCGTTTTCCTTATTTCGTCCCCCTCACATCTCCTTCGTTACACATCGATTTCGCATGATTCTTGGGTCGTTGTAACACTTATGAGATATAGAAGAATAGGGGGTGGTCGAAATCCCAAGTTCTCTCAGTCGATTCGTACAATTTTTTCCCTAGGCATCGTTTTCCTTGTTTCGTCCCCCTGACATCTCTTTCCTTACTATCGGTTTCGAACGATTCTTGAGTCGTTGTAACACTAATAAGATATATAAGAATAGGGGGTGGTCAAAGTCTGAAGATCTCTCAGACGGTTCGTACGATTTTTTTCCCTAGGCATCGTTTTCCTTATTTCGTCCCCCTCACTTCTCCTTCGTTACTTATCGCTTTCGCATGATTCTTAAGTCATTGTAACACATATGAGATATAGAAGAATAGGGGGTGGTCGAAATCCGAAGTTCTCTCAGTCGATTCGTACGATGTTTTCCTAGGCATCGTTTTCCTTATTTTGTCCCCCTGACATCTCTTTCCTTACTTATTAGTTTCGAACGAATCTTGAGTCGTTGCAGTACTAATACGATATAGAATAATAGGGGGTGGTCGAAGTCCGAAGTTCTCTCAGTCGTTTTGTACGATTTTTTTCCCTGGGCATCGTTTTCCTTGTTTCGTCCCCCTCATATCTCTTTCGTTACTCTTCGCTTTTGCACGATTCTTGAGTCATTGTAACACTTATGAGATATAGAAGAATAGGGGGTGGTCGAAGTCCGAAGTTCTCTCAGTCGGTTCGTACGATTTTTTCCCTAGGCATCGTTTTCCTTGTTTCGTCCCCCTGACATCTCTTTCCTTACTCATTGGTTTCGAATGATTCTTGAGTCGTTGTAACACTAATAAGATATTGGAGGATAGGGGGTGGTCGAAGTCCGAAGTTCTCTCAGTCGGTTCGTATGATTTTTTCCCTAAGAATCATTTTCCTTATTTCGTCCCCCTCACATCTCCTCCGTTACTCATGGATTTCGCACGATTCTTAAGTCGTTGTAACACTTATGAGATATAGAAGAATAGGGGGTGGTCGAAATCCGAAGTTCTCTCAGTCGATTCATACGATTTTTACCTTAGGCATCGTTTTCCTTGTTTCGTCCCCCTGAGATCTCTTTCCTTACTATCGGTTTCCAATGATTCTTGAGTCGTTGTAACACTAATAAGATATATAAGAATAGGGGGTGGTCGAAGTCTGAAGATCTCTCAGTCGGTTCGTACAATTTTTTTCCCTAGGCATTGTTTTCCTTCTTTCATCCCCCTCACATCTCCTTCGTTACTTATCGCTTTCGCATGATTCTTAAGTCATTGTAACACATATGAGATATAGAAGAATAGGGGGTGGTCGAAATCCGAAGTTCTCTCAGTCGATTCGTACGATTTATTCCCTAGGCATCGTTTTCCTTGTTTCGTCCCCCTGACATCTCTTTCCTTACTCATTGGTTTCGAACTATTCTTGAGTCGTTGTAACACAAATAAGATATAGAAGAATAGGTGGTGGTCGAAGTCCGAAGTTCTCATAGTCGGTCCGTATGATTTTTTCCCTAGGCATCGTTTTCCTTATTTCGTCCCCCTCACATCTCCTCCGTTACGCATCGATTTCGCATGATTCTTGGGTCGTTGTAACACTTATGAGATATAGAAGAATAGGGGGTGGTCGAAATCCCAAGTTCTCTTAGTCGATTCGTATGATTTTTTCCCTAGGCATCATTTTCCTTGTTTCGTCCCCTTGACATCTCTTTCCTTACTATCGGTTTCGAACGATTCTTGAGTCGTTGTAACACTAATAAGATATATAAGAATAGGGGGTGGGCAAAGTCTGAAGATCTCTCAGTCGGTTCGTACGATTTTTTTCCCTAGGCATCGTTTTACTTATTTCGTCCCCCTCACATCTCCTTCGTTACTCATCGCTTTCGCACGATTCTTGAGTCATTGTAACACTTATGAGATATAGAAGCATAGGGGGTGGTCGAAATCCGAAGTTCTCTCAGTCGATTCGTACGATGTTTTCCCTAGGCATCGTTTTCCTTGTTTCGTCCCCCTGACATCTCTTTCCTTACTCATTAGTTTCGAACGAATCTTGAGTCGTTGTAGTACTAATAAGATATAGAATAATAGGGGGTGGTCGAAGTCCGAAGTTCTCTCAGTCGTTTCGTACGATTTTTTTCCCTAGGCATCGTTTTCCTTGTTTCGTCCCCCTGACATCTCTTTCCTTACTCATTGGTTTTGAACGAATCATGAGTCATTGTAACACTAATAAGATATAGAAGAATAGGGGGTGGTCGAAGTCCGAAGTTCTCTCAGTCGATTCGTACGATTTATTCCCTAGGCATCGTTTTCCTTATTTCGTCCCCCTGACATCTCGTTCCTTACTCATTGGTTTCGAACTATTCTTGAGTCGTTGTAACACTAATAAGATATAGAAGAATAGGTGGTGGTCGAAGTCCGAAGTTCTCATAGTCGGTTCGTATGATTTTTTCCCTATATCGTTTTCCTTATTTCGTCCCCCTCACATCTCCTTCGTTACACATCGATTTCGCATGATTCTTGGGTCGTTGTAACACTTATGAGATATAGAAGAATAAGGGGGTGGTCGAAATCCCAAGTTCTCTCAGTCGATTCGTACAATTTTTTCCCTAGGCATCGTTTTCCTTGTTTCGTCCCCCTGACATCTCTTTCCTTACTATCGGTTTCGAACGATTCTTGAGTCGTTGTAACACTAATAAGATATATAAGAATAGGGGGTGGTCAAAGTCTGAAGATCTCTCAGACGGTTCGTACGATTTTTTTCCCTAGGCATCGTTTTCCTTATTTCGTCCCCCTCACATCTCCTTCGTTACTTATCGCTTTCGCACGATTCTTGAGTCATTGTAACACTTATGAGATATAGAAGCATAGGGGGTGGTCGAAATCCGATGTTCTCTCAGTCGATTCGTACGATGTTTTCCTAGGCATCGTTTTCCTTATTTTGTCCCCCTGACATCTCTTTCCTTACTCATTGGTTTTGAACGAATCATGAGTCATTGTAACACTAATAAGATATAGAAGAATAGGGGGTGGTTGAAGTCCGAAGTTCTCTCAGTCGATTCGTACGATTTATTCCCTAGGCATCGTTTTCCTTATTTCGTCCCCCTCACATCTCTTTCCTTACTCATTGGTTTCGAATGATTCTTGAGTCGTTGTAACACTAATAAGATATAGAAGAATAGGGGGTGGTCGAAGTCCGAAGTTCTCTCAGTCGGTTCGTATGATTTTTTCCCTAAGAATCGTTTTCCGTGTTTCGTCCCCCTCACATCTCCTCCGTTACTCATCGATTTCGCACGATTCTTAAGTCGTTGTAACACTTATGAGATATAGAAAAATAGGGGGTGGTCGAAGTCCGAAGTTCTCTCAGTCGGTTCGTATGATTTTTTCCCTAAGAATCGTTTTCCTTATTTCGTCCCCCTCACATCTCCTCCGTTACTCATCGATTTCGCACGATTCTTAAGTTGTTGTAACACTTATGAGATATAGAAGAATAGGGGGTGGTCGAAGTCCGAAGTTCTCTCAGTCGGTTCGTACGATTTTTTCCCTAGGCATCGTTTTCCTTGTTTCGTCCCCCTGACATCTCTTTCCTTACTCATTGGTTTCGAACTATTCCTGAGTCGTTGTAACACTAATAAGATATATAAGAATAGGTGGTGGTCGAAGTCCGAAGTTCTCTTAGTCGGTTCGTATAATTTTTTCCCTAGGCATCGTTTTCCTTATTTCGTCCCCCTCACATCTCCTTCGTTACACATCGATTTCGCACGATTCTTGGGTCGTTGTAACACTTATGAGATATAGAAGAATAGGGGATGGTCGAAATCCCAAGTTCTCTCAGTCGATTCATACAATTTTTTCCCTAGGCATTGTTTTCCTTGTTTCGTCCCCCTGACATCTTTTTCCTTACTATCGGTTTCGAACGATTCTTGAGTCGTTGTAACACTAATAAGATATATAAGAATAGGGGGTGGTCAAAGTCTGAAGATCTCTCAGTCGGTTCGTACAATTTTTTTCCCTAGGCATCGTTTTCTTTGTTTCGTCCCCCTGACATCTCTTTCCTTACTCATTGGTTTCGAACGAATCTTGAGTCGTTGTAGTACTAATAAGATATAGAATAATAGGGGGTGGTCGATGTCCGAAGTTCTCTCTGTCGTTTCATACGATTTTTTTCCCTAGGCATCGTTTCCTTGTTTCGTCCCCCTGACATCTCTTTCCTTACTCATTGGTTTTGAACGAATCATGAGTCATTGTAACACTAATAAGATATAGAAGAATAGGGGGTGGTCGAAGTCCGAAGTTCTCTCAATCGATTCGTACGATTTATTCCCTAGGCATCGTTTTCCTTATTTCGTCCCCCTAACATCTCTTTCCTTACTCATTGGTTTCAAACTATTCTTGAGTCGTTGTAACACTAATAAGATATAGAAGAATAGGTGGTGGTCGAAGTCCGAAGTTCTCTTAGTCGGTTCGTATAATTTTTTCCCTAGGCATTATGTTCCTTGTTTCGTCCCCCTGACATCTCTTTCCTTATTCATTGGTTCGAACGATTCTTGAGTCGTTGTAACACTTATGAGATATAGAAAAATAGGGGGTGGTCGAAATCCCAAGTTCTCTCAGTCGATTCATACGATTTTTTCCCTAGACATCGTTTTCCTTGTTTCGTCCCCCTGACATCTCTTTCCTTACTATCGGTTTCGAACGATTCTTGAGTCGTTGTAACACTAATAAGATATATAAGAATAGGGGGTGGTCAAAGTCTGAAGATCTCTCAGTCGGTTCGTACGATTTTTTCCTAGGCATCGTTTTCCTTGTTTCGTCCCCCTCACATCTTTTTCATTACTCATCGCTTTCGCACGATTCTTGAGTCATTGTAACACTTGTGAGATATAGAAGCATAGGGGGTGGTCGAAATCCGAAGTTCTCTCAGTCGATTCGTACGATGTTTTCCCTAGGCATCGTTTTCGTTGTTTCGTCCGCCTGATATCTCTTTCCTTACTCATTGGTTTCGAACGAATCTTGAGTCGTTGTAACACTAATTAGATATAGAAGAATAGGGGGTGGTCGAAGTCCGAAGTTCTCTCAGTCGATTCGTACGATTTTTTTCCCTAGGCATCGTTTTCCTTGTTTTGTCCCCCTGAC
This sequence comes from Mentha longifolia, assembly GCA_001642375.2. Classification (NCBI taxonomy): domain Eukaryota; kingdom Viridiplantae; phylum Streptophyta; class Magnoliopsida; order Lamiales; family Lamiaceae; genus Mentha; species Mentha longifolia. The sequence goes on from CM038119.1 coordinate 8,800,417, forward strand.
ATCTCTTTCCTTACTCATTGGTTTTGAAGGAATCTTTAGTCATTGTAACACTAATAAGATATAGAAGAATAGGGGGTGGTCGAAGTCCGAAGTTCTCTCAGTCGATTCGTACGATTTTTTTCCCTAGGCATCGTTTTCATTGTTTCGTCCCCCTGACATCTCTTTCCTTACTCATTGGTTTCGAACGATTGTTGAGTCGTTGTAACACTAATAAGATATAGAAGAATAGGCGGTGGTCGAAGTCCGAAGTTCTCTCAGTCGATTCATATAATTTTTTCCCTAGGCATCGTTTTCCTTGTTTTGTCCCCCTGACATCTCTTTCCTTACTATCAGTTTCGAACGATTCTTAAGTCGTTGTAACACTAATAAGATATATAAGAATAGGGGGTGGTCAAAGTCTGAAGATCTCTCAGTCGGTTCGTACGATTTTTTTCCCTAGGCATCGTTTTCCTTATTTCGTCCGCCTCACATCCCCCTCGTTACTCATCGCTTTCGCACGATTCTTGAGTCATTGTAACATTTATGAGATATAGAAGAATAGGGGGTGATCGAAATCCGAAGTTCTCTAAGTCGTTTCGTATGATTTTTTCCCTAGGCATCGTTTTCCTTGTTTCGTCCCTCTGACATCTCTTTCCTTACTTATTGGTTTCGAATGAATCTTGAGTCGTTGTAACGCTAATAAGATATAGAAGAATAGGGGGTGGTCGAAGTCCGAAGTTCTCTCAGTTGATTCGTACGATTTTTTTCCCTAGGTATCGTATTCCTTGTTTTGTCCCCCTGACATCTCTTTCCTTACTCATTGGTTTCGAACGATTCTTGAGTCGTTGTAACACTAATAAGATATAGAAGAATAGGGGGTGGTCGAAGTCCGAAGTTCTCTCAGTCGATTCGTACGATTTTTTTCCCTAGGCATTATGTTCCTTGTTTCGTCCCCCTGACATCTCTTTCCTTATTCATTGGTTCGAACGATTCTTGAGTCGTTGTAACACTAATAAGATATTCTTCTTTCCTCTTTCCTTTGGGTCTCGAATTCGCCGCTTTGACCTGTGCAATCAACAGGCTTTAGGTACCCAATTCTAATTAGGTGCGTTCAAGTTAGTAGCATTGGGAGCTCGAGTTGAGTTCACTAAGGGAGTGACTCTTTTCTCAAGTCCCTGATCAAAAGAAGTAAAGCTTTGTTTAATAGGTACGCCCTGAGTGTAATCATGTGTGTGGTAGTAAAAGCTTTTTGTATCCCTCATTCTCTGAGAGCGTGAATGAGTGCTTTTACTTTGTGTGAAATGATTGGTGGGGTGCCAATCTTGAAACATATGTGGTGCAAAGTCGGGGATAAAGCACACTTGAGTTCCTCCATAAGATGTGAAGTCACTCGAGCGTGCTTTATTCTTTTGGTCTCGCTTTAGGTCTATTGAAGACTGGCCACCCTTTAAATTGCATTTATAGCGTTGAGGTTCCTTAGTCTTTGTCTTTCTCACAGCGTCGGGTTGATCGGCGCTTCACATGTACTAGTTGGAGAGGTAACCACAAACCCAACTTTGTCCTTTCCTTTACAGGTGGCGAGTTGAATAGCTTTGAGCCTTTTCAACGCCGCTTTGAAGTTGGGAGCACCAACAGAGGTAGAAGTTGTGTGTGAGGATCTAAAGCCGATCCTCTTTAAACAACTAGAGGGTTTAAAGGAGCTTTCAATCATCTCAATAGCTACAGATACACTGTTGAGACGGTCGAGAGTGGCTCTGAGTCCTAGAGAAGTGGACACGGTACGTTGGTGATGTTCATGAAGATCCTCAAATTTCGGCATCATCTTGAAGAGATCCTTTTCTTTGGATTCGAGCGTATTGGCTAGTCTGTCGTTCTCCTTTCTAAACCAAACGAGCACCTCTTGCAATGATATGAACCTTCACAGATCTATAATTCAACACGCACGCGGAAGACTCAATAGATACCGATGGAAAATCCCAAAACCTCCTAGATCGAATCCAAGAAGTAATATAGACGAGACGAAGCTCCCTATACCCCAACTGGTATTTTCTAAGCAACTCGGGGACAATGAATAACACACGAACGAGGGATGATTGACTCGTCGATTCGTCGATAAGGAATTTCTTGGTCACACCCAAGAAACTCAAAGATAATTCTCAAAAGAGAAATAAACTCAATTTTTATTAATCAATAATGTTCAATTTTCGTCACCTATCTAAGAGCCATATTTATAGGCTTCAAAGAGTTTTAATCCCACAAGGAAACTAGTTAAAAACTTATCCTAAAAGATATCAAATCAAATTCTATTCAAAATAGGAATAAAATCACCAAACTAAAGCTTAAAATAACCCTACCAACTAGAGCACTAAATAAAAACGAAAATTATAAAAATAATCAACTAAGTAAACAACTAAATATTGTCTTCACTCTTCAGCCCATATCATCTTCAATCCTTGGCCCATGAATTGAAATCCACGATCTCCGGACTACATCATGCAAGGATTCGTGATTTTTGAGCAACTCTAAATAGTCGTCAAATAGATCACCTTCCAAGTTAAAAGGCTCGTCCTCACCATCGCCGCATTCACTTCCAAATGTAATTGGAAGAGTGTGAGTTTCAATGATAGGTATCTCCTCCATCTCAGCTTCAATCGCCATGCAGCAGTGAATTGGTCCTCATCCTGATCAACAGGCTTTTTTTGCTTCAATTTGAGCTTCTTCTGCCACCAGAGCACAACGGGTGGCTTCTTAACGAGCTTTGACCTCATCATTTTCCTTTGTTACGAGCTTTGGACACTTGCTCCGATAGTGCCCCATCTTGTGGCACTCATAGCATTCAACGTTTGCTTTGTCCTTAGGAATGGTTGTGGTTTTTTCATCCCTCTTTCCATCACGTGGGGTGAAGCGAGAGCTCTGGCCTTGAGATTTGTAGAAACTTTTATACTTGGCCGCTCTGGCATTGGAGTTGTTAAACCCTCTAACGAGATAGAGAGTGATACAATCCTTGCAGACCGTATATCAAACACGCAAGCGGAAAACTCGATAGATACCGATGGAAAATCCCAAAACCTCTAAGATCGAATCCAAGAAGTAATATAGGCAAGAATTATCTCCCTATACCCTAACGAGGTATTGCCTTAGCAACTCAGGGACGATGAATGACACACGAATGAGGGATGATTGACTCGTCGATTCGCCGGATAAAAGAATTTCTTGGTCACACCAAAAGAAATTCAAAGATAAATCTCACAAGAAAAATAAACTCAAACTTTATTCATGAATAATTGTTCAATTTTGGTCACCCTTATGAGAGCCATATTTATAGGCTTCATAAAGTCATAATCCAACAAGGAAACTAGTTAAAAACCTCTCATAAAATATACCAAACCAAATCCTAGTCTAAAAAGGAATAAAATTACCAAAATATAGCTGAAAATAAGCCTACCAACTAGTACTAATAAAAAATGAAAATTATAAAAATAATTAACTAAATATACAATTAAATATTGTCTTCACTCTTTAGCCCATATCAGAGAGCATACTCCTCCAACTCTTCTCTCGACATCCCTACAACCACGTTGTTGGAGATGTCTGGTTCGGTAGTGGTGGACTCCACGGCGGCTTTGAAAGTCAGTCCCTTGGATGGTGCTGGAGCCTCTTCTTCCTCATGAGGCGCTTTCTTGATCAAGTCAAATTCGAGCACTTTGAATTCTAAGAACATCATTTTTGGAGACATATCTCCAAGTTCTTTTGAGGAGAGAAAGAGCTCCTTCATTGTCTGTCATCTGCCTGACAGAGCGCGAACAACTTTTTGATTGATCTCTTTGAAGGTGAGATCCTTTCCTAAGGAAGCCACAATGGTGGTGATTCCCAGAACGCGAGTCTCGAACGACTCCATGCTTTTGTTGCTCTTCATTGTGAAAGCATCGAACTCCTGTATGAGAAATGAAAGCTTGTTCTCTTTTATCTTCTCGGTGCCTGAGAGATTAGGGCATTTCATGATTCTTGGTAGATATGCGTCTGAGATGGTAGATTGGATCACATTGCGAGCAAGGTGATCCAAATTATTAGCTTTGAAGTCCTTAGCCGTATACTCTTCTTGTGGCTTCACGATGTATGTAACAACGGGTGCGCTCACTTCCTCATCAACTGGATTTCCATCCTCGTTGAATGTCTTTTCTTTCTCACGATTCTTTGTGATGCACTTCATGATGATGATGGGTCCCTTCTCTATTACTTTCGACATGCGGTCGTGTAGAGAGGCGAGATGGGACTCCACCCGAAAGCTGATGAGCCGGGGTCCAGCAATGATGAATCGAACCCGGAGTTGCAGCTAAGAGGTCTAGTTACAAGATTGAGAGCCAAGAAGTTGCAAGACTATTTCCAATGCATTATCCGGAAGAAACTTAAAGATGAAGTTGTTGGACTTAAGCAGCCCCAGTTGGTGACCTTGACCGGTGTCCAAGACTGAAGTTGTGGAAGAGTCAAGTTTCCATTTTGGTTAGAAAACTCGGGATTATTGTTATTTAATTATTTTATGTTATATTTTGATTGGGCTCAGACTTTGTTTTTTTTATTTAATTTAAGTAGTAAGCCCATAGTTATGTGGAGCTTTTGATGCGATCTCAATATGCGGAAGCTACGAAACGAACACTCGTCAGCTATGATAGATTCAATCCAAATTACAACTATGAAATATGAATGATAATCCCTAAATTCTACCCACGAATACACTGAATAGGTGTACGACAGAAACCTAAGAAATTCAATTCCAATTAAGCTCATATTTTAACACGAGTTACAACTTAGGGTTATGAAGAAAATATCCAAAATTCAGCGAAAACGCACGATTAGTTTTCGATTTGGCTTGGTGCTCAGTTTCGGGATAGTTTTAGGGTTCAAAAACGGATCTAGAATTAATCTAAGGGTTTCAGGGTTCGGATGGTGTAACACCCCGAATTTTTCTATCTACTTTAAAAATGATTAGAGGAAATTTTTCTCTCTTAGTGATTTAATATCACTTCGCTATAATAGAATTCTATAGAAGAAATTCTATAACAAATCAAGTAGCTACTTGATTTCCAATAAATTATTAGTTAACTATCGAATAATCGAGTAGTCACTTGATTTCAATATTTAATTTATTAAGTAGTAAATTATTACTTATTATAAGTTTACAAGTTAAATCGATTCTAGTGTTTCGATTTCTTATTCACGAAATATACATATTAATATATTATTGGGCCAAGCCCATTAGTTAATTCATATATATATATATATATATAAATTGAAAGAAAGCTACAGCAAAACTATATTATATATTTCTTGTACAACTTTAATCAATTACATATTGGTTACAACAAACAAGTGTCGATCCAGCCATATTCAAACAACTTCAATATTGTTATTTACACTTTATACAAAGTCAACAATTGTTGGCTACTAGTATTAATGAAAATCTACAAAAGATTAAGGGAAGGGGATATGAGATCTTTTGTTCCTGCAACAAAATAGCTACTCCCACAGCTATATCCTTGAGCCTTAGACCTGTAGAGTAAAAGAAGTTATTAGCCTTAATGAAGAGAGAGTTTAGGGATTATGTGCAGAGTAGCAATCACAACAAGCATATATACCCCCTCTCACCTCAGCTTCCAAGCTACACGCTTTCATATTTCAACCACATATATAACAAGATCAAGAGAAGGAGAGTAAAGGAGCAGAGAAGCAGCAGAAAAAGAGGGGAGAACAGGAGCAGAGCTCCAATGATCACACTTCATTAAGGTAACATCACCCAAAACCAACTCTTAAGACTCATTCATGCTAGAATCGAAGCTTAATAATAGGACCATACTTGTTTCTTCAAGTATGAAGTTACTGAGCATAAACAAAGCAAACACAACCCATGAACTAACATGCTTGATACCAACACCATGTTTTCAGCTTCTACAGACTAAGATAAACAAAGAATAGAAGCATACTAAGTTTTGATAGACAAGGCATGCTCTCTAGTCGTGTTAAATGATAGAGTATGCTAGTACCATGCTCGTTCCATAAACCACATAAGGACAAGAACTTCAAACACACCCTTAAAACACAAATTTTTCCTAAGCATAAAATCTGAAGCGACAAGTACAATTTCTTGTTCAAACAAATAATTAAAAGAGAGTTAGGAACCAAATGAATTCGAACCTCGTTGAGGCCGAAGCCTCGACGGCAGAGGGGCTGATCGGATGCAGAAGAAGCCGCAGCAGCAACACCATCGACGACGCAGCTTCTGAACCTGCAAAAAACCGAAATTTAAAACTTGAAATCAGAATTTTTCTTTAATCATAAAACTAAAATTCACAAACACAAAAGATAGCAACAGCCGGAAGTCATCGAGAGGGGAGGGATGAATATCCCCTCAACCGCAGGTTGAGGGATTTTGCTATGTGGATCGAAATCCGAGAGAGTAAGAACTAAGGGAGTTGCGCCAGCGGAAGCGCAGCCACCGGCGCCGTCTCAACCCGAGGGAGCAGTAGGCGCAACTTCGACGCCAATGCTCGGAATCTGGGCCAGCGACAGGAGCAGCCCAAGCGGAAGGCATTAATTCCAGAAAAATGGAAGGAATCGCGTCGAAGATCGATGGCTAGAAGCTGAGATCGAATCGCCCAATTTCAGAGTTAGGGCTCCGATTTGGGGAGAAATCGCAGGGGCCAATTTTGTGTGAAGAAGGAGAGAGCACCGGCGTGACGGCGATTAACAACGCCGGCAGCCGGTGAATCGGAGTCGAGCGAAGATGTTGAAGGATCGGAGTTGCACAGAAGTTTAGAGAGAGGGGGAGAGGGTGCGACTGAAATGAGGGAGTGAGGAGGGTTTGGGGGTGTTCTTGTTCCAGCCGGGTCGGGTCGGGTGTCCGGGCCGGGTTTTGGGTACGGGCTGAAGGGCTGGGCCGATCCACCTTGCTTAGCTGGGCCGGATCGTCTATACCAGTGGGCCGAGCCTATCTTAAAGAAATGGGCCGAGATTTATTATTTCAGTGGGCCGGGTTAATTCAGTTAATTAATTGATAAACGCAACTTTTACTTAATTATGTGGCTCAAGTTACCACTAATTAAATTATACAATACCCGATTAATAATTCTCGAGTGAATTATTTTATGAGATTAAAAGATTTAACTTATAGAAATAAGTTATCAACCAAGAAATAAGTTTATTAACAAAGAGTTAATGATCAAGTTTTAATTGATTAAGCTAATCAATTATACAATTAGAATTAATTATTGGGAAGTGTCTAAATTAAGCCTTATTCTAATTAAATAAATCAAATAAGTGATTATTAAGGAAACCACCGGATGAGCTATTCATATAATTCGATTAATAAATCGAGCCTAGATAACAGTGACAATGTCACTTAAAATTTAGAATAATCTCCGAAGAGACATAGAGCTAGAATTCTTCGATAAGCTTTTATCGTTCAAATTAAAAATCTTACTGCATTCTTTAATCAAAGGTCAAGCAAAGAAGGAGCAGTAGCCAAGGTGAAATTAGAAAGCAGTATCAGTTAAACAAAGCAAGCGAGGTGGGCTTTCTTTTAAAACAAAGCATGTTTTATTAGTTGATATAGCTCTTTTAAAGTATTGTCATGCCATAAAATGTTTTGTTTTTGTATGATGCCTATCTGCTATTGGCTATGCCAATGTTATTTAATCGAATTTGGGTCCCTGTATGGCCAGCTGCTATACTTGGACTAGTGTACACAGTGGTCGAATCGTCTAGTGTGACGATCGATCAGGTGACGAGTGAGGTGGCCACCTCCTCGGGCACCACAGATCAGATATGGTAGATTACTAAAGAAATTAGACTGCACAGTCACTTTTGAGAACTAAGAGATTTTAGTGAACATAGACTTTTAAGAAAAACCCTATGTTTCACTCAGTATATGGATGACAATAAAATCAGGTTTGGGCAAAGTGTTCACTGAGTACAATTTGTACTTAGCCTTGTACATTGTTTTTAATGTGCAGGTTGAGCAGGTTGAAGCGGAGTGACCGGCGGAGCTTTTGTCAATTTAGTGAAGATTTAGTTGTTGATAACTCTTGGTAATACATGTCTTCATACATGTATTTATAGCCATACTACCGTTGCGTACACTCTGATGTTCTTAAAGTTCCTTTCGATTTAGATGTATTCTGAGTCAGAATCATGACAAAGCATTGTCCTACTTTATCAGTTTTAAGTATCAGATTATCTAGAAATGAGATTGCCCTGAGAGTCGATTCAAGAAATATTCTTCATTTATCTATTATTTCATATTCATATTTTAAAGTCACGAATTTATCAAGCTTAGCTATGTATTTAGCAAAGTGCGGTCGTGACAGATGGTTATACGAACGATGGGTAATGGATATTTATGATGTATGAAAGATGAGGGATGGCTGAGAGCGAAAATCAAACAAAGGATTAACAAAATTCGAAATTAAAAGAATGAAAATTACCAGAATCGAACCCCGAATCTACAAGGATCCGAAACACGATTATCAAGCAATCTTCGTGGCTTGTCTAACCCGGATACGACTGGATATCACGAACGAGACAATTGATTTCAAGTTTGAAGTCGCCAACAATCAAACTCTACCAAGAACACAAAAGAATTTGTGAACCAAAGCACGATGGAGACAAATCGATCAATAAGATTTCTGATTCAAAGTTGTCTGCGTGAATGGTGTTTTTCCAAAAACTTAAATACCACTAGGGCTAATCCCACTAGGAATCGAACTGGGCCCTTGAGTAAGTACAATTGGGCTACTAATCTCAAAAATACAAATACTAACTATGGGCTTACTACTTAAATTAAATAAAAAAAATAAAGTCTGAGCCCAATCAAAATATAACATAAAATAATTAAATAACAATAATCCCGAGTTTTTGAACCAAAATGGAACCTTGGCTCTTCCACAACTTCAGTCTTGGACACCGGTCAAGGTCACCAACTGGGGCTGCTTAAGTCCAACAACTTCATCTTCAAGTTTCTTCCGGATAATGCATTGGAAATAGTCTTGCAACTTCTTGGCTCTCAATCTTGTAACTAGACCTCTCAGCTGCAACTCCGGGTTCGATTCATCATTACTGGACCCCGGCTCATCACTATAGTACTAGGGAAATGTCGCATCTTGTTGAAAAAGGAAACCCTAGTAACGTAGTGGTTGAGCATAAGCATGGGCCTTCTGCACCTTATCTTGACTTTTCTGCATATCCTTTCCGTTGTGCAATCCCGCAATGACATGTGGACTCTGCAATTATGACGCATTTAATGGTACGTACGGTCATGCTTCTTCAACAAGTTTGAATTTCAAACTTAAAGTTAGAAGTCAACTTATCGCACTGATTGCCTGACGCTTTGAGAGCTGCTTTACAGCAGGGACGCTTTGAATCAGAAAGCGTTCCTCTTTGGCTGAATAGATAACACGCTCTCCGCATCCTTTAGTTGAAAGCGTCTCCATTGCACAAAGACTCTGGTTTGAGGCTTTCAACGCTGACGCTTATCTTTAAACTGCTTCTAAAATACACGCTTAAACATCAAAACTTCCTAACAGGCAAGCTTTCCTAATACATTAAAATGTACAAAGGAAACTTTTAGAGACGGGTTTTGGGATCTAATCAAACTAACTAGATTAAGAACTTTGAACTCAAAGTTCTCCCTTAACCCAATATCCCAACAGTTTTTCATAAAAAAAATCTTTAATAAGAAATTATACGTGCAACGCGTGTAATCACTGCTAGCTAATAGTAAACGTGTTATATGGTTAAAAAAAATCAATGCAAGATGCTCTCCATAATTGAATTTGAGAGCCTCAATTTGGGGGTGTATTGGTTGTGGAGTTTGTAGGATTTTTTAAGACTTTTAAAGTCTGGGGGTATTCAGTCCAGATTTTCAAAAGTCTTTAAAAATTCTGAGGTATTCAATACGGATTTTAAAAAGTCTTAAAAAATATTTAGGTATTCAACAAATTATGGATTTTAACACTCTATGGATTTCTTTTGATTCTCTTTCAAAATTATAAGTAGATTTCACTCTCCAAAATCTCTCCTAACAACCAGAGATTTCTCTGGAATTCTTTGAAGACCCTCCAATTACTCTACTTTCCCAACCCACAGCTAAACAACCAAAAAGCACTACTTTCGCAACTCACAGCTAAACAACCATAAAGCAACTTTGGTCTGTGCATTCCCTTACGAGTACTAAACCAAAAAGCTCTTGGTTTTATCTCTCGTGTTCCGTGTGTTCTTTCTTTTCCTAACTCTAGAGGTTGCTACACCTTTTTTAGTATAGCTCGATTGTTGCTTGATTACCTATGTTGCTTGTGTTATTTTTTCTTCACTTTCAGTTGACCAGCGTACTTGGCTTCCAACTGAATCTTGGATACTCCAAAGCCTCCAATCATTCTTGCTGGAGAGATGCTATACATGAATAAATCAATGCCCATGAAAAATGTGTCACTAATAATTTAAATCACTAGCAGAAAAGAGGATTTGTGGTAAACTTTGTATGGTTATAGACTTGTTTTAGGTTTGTGTGATGGTGTGCGTGATATGGAAGAAATTCCATTTTCGTGGTTTGTGATTCGTGTTATGATTAGTATTGATACCTATGATGGTGCTGCAGTTAAAATTTTTGGAATGTCTTAAATATATATGATCTTAGTCATATAGTTATAAAAACAATAATGATATTCGGTTATAATGTTGGTGGCCACACAGTGGCATTCTTCTTAATATGCATAATCAAAAAATAATAATAAATTAAAGTAATAATTAATATTTAAATGTTTTTAATATATTATTCTAATTACTTTTAAATTTAAATATAAAAATATTTTCTCTCCTCAATAATTAACTTTTTTTTCTTAAATAAAAAACAACAAATTATTTAAGTTGTCACGATAATCAAATAAATTAAAGGGCTAACTTGTGAAAAAATAGTTTGTTATATGCAAGTGCGTTCCATATTCATTTGCATCAATAGTTCTGGCGCCGCAGTCATGGAAATCCGTGTAAATCAATAAGAAATGTTTTCCACAATCATGTGAAGTTCCATATACATTTGCATCAATAGATCCGGTGCCGTCATGGAGATCCGTGTAAATCAATAAAAGAAATGTATTCCACAATCATGTGAAGTCTATGGAATCCATATAAATCAATTAAAAAATTCAGCCAGACTTTGCATGAAGTCTCTGGATTTTCTAAATCCACATACTTCTTAAAGTTAAAATAAAATAAAATAAAATGGATTTTCTAAGCAATCTCTCTCAAAATTAGCATTTTCTATTAGTTCAATGATTAGCCCCAAAGGAAAGTCATTTACTTATTTATTATAATTTCTCGACCATCAAATAAAATTTCTATTTATTCCCGCATATAAAAATGAGTTGGGAATTAACATACATATGTAAACATAAGAATGACAAATAATATCACACTTTTAAAATTGTACAAAATTTACCCAATTTTTCAAATCTCTACCCAATTTACCGTTACTTTTACTACTCTCTATCTCTTCCCTGCTGTGGAGAGATGCTATACATGAATAAATCAATGCCCATGAAATATGTGTCACTAATAATTTAAATCACTAACAGAAAAGAGGATTTGTGGCAAACTATGTATGGTTATAGACTTGTTATAGGTTTGTGTGATGGTGTGCGTGATATGGAAGAAATTCTATTTTCGTGGTTTGTGATTCGTGTTATGATTAGTATTGATACCCATGATGGTGCTGCAGTTAAAATTTTTGGAATGTCTTAAATATATATGATCATAGTGATATAGTTATAAAAACAATAATGATATTCGGTTATAATGTGGGTGGCCACACAGTGGCATTCTTTAATATACATAATCAATATTTAAATGTTTTTAATATATTATTCTTATTACTTTTAAATTTAAATATTAAAATATTTTCTCTTCTCAATAATTACTTTTTTTTTCTTAAATAAAAAACAACAAATTATTTAAGTAATCACGATAATCAAATAAATTAAAGGGCTAACTTATGAAAAAATAGTTTGTTATATGCAAGTGCGTTCCATATTCATTTGCATCAATAGTTCTGGCACCGCAGTCATGGAAATCCGTGTAAATCAATAAGAAATGTTTTCCACAATCATGTGAAGTTCCATATGCATTTGCATCAATAGATCCGGTGCCGGAGTCATGGAGATCCATGTAAATCAATGAAAGAAATGTATTCCACAATCATGTCAAGTCTATGGAATCCATATATATCAATTAAAAAATTCAGCCAAACTTTGCATGGAGTCACTACAAAAAATTAGAGTTTCACCCACACATGCATGTGTGACTGAAAATATGATTACGTGTGAGTATTGACTATTACTTACACATAATGCAAGTGTCACCATGTGTCGCTATATTTCCGTAGCTAAAGAGTTTTAGCACACTTAACTGTATGTGTGGAGAAACTGTTTACCCACACATATATATATGTGTTACTAAATGTACGTTTTATGGATAAAGAAATCTATTTTTGTTAAAATGTAACGGTGACATGGAAATTAAGTGGACAATGACGTGGCCAATTACATGTGTGGGTAAATATTTATATTATGTGTGAATAATATTTTTTTACTAATTAAATATAAAATATTGTTTTTTTATATTAATATAGATGTCCAATATTATATTGTATAATCGTACTATAAATTAACAATAGCTCATACTACAAATTAAAATATAACAAATGTATAATATATAAAGTTTACAACAAATATTTCAATTAAGCATAAAAGCATAAAATATATGTACAGTAACAACACACAACTAAATGTTTTACAAAATCTACACAACTAATCTAACACTTCCAATTGCCTTTTGTGTAATTCCTTGGTGTCTCGTTTCTAACAAACTTGGCTCCCTAACTTTCTGATACGAACACAATATACGCGGAAGCTAAGGACACGAACAACGTCAGTTACGAAAGGATTCGACCCAAAGATACAATTGAAATTAGGACTTCTAATTATACTATGAACCGAGTTAAATTCCCAAAAGATTTCCTAATCTAAATCCAATCTATCCAATTATACTCCAAACCTACCAAAACAAAATACACTGAATAGGCGTCATTAGAAACCTAAGCTATTCAAGTCCGATTAAGCTCAAACTTTAACACAAGTCACGAATTAGGGTTACGAAGAATATATCCAAAATTCAATAAAAACGCACGAGTAGTTTTCGATTTGGCATGGTGGTTATTTTTGGGTCAGATTTAGGGCTCAAAAACGGATCTAGAATTAATCCAAGGGTTTTCTGGGATTGGATGGTTATAGGAACGATGGGGAATGGATATTTGTGATATATGAAAGATGAGGAATGGCTGAGAATGAAAATCAAATAATGGATTAACGGAATTCAAAATTAACAAGGGATGAAAATTACCAGAAACGAACTCCGAATCTACAAGGATCCGAAAAGCGATTATCAAGCAATCTTCGTGGCTCGACTAACCCGGATACTAGAAGATATCATGAACGAGTCGATTGAATTCAAGTTTGAAGTTGCCAACAACAAACCCTACCAAGAACCTTCAGTTTTTGTGAGACAAGAGAATAGCGTAAAAGCTGTTTTTCATTCAATCAAGTCTGCCGAATATGAACGAAAATTAAACATAAATACTAAGCTAAGTGGGCCGAAAATACCAAGTAATGGGCCTAAGAAAACGGGCCAATTAATCACCTAAACATGTTGAATTGGGCCTAAAATAAAATAATTATAAATCCAGTTTCGTTTCCTCTTTTAATGGGTCTCCGAAATATCATCTTCTACACTTGTGAAATTCACCAATTTGTAATGATGACATCCGGTTCCTTCATCTTCCAATCTCTTCGGAATGTAGCATTGCAAATATCCTTGCAGTGTCTTGGCTCTTGATCTCGTCACTGGTCCTCCGAGCTGCAAGTCCCGATTGATTTCTTTAATGCTAGGTCCTGTCTCATCACCCGCATTTGAGAGAAATAATGGTTACTTTTTGAAGAATCCATAAGAAAAATATGCTACAACTATGAACCTTGATTGATGTCATGGCCGCATTTTGCTAATCGATAGCTAAGCTCGGTGATTCGTGACTATGGTGGAAATTAACGAATAATTTACAAAAGATAGGAAATTCGGAAATTTGATACGAATATATTATAGAACAAACACCGATAGGTGGACATAGTAGTCGAAATAAGTATGACACCACTTGTCATGATCTTGAATTACAACCATATCGAAGGATTAGAAGCATCAGAGTGTACGCGCCGTGGAAATGTGTTTAAGAATACATGTATGAAGACATGTATTACCAAGAGAAATCTTCAACTAATACTACTTTCTAACTGTGACAAAAGCATCGCCGGTCACTCTCCCTTCATCCTGCTCAACCTGCAGATTGGAAATAATGTACAGGGCGTGGGTACCGAGTACTCAGTGGACACATGCCCAAAACATTTTTATTGTCAAGCCATTCATAGTGAAGCATAGGGTTTTTCTTGAAAGGCCTATGTTCATGAAAAACTGAGTTATCTTAAAAGCGTCTGCGCAGACTAAGTTCTGTAGTATTCTACCATATCTGAGCCTGTTGTGTCTGAGGAGGTGGCCACCTCACTCGATCACGTGATTGGTCACTATCTGCAATGACACGATCGATGTGTACACTAGTCCAAGAATGATAGTTGATCATTCAAGGACCCGAATTCGATTTATGAATTGGCCATGGCCATTTAACAGATAGGCATCATACAAAAACTGAAAATATTTATGGTATGACAATACTTTAAAAGAGCTACTGATCTAACAAAACATGCTTTGTTTTATAGAAAGCCCACCTCATTGTTTTCTCTATGCAACGAGACTTGATCTCTGCTTCTGCTACTGTCCCTCCTTCGCGTACCCTTCAATTAATAATTGAGGTAAGATTCGTATTCTAACGAATGAAATCTTATCTAAGATTTTAGTTCAATTCTGATCGAAGGTTATTCTAAATCCAGTAACGTAGTTACTATTATCTAAGCTCGAGTTATGAATCCCGTTATGTGAACGGTTTATATAGATTTATTATAGTAAATCAATCTTTGATTTATTTTGAAACTGGGCTAAATAAATTATAAGTGTGTAATTGATTATCTTAATCAATTAATCTAAATCATTGCTTCTTGGTTAATTAACTTATCTAAAGTTAATTGTTGAAATCGCTCGATAATTCATTACGAATTATCGAAATTAGATCGAGAGTGGAAGATGATTTAAATCGACTTGTCTTGGTTCGTAAATAAATTTTAAATTGGACTTGTAATTGATTAAATGGGCTCCGGCCGTATTAAAAGAATTGATCCCGGCCCACCTGTAGCCTAAGCCCGTGCCCACGGGTTAATGAAATCTGGCCCGAAGATGACCCGACCTGACTGAGCCAAACTTAGCCCCCCTTTTCTTTCTCGTTCATTTCACAGAGCGAGGCTTTGTCTCTCTCTCTCTCTCTTTCTATTCGCGATTCCCTTTGTTTTTCTCATTCTCGTTTTCTGGCCGTCTTCTCCGGCAATGATTCCGAGGGGCGCCTGTATCAATAGGCCGCCGTTGGTATGTTGCTATCCCCTCCTTGCCCGTCTCACTGATTCTGGCATTCTTGCCCCAAATCGAAACCCTACGTCCAGAATTTTGGCCGATTTCCGGCGAGATACGTTGTCTCCAGCTTCTGGAGAAGGTTCCGCCACCGCAGTGAGATGACTCTACCTCGGCGTTGCTCAACAGCCTCGGCTCGAGCCCGTAGGCCTCTGATCTGCCTTCTGTCGGCGCGTGTCTCTGTCTTCCGGCCACTGCCGCTCCGGCGGCGCAACTCCCCTGGTTTCTGGCGACTCTTTCCCGGTCACCTATATTAAAAACCCTAGCTCGGAAGAGTTAGGGGACATTCGCCTCCTTGATTGTTGCCGACTTCGATGGTGGCGAGGATGTCTCCGCCGTCGTTGCCTCATTCTTGTTCATTATTAGTTGATTACTTGATTAACCTCGGATTAATGAACATGCTCTTTTCCATTTATGTTTGCTCGTTGGTTTAAGCTTAATTGTAATATCTGTTTTAATTAGGTAGTTCGATTTAGCACTCTCTAATTCCCTCTTTCTCTGTTTCTTGCTGCAGGTTCCGGCGAATGACGACGATGGCCTCTGCTCGCTGCTGCCGGACCTCTCCCATTCGGCTACTTTGTCGTCAGGGCTTCGTGTTCTGATGGAGGATCGAACCCTCCCGTTCTCTTAAGCTAGGTTCCTTCCTCGATTGTTTTAGTTTATTAGCTTAGGTTTGGTTTCTAGAAACTGAGTAGGCAGGTTTGTGATTCCTGTGTTTATTGTTTTAAACTCTTGGTTTAAGTTCTGTGTTGAGGCTAATTAATAGAGTCTGAAAGGTTTGGGAATAGGCATGCTTGGTTATGAATTCGGTGATGGTTTCTATTTTTGGGTCCTAAATCCCTAAATCAACATGCTCGTTCTACTATGCCATGTTTCTTAAATTATGTTAAAGGGTTTGTTCGAGAATGAAAACCGCAACATGCTTGCTCATAAGCTATAGCTTTACTATCTCTTGCTTGTTGGTTTTCTTGGATTAACTTTGTAGCATGCTTTTTCATGGTTGGAGACTACCAATTTATGCTTGAAGTTTCTAAGAAAAAGAGTAGCATGATCAGGTTTTCGGTTGTTACCTAGAAGAAGATGAGGGTTGTAGTTGCTAGCTTCTCCTTCTTCACTCTTCCTAGCTGCAGCTTCCTCCTCACACTTTCAAGTTTTGAAAATTTGGTGAAGTGTTTGAGTGGTGAGTGTGAGTCTGAATGAGTGAGGAAGGGTGGTGATATAGAGGGTCGTTTGAACATCTATGGGTATAGAGGGTAGGTTGACTTAAGAGAAATGGTTGTAGTGTTTCTATGTTTCCATTTCCATGCTAGTTTTGTTTCTTTTTGAAGGTTTCTGCAGATTTTACTTTGGTTTTTAGTTGCAGACCTTGAGCTCTCTTCCTCTATTGTTTTATTAGTTGTTTTCTCTTCCTTTTCGCATGTAGAGATCTTGGTGAAGCTGTTGTCCTTGCAGCTGAGGTTCGGCGCCCAAGGACTGCTCCAGCCCCCTATTTAGGCTAAGGATATTTGTTCTATATGCTGTAGAATTTAGTCTCTTCAAACTTGTCTTGCTTGACTGATTTCTCTTAATAATTTACAGATAGCAAAATGGGTAGGAATGTTGTTTATGCAACTGCAAAACGACCCCCAAGGCTGCCCTAGTTCCTATTTTAGGCTTAAGGTATTTGTCTTACCTTACATAATTTGAATCTCTACATTTTTGTTGCTATTAGCTGACTTGCTCCTTTCTTTTGCAGGCAATAAACCATCAAGAAAGTATTTGGCTGTAGCTGGGTTCGGTTTTCTCAAGTAAGAGATACTTTCCTTTTTAGGCTAGATGTTGTTTCTTGATTTGATGTAGAGCTGCAATAGGGATTTGTTGAGATTTTGGGATTTCATTCTCTTGTTTTAATTTGTACTTCTCTGTAGCAAATTAGTCAAGGATGTATGTATTTCATTTTAAATTCTTTCTTGGTTAATAAATAAGAAGAATATATATATATATATGGATGCGTTATGGTGAAAACTAATTATTACGTGAAACCTGCAACCCATCATAAAATATTGCATTTTATGCACAAAAGTGTTGCATTTTATGCATAAAATGTGCTGATGAATCGCGCTTTTCAAGGATGATTTATGCACGAACAAAGAATTAACAGACACGAAAGTAAAGGACACAAGGGATTTACGTGGTTCGATCTATTGTGATAGATCTACGTCCACAGAGCAAAAGTGTGTATGGATTTTATTGAGAGTATGCGTGTAGCTTGTACAAAGATTGTTCTCCCTTTTCAACCTATTCTAAACCCCTATTTATAAGTGTTTACATATGGAATTCGACTAGGATTATAAGTCTTTTCCTACTAGGACTCTTTAGCTTGATCTTCTCCTTTATTGGATAAGCACCGAGCTTCTATATCTCTTGTGGAGCTTGAATTGTAGTCGATGTAGGAGTTGTCTTGGTGTAGAGGTTCTTTTTACGGTGGGCTCGGCCTAGATGACTGTTTGGGCCGAGCCAAGTGAGGCTCTTAAATGGGCCAAGCTGCATAGGCCGAGCTTGACAGTCGGAGCCCAATTATATTGGGCTCGATGCTTGGGCCTAGTAGCTAGGCCATATCCTATCACATCCCCCCCCCCCAAAAAGATATGGAAGTGAGGGTGTGATTTGGGGTAGAAAGGTGAAGCAGGATTAGTGAAAGTTACATTACCCCTTCGGAGATAAAATTTGGACGAAGTCGGAATGTGTATCGCCTCGCTGGGACGAGGACGAACTGAAATTGACATTGCCCCTTCAGAAATAAAATTTCGACGAGGTCGGAATGTGCATCGCCTCGTTAGGACGAGGTCGAACTGAAATTGACATTGCCCCTTCGGAAATAAAATTTCGACGAGGTCGGAATGTATGCAGCCTCGTTAAGACGAGGTCGATGTTGACGTAAATAGCGAAGTCGAGCATGGAGCGACGGTTGGAGTCCCAAGTTAGTGGGACACGTGTCGCCCTGGGGTAGTAGGAATTGAAAGGGGCGGAAGTTTTTGAATAAAACTTCCGCTATACGCCTTTATCCCCATTTTGCCCTAATTACAATTCTAAAAAGGAGTCGCCGCTTCCCGTCTGCTGTTGCTAGATTTTCCGTGGGTTTTCGCCGTCAACCTTCGTTAGAAGTCGTGTTGCCGATAATATTGATAAGTAAGTTATGGATTTTTCTTCCTCTCCTTCTTCAAGTAGTAGGGGTAATGATGACGCCGTTGGTGGGTCCTCGCCACCCGCAATGCCATCTTTTCCGACGACTGTAAAAGTTAATACTTTCACTATAGATTCTTTATCACCTAAGATAGTTGAGTGTCGTCGCCTTTCTCCGGTGACTAAGGGCAAAGTTTGTGATTATAGGTCGTCGCTTAGTGCGGAACAAATTATAAATATTTGCAGAAATTATCAATTTCCATCTTCCGCATTGTTAATAGCCCCCGGTCTGGGGGATAGAGCTTGTTCACCTCCGGACGGGTTCTTCACCGTGTACGAAGATAGTTTGAAACACGGTCTTCGGTTCCCTTTGTTTCCGGTGTTTGGGGCTTTACTTCGTAAGCTCGGTATTGCAATGGGACAAATTGCACCAAACTCTTTTAAACAACTTGTAGGATTAGCGGAAGAAGCTTCCAGAATAGGTATACCGATATCAGTAGACCTGATACTGAGTTTGTTCTTTTTTAAACTGGGTGAAACGGGGTGGTTCTACTTGAATCCAGTTCGGAAGGATTCGTTTCGTTTAGTGATGAAATCGAAGCTTGTGAACTGGCAGAATAAGTTCTTTTTTTGTCATTCTGCAGAGGTTCCCCACCTCGTTTGGCGAGAGAAAGGTAGTAAGCTGGAGAACCAGGTTTCTGACGTAGATCTGACTGAAGCCGTGGGTAGGTTAGATCAGTTAGGCACACTCTTAAGGGATTACACCGAAGCCGAGCTTGTGTCGGCCAGGCTGAGCTTGTGTAACCCGAACACCTCATATCCCGAGGAGGGTGAGGTCTTCTTCTGATCTTTTTTTGGTTATTAGATATCCGGTATATCATACGTAATGTATTTTGAATTTTGATTGCAGTGGTGAAACTGGTGAAAGACAGGATGAGGCCGAGGTCTGTGGATCTTGCCGCGTCGGAGAAAGTGGGGTCTGAGGTATCCTCGGAATGAACTGCGAGTGTACCGGAGTCATCTCCATTGAGGTCGCCCTCTCCTGACTCATTGGTTCGTCGTGCAAAGGTGCCGAAGCCGAACAAGAAAGCTTCGGCAACTGGCAACAAGACTCTAACCGTAGGCGAGCCCACGGTTAGTGCGGTGGTTAAACTGGAAGAACAAAGCCGGGTTTATCCCGAGGTAAGAAGTTCAACCTCTCTGTGTTCGGCGTATGTTACTCGTGTGCTGAGTTGCTAGCCATTTGTAGGATGCCGACCTGGTGACGGCGAACTTCCACAACTGGGTGGATGGGCTGGTGAAAGGCGCGTCCACTCTTACTGGCTTTCTGAATGACGGGGTGTCGAAGTACAACGAGATTAACCGTGTCAGGCGCCAGTTGGAGGAAGAGAAGGTCGGCCTAACTAGCGACCTTGTTGCTGCCGTACTGCAGGCCGAGGAGGCCAAAAAGAAGGAGCACGATGCTGTTGCCGCAGTTAAGGCAGCTAAGGAGGAGGTGGCCTTGCTGAAGGCCGAACTGGAATCGGCCAAGGCCGACGCCGTGGCTCGCCAAGGGCAAGTTCTCCGAGCCTATACTGAGAGGCTCTTCCTATCCGAGTTCTTCTTGGGTTTATGCGGCGATGTGGCCGAGGTGATGACAGCTCGAAGTGTTTCCGAGACTGTGGAGGCTATTGCCGAGGACATTCCAGGCCTCGACATGGCGAAATATGGGCATAAGGAGGTGCCTGAGGAGGAACTGAACCGAGCCTTCGCATAAATTGTTCTTAAAAATTTGAAGGCGGTTCCTCTTCTTGAGAGCCTGGCATCTTCTACTGACCTGCTAACCGCCGAACTGATACAAGAGAGTACGGTGGAATGCGATCCTGAAATGGATGCGATCGTTGCCGAGCTGAATGCCGCTCCGAGAAGAACCGAGGGTGAGAGCGGAGCTGGTGGCAATGCCGAAATGGAGGGCGAAGTGCCAGAAAACATACCTCAAAACGAGGAGGAGGTCAGTTGATCGCCTCCTCGTCTCTCTCTTTTTTTATTTATTTTTTTTTTTTTTTTTTAGTATGTACCTCGTCGTCAGTAGGATGGCATATTTTGCTTTAGTAATGAAAACATTATTTCTTATTAGAAATTCGTTTCCCTTTTTGTAGTCTTCTCTGTCTCCGAAACTTTTCGATGCCTCTCCTTTTATAGCACAAATCAATAACTTACTGCGAGCTCTTGAAGCCAAGAATAGCGAAGTTCTTCATTGGAAAGGCCAAGTCGGCCATATTCAGAATGAGGCTGACGTGAAACTTAGAGCCGCTCAAATAAAAAATGATGAGCTTCGAGCTTGGCTTTTGGAGCTTGGAGATAAGTACGAGGCTGTGAAGGAAGAAGTCGATAAGATTGCCGAGGAGCACGCTGAGTACGAAGCAATTATCCGCCGAAACAGCGGGAAAACTATTACGGAAGTGGATGCCAAGGTAACAGAGGTCGCAGCCCGGTGCAAGAATTATCAGGAAAGATACGGGGTGGACTCTTGGCAGCTCCAAGATCAGATGGCCGCGCTGAAGCAGGTAGCTGGTATGTACGATGTGATTTTGGTTCGGCGCCCGAAGTTGGCTGGACGTTTGGGAAAAAACGATTGTCCTTCCAGTTCGTCCGCTACCCTCCGGTCCCTTACGATCGTCGACTCCCGCGGGTCGATCGAATATAAGGTTCATGCGCCACTCTAAGGAGTTCTATGAACAAGAATGGCAATCGTTGGCTCGACGAGGTGGAGGTCGGAGTCTTCAATCGGGTAGGGGTAGGAGTCGAGGATGAGGTCGAGGCACCTTCAATATAGATGAAGTTTTAAAGTTTAATCCCAATGGTGATTTTCCCACAAGATGGCTTAGTTTTAGCAAACCTAAGCCTTCGAGTTTGTCTTGATTACCATGTAATTGTACTTTTCCATTTTTGAAATAAAACGGAACTTTGTACTCTTGTATAGGCCTTTTCAAGGCCATAATTAGAACTATTTCGCCATGAGGCGAGATTAAGGTCTTAGTCGATTCACTTCGTAATAAGACGAAGTTTGGCCTGATTCGGCTCACTTTGTCATAAGACGAAGTTTGGTCTGGGTCGGCTCACTTCGTCATAAGACGAAGTTTGGCCTGGGTCGGCTTACTTCGACATAAGACAAAATTTAGCTTGGGTCGGCTCACTTCGCCATAAGACGAAGCTTGGCCTGGGTCGGCTCACTTCGACATAAGACGAAGTTTGGCTTGGGTCGGCTCACTTCGTCATAAGACGAAGTTTGGCCTGGGTCGGCTCACTTCGTCATAAGACGAAGTTTGGCCTGGGTCGGCTCACTTCGACATAAGACGAAGTTTGGCCTGGTACAACCCATCCTCGTTAAAAGACGAAGATTGTTTTATAGTTCCTTATTTGTCGAATTTATCAATAGGGGTGGTCCCGTTACGCGCGTTTAGGTGTTACTCCATAATTGGAGTTTATTTTTATCCTTAAAAGGATATTAAATAACCCTCGTCAGGGTTTTTAGAAATAAAGAAACGAGTTAATTTGCACGAGTGGAAAGAAAACATGCAATATGAAATATGCAAGACCAAAGTTTAGGAAAAAGAAAACTTTATTGATAAAAAGGAAACGAAGTTAAAAATAAAAACGAAGTTAAAAATAAAATAACAGGACGACCTGACCCGAGACCTATATGAACTAAACAACTTTAAACTCAATTTTTTCCACCTATGCGAAGTATTTCTTTAAATGGGAAATATGCCATGTTCCGGGTATTGGCTCACCAGATAAATGGGCGAGCTTATATGATCCTTTGCCGAGGACTTCTTCAACTTGGTAAGGTCCTTCCCATGTGGCTTCCAACTTACCAAGCCTTTCTGCTTTGCTGACCTCGTTATTTCGAAGTATGAGGTCACCTACTTGGAACTGTTGATACTTCACTCTTTGGTTATAATACCGAGCTACTTGCTGCTTGTACTTGGCTTCCCTTATGTAGGCTAGCTCTCGCTTCTCTTCCAGCAGATCCAAGTCGGTTCGAAGCCTTTCGTCGTTGGCTTCGGATGAGAAGTTGAGTGTGCGATGGCTCGGCAAGCCGATCTCTACCGGGATCACTGCCTCGGTTCCATACACCAGACTGTAAGGTGTTTCTCCGTTCGAGGTCCTGGGAGTTGTTCGGTATGACCATAGGACTTGAGGAAAATTTGCTGCCCAATCTCCCTTGGCTTTGTCGAGGCGAGTTTTGAGTCCCTTGACGATTGTTCGGTTCGTAACTTCGGTCTGGCCATTCGCTTCAGGGTGCACGACCGAAGTGAACTTTTGTTGAATATGAAGCCCTTCACACCATTCTCTGAATGCTCGGTCCGTGAACTGCGTTCCGTTGTCCGAGAGAAGGATGTGAGGTACGCCAAAGCGACAAACTACGTTCTTCCAGACGAAGTTTAGGGCATTCTTGCTTGTAATCTTTGCCAAGGGTTCAGCCTCGACCCACTTAGTAAAGTAGTCGATGGCTACTATGAGGAACTGGAGCTGTCCAGGAGCTTTGTCGAATGGTCCGACGATGTCTACCCCCCATTGCACGAACGGCCAGGGGCTTTGCATGCTCACGAGGTCTGCCTGTGGTAACCTGGGCACTGTGGCATGGATTTGGCACTTTTGGCATTTTTTGACAATGTCAATTGCATCTTGGAACATTGTAGGCCAGTAGTATCCCCATCTCATAACCTTTTTTGCCAGTGCTCGAACTCCGATGTGACTCCCACATGTTCCTTCATGCACTTCTCTCAGTGCATAATTTGCTTCATTCGGCCCGGCGCATCTTAAAAGAGGTTGGAGATATGACCTTCGATACAGCACTCATTGGTCCAAGGTATACTTCGGGACTTTGCTTAGGAGTTTCCTAGCTTCGAGCTTATCATGGGGCAATTCCTCCTTCTCTAAGTAAGCTCGGTAGGGAGACATCCAATTCGGTTCGTCCTCCTGCACGAGGTTTAGTTCGGCTTCTTCAATGCTTCGAAGCTTGACTTCTTCAACAGGCGAGTTTGTTGAGGATGAGGCCAGTTTGCTTAAAGCATCAGCTCGATTATTTTCCCCTCTAGGAATCCGCTGCAGCTCGAAGTATTCAAAGCCTTCCTGCAAACTTTTTGCCTTTTGCAGATATTTCTTCATTCTTTCCCCCTTTGCCTCGTATCTGCCTAGCATGTGGCTCACTATGACTTGGGAGTCACTATGAACTTGAATGGCTCGGATATGCAAAGAATGAGCTAGGCGGAGTCCAGCAATTAACGCTTCGTACTCGACTTCATTATTCGTCATTGGGAAGGTAAACCGAAGCGCATACGCTGTTTCCATTCCATCTGGACTTAGTAATATCACTCCGGCCCCGCTGCCTGTACGACCTGAGGCACCATCTACGTAGACTTTCCAACAGTCAATTGGAGGTTCCTTAGGTTGTTCGGCTTCGAATTTGTTTGGGGGGAGTTCGTCTTGTTTTGGCGCTTCAGAGAACTTGGCCTCTACAAGGAAATCTGCTAGGGCTTGTCCCTTTACTGCTTGCCGAGGGTAGAAATTTATGTCATGCTCGCGGAGCTCGACCGCCCACTTTGCGATTCTGCCTGATGCTTCAGGTTTAGTCAGTACTTGGCGAAGTGGCAGGTCGGTTAGAACTTGTATGGTGTGTGCCTGGAAATATGGTCTCAACCTTCTAGTGGCATTCACTAGTGTAAGGGCGACTTTCTCTAGTGGCTGGTACCTTGTCTCCGGTCCTTTCAGAGCTCAGCTAATGAAATAGACAGGAAGCTGCCGACGTCCTTCATCCCGAACTAGCACCGCACTTATAGCTTCATCCGAGGCTGCGAGGTATAGGGAGAGGACTTCTCCATCTTTTGGAACTGACAAGGTTGGGAGCTTGGCTAGGTACTTCTTCAGCTCTTCGAACGCCGATTTGTGCTCGTCTTTCCATTCGAAGTTGGGTGCCTTCTTGAGGATTTTGAAAAATGGGAGCTGCTTTTCGGCGGCCTTAGACAAGAAACGACTTAGCGCTGCCAAACAGCCCGTCAATTGGTGCACATCATGAATGGTTTTCGGGACCTTCATTTCCTGGATAGCTCGGACTTTTGAGGGGTTGGCCTTCAAACCTTCTTGCGACACCCAGCACCCCAAGAATTTTCCTGATCGGACCATAAAGGTACATTTCTCGGGGTTGAGCTTCAGATTCACTTTCCGAAGTACGCCGAAAACGATTTTGAGATCGTCGACGCAGGTTGCTGGTTCTCTGCTTTTGACGACAATGTCATCGACGTAGACTTCAACAATCTTCCCAATGTGATGTTCGATTATTTTATCGACCATCCTTTGATAAGTTGCTCCCGCGTTTTTAAGCCCAAATGGCATTTTCTTGTAGGCAAAGACGCCGAAGTCTGTGATAAAAGCTGTCTTCGGCGCATCCTCATCACTCATTAGGACTTGATGATACCCTTTGTATAGATCTAGAAAGCTGAAAACCTTGTGACCGACCAGGGCTTCTACTTTCTTGTCAATGTTGGGTAAGGGGTAACAGTCCTTGGGGCAGTGTTTGTTGAGGTCGGTATAGTCAATGCACATACGCCACCCTCCTTGTTATTTTTTGACCATGACCGGGTTAGCTATCCACGTTGGATATTTGACCTCGAACAAAATGTCGGCTTTCTGAAGCTGTTGCACCTCGTCATAAATGACTTGACTTCGTTCTGCAGCGAAGACTCGTTGTTTTTGCTTGACTGGCTTTACTCCGGGGTCAATATTCAGCCGATGAGTGATGATGCTAGGTGCTACTCCGGTCATATCGAGGGGTGTCCAGGCAAAGACATCTCTGTAATCCCGAAAAAGTTGGACGATCTGCTTGTGGAGCTCGGCTCCTCCTGCGAAGCTTACTTTGACGACCTTGAATGTGATACGATCACAAAATGCGGAAGCTGAGAATCGAACAACGTCAGACACGAAAGATTCAATCCAAATATAACTATGAAAAAAATCGAATGACAGGGAACCTGAATTTCTACCCAAATTACACTGAATAGGCGTCGACAGAAACCTAAGCAATTCAATTCCGATTAAGCTCAAATTTTAACACGAGTTACAACTTAGGGTTATGAAGAACATATCCAAAATTCAGCGAAAACGCACGAGTAGTTTTCGATTTGGCACGGTGGTGATTTTCGGGACAGTTTTAGGGTTTAAAAACGGATCTAAAATTATCCTAAGGATTTTCTGGGATCGAAGGGTTATGGGAACGAAGGGAATGGTTATTGATGATATAGGAACGATAGAGAATGGCTGGGAAAAATGAATAGAACACGAATTGCAGAATTGAAACGGAAACAAATTGTGAATCTTACCCGAAACGAACCCCGGATCTACTTGAATCCGAAACGCGCTTATGGAGCAATCTTCGTGGCTCGACTAACCCGGATACTACGAGATATCACGAACGAGTCGATGAATTCAAGTTTGAAATCGCCAATATCAAACTCTACCAAGAATCTATAGGATCGTGAACCAAAGCACGATGTAAGAGACAAAACGATCAACTAGATTTCTGATTCAATATTGTCTGTCTCAAAGTATGAATGAAAATTAACATAAATACTAATCTAATTCCTAAGCTAGGTAGGTTTTCGAAATTAACAAGGCTTGGGCTTGATAATTTCGGACTCCTTAATTAAATATAATTGGGCCAATTAATCACCTAAACATGTTGTGATAATTGGACTAAACTAAATTAAAAATAAATAATATAAGAACATGAACATGAACGACTAAATAATAGAAGCTCGGATTCCATGTTTGATTCCTCTATGCTGAACCCCGTCTCATCATTCCCCCCCTGCTGAAAAGAATTCGTCCTCGAATTCGGCTCGTCCTCAGCAACGAAATCATCATGATCTTAATGATAGCTCGGCAGTCCATGCACATGCGCCATTCGTTGTTCTTCTTTGGTACGAGGATGACAGGCACTGCGCACGGTGACAAGCTCTCTCTAATTTGCTTCTTCTCCAGCAACTCCTTGACCTGACGGTCAATCTCCTTGGTTTCCTCAGGGCTGGTACGGTAGGCGGGTCTGTTTGGAAGGACTGCTCCCGGCTGGAAGTCGATCTGGTGCTCAATTCCTCGAATCGGCGGCAGACCACTAGGAATTTCGTCCGGGAAAACATCCTTGAACTCCTCCATCAACGGCTGCAAAACAGAAGGAATAACAACATCAGGAGTATCATTAGCCTTAAAATTAACTAGAACGATAGCATTACCTGATTTAATGGCGGTCTGAACTCCTCTTACACCGATGAACAAATTCCGGTGCGCCGTATCTAAACTGGAAGGGATGGTAACTTGGGCAGCCTTAGCCTTCGGAAGGCCCTTGGTTCCCTTAGTACACTGAGACTCTACTGTGGACTGTCCAGATTGGATTGGCTGCTTGCTCTCAGCACGTTTCTCCTTCTCTTCTTTGTACTTCTCTTGCATACGTCGCTGATCTTCAATCACATCTTTCGGCGCTAGTGGCCACAATCGCGTGGTGCGTCCTTCTCGAGTCACGGCATAAGTGTTGGCGAATCCATCATGTATCGCCTTCCTATCGAACTGCCAAGGACGACCAAGCAAGATATGTGCCGCCTCCATAGGGATGACGTCACACAAAACAGTGTCAGTAAAACGACCAATAGAAAAGGTGACAGGTACCTGGTATCCAACACGAATCTCGCCTCTGTCTGTCAACCATTGCAATCGGTACGGTTTTGGATGCTTTTGTGGGATCAAATTCAGCTTCCCCACTGCATACTGACTAATGGCGTTTACAACGCTTCCACTATCAATGATGAGCGAGCACACCTTATCCTGAATGGAACAGCGAGAATAAAAGATGTTCTCCCGCTGATCATTCTGTTCTTCCTCTCGAATAAGACTCAAGGCTCGAATCGAAACAAGGCTGACGTGCGTTTGCTTCGGCTGCTCATCCACAATATCAATGTCGCCCAGGAGTGAGCTGACTAGGGGCTGCTCAGTATCCCCTTTTACTTCTCCTTCTTCTTCAAATTCCTCTTCACTCGCTGATTCTAACTCATTCTGCTCGGTGAGGAATAAAACTCTGCGATTCGGACACTAGGCTTGAAAATGTCCCCATCCTCTGCACTTGTGACACTGAACGTCACGTGCTCTCCCTGAATTACTATTCTCAGGCTGACTGGGCTGCATGGGGCGATTCTGAGAATTTCTGTTCGGTGCAGGCGAGGTGTAGTCAGGTCTGCGAGAGGGCTGTGGTGCAGACTGCTCAGAACGGCGAACGGGCTGTGTGGAATGGTTAGGAGGACGTGTAGGGGCTGTCCTCGGCGTGGAAGAATCACCTCGGTTCCAAGGACTCCTAACAGGCGTCGACTGGAAGGATCGACGACGTCCATCTCTGAGCTGCCGTTCGACAATAGATGCATAATGGACCATTGCTTCAACTGAATCGAATTCCTTCAATTCGACTTCACAAGCAATATCTGGATTCATTCCTTCAGTGTACCGGTGGAGTGTGGCAATCAGGGTCTCTTCCTTACCAACCCGGTTCATAGCTGTCTCGAGCTCCTTGTGGTACTCTTCAATCGAACGAGTGCCCTGCTTGATCTTGTTCAACCTCTTCTCAAGCTCTCGCTCATAGTGTACCGGAATGAAACGTCCTCTCATGACGTCCTTCATCTCTTGCCATGTGTCTATAGGTGGATATCGATCACGGCGTCTTCTCTCTTGCTGATTTTCCCACCACGAGGCTGCATACCCTCTAAACTCCAAGGACGCGAGCTGAACCTTCTTCAATTCGGGAAAGTCGTAACACTCAAAGATCTTGTTGACTTTCCTCTCCCAATCAAGGTACACATCAGGGTCATGTAACCCCTCAAACTCTGGAATGCTTGTTTTTATGTTGTTCAACAAGCTATCTGCATCGACGTGTCGGCGCTGGTTGGCATGGAAATCACGCCGGGGAGGTGGAGGTGGACGTCGACGGTTGTCACGTCTCTGATTCCTCTGTGGAAACTCAATCTCAGCCTCGGATTCCTCATTATATCCATCATCATATTCTTCTTCAGGATCAGGATCATCAGAAATTGGCTCAAATACTGGCTGGGGCTGGCGGACAGGTTGTCGTCTGACTGGTCGATCTGGCTGAATAGGCTGGTTTCTGATTGGTGGAGGTAAAGTTGCTCGAGGTTTGAGGCGATCGAACTGTGCTATCACTTTGTCAAAAGTGTCATCGATCTTCTGCTCCAATAGTCGACTCCGCCTCTCAAAGTGTTGTGCCAGAGCATCGAAGTGATACTTAGCATCCCAAGGCTGTTGAGACGATGAAGAATCCATCTCAAGAGGTGTACTAGATGACTTGGGTGGAATTGGGCTATCCTGATTCTTAGAACCGTCTCCAGATTTCATGGTACCTGCAAAACGAACAAACGTGAAAGAAAACAAGTAAAATCCTCACAGTTCCTCACAGTCACTCGTTTGTTCTCTCAGATTTTTAACCACTCGTGTATGTCACTCAGATCAGATCTCTCGTGTATATCACTCAGGTTGCAATCACAACAGTCTCTAAACCTCAAATTCTTGGCAAAACTGATGTGGAATTCTCGGCTTGAATCAAGAACTCGAACTTGACTCTCGGCTTGGATCACAGGTATAGAAAGAAACACAAAGTTGCTATAATGTGGGGTAAAATTCACGGCAAGGGGTACAAATAAGGGGTAAGAATTTCGGTGGCTAGGTAAGGGCTAAACAAACAAGGAAACAAGGAAACAAGGAAAGGTTGGAAATGAGAAGGAAAAGGCTAAACTAGGAATCTTGGATATAAGTAGTAACAAGTTATGAGCACTAATCCGACCTTGAATCGACTTAGGAACTGAAACCTACACTATCCAATGCAACTAAACTAACAGATCTGGAATTTTTTTTTTTTTTTCAAGTGGACGGTATGACCTTCAGACGGCTGTTTTTGGGCCTAAACGCAAACCGAACACGGCAGAGCGATGTTAACTTCTTGGTCTCGTCGAGACGTTTCCGAAATGGTATTATGGAGCTTGAACGGATAAGCAGATCAAAAGTTACGTCCGTTTTAAGTTCTACCGACGGAAACTCGAGAAACAAAGACACACCTACTACCCAATACACGAATGATGCAAGAACCAATTACGAAACACACAATGACACACTAGGGCCTTCGATATACTTTTTTTTTTCAGATTTTTTTTTTTTTTTTTTTTTATCGAAACTTTTGCCCCCTAATATGTCACGACACCTATTTGGATTGAACCACGATCAGCAAAAACTAAACTGGCTCTGATACCAAAATTTATGATGCGATCACAATATGCGGAAGCTGAGAATCGAACAACGTCAGACACGAAAGATTCAATCCAAATATAACTATGAAAAAAATCGAATGACAGGGAACCTGAATTTCTACCCAAATTACACTGAATAGGCGTCGACAGAAACCTAAGCAATTCAATTCCGATTAAGCTCAAATTTTAACACGAGTTACAACTTAGGGTTATGAAGAACATATCCAAAATTCAGCGAAAACGCACGAGTAGTTTTCGATTTGGCACGGTGGTGATTTTTGGGACAGTTTTAGGGTTTAAAAACGGATCTAAAATTATCCTAAGGATTTTCTGGGATCGAAGGGTTATGGGAACGAAGGGAATGGTTATTGATGATATAGGAACGATAGAGAATGGCTGGGAAAAATGAATAGAACACGAATTGCAGAATTGAAACGGAAACAAATTGTGAATCTTACCCGAAACGAACCCCGGATCTACTTGAATCTGAAACGCGTTTATGGAGCAATCTTCGTGGCTCGACTAACCCGGATACTACGAGATATCACGAACGAGTCGATGAATTCAAGTTTAAAATCGCCAATATCAAACTCTACCAAGAACCTATAGGATCGTGAACCAAAGCACGATGTAAGAGACAAAACGATCAACTAGATTTCTGATTCAATATTGTCTGTCTCAAAGTATGAACGAAAATTAACATAAATACTAATCTAATTCCTAAGCTAGGTAGGTTTTCGAAATTAACAAGGCTTGGGCTTGATAATTTTGGACTCCTTAATTAAATATAACTGGGCCAATTAATCACCTAAACATGTTGTGATAATTGGACTAAACTAAATTAAAAATAAATAATATAAGAACATGAACATGAACGACTAAATAATAGAAGCTCGGATTCCATGTTTGATTCCTCTGTGCTGAACCCCGTCTCATCAGAATGGGTCGTCTTCGTAGAGTACTATGTTTTTCACCGGTTCGTCTGAGGCAGATTCTTGTTTCTGTTCCAACTCTTCGGGCAACTGTAATTGCTATGCTTGGGAGTGTTGAGGTGCCCCGGCACCTCGTAATGCAATCTGCATGCACTCCTTTGCTCGCTTTTGATCACCTCAAACTACGATCACCCCGTTTTTTGACGGGATTTTAATCGTTAAGTGATATGGCGAACAGATCGCCCTAACCGCCACCAGCCAATCCCTTCTGAGTATAACATTGTACGGAGAATCCGCTTTCACGACGAAGAGGTTGATGACCTTAGTGGTCGACAATGGATGAATTCCTACTGTGACGGGTAATTGTACAACCCTATCCGTTTGCGTCTCCTGTTGGACAAAACTCTTTAAAGGGACTGGTGCTGGTGCGAGCTGCGCCTTCTCCACTCCTAGCTGGTCGAAGTAATTTTTGAAAAGGATACTGACCGAGGCTCCAGTATCAACGAAAACCCGTCGTACGAGTTTATTAGCCACTCATGCTTCAATCAAAATCGCATCCTGGTGAGGCATGATAGGTGGCACTGGGTCTTGGTCCGAGAAAGTAATTGCCTCGTCCCTTTTGAACCTTTTTTGAGAAGGTTCTTCATGTTGCGGGCTTCGAGCTTCGGCCTTCAATGACGACTTCGTAGCTCCCTGTGGGAGCCCGGTAATAGCCTGTACGACTCCATCATACTGAGGCTGATCCTCATCCTCGTCATCTTCTCGCTTCGGCCTCTTGTCGGCCTGAGGGCCGCACTTGTTTCCTCCTCTGTTCTGCTTTCTTTTTCTATTTCCTTGAGGTCGGGCTTCATTTTGGCTGCGACTTTGGTACCTTTTAAGCGTACCGTCGCTCACCAAATTCTCAACATTTTCAGCTAAGTTCCAGCAATCTTCTGTATCATGGTCATAATCCTTATAGAATCGGCAATACTTATCCCTGGATTGACATTTTGACCCTGATTTCGACATTGGCTGAGGCTTTTCGAACAGATTGGTATGAAGCTCGTAAATTTCCGTCCTCGGCTTTGTCAGTGGAGTGAATTGGCCCTTTTCTTGGTTCTGCCGAGGTCCAAGTCTAGATTCAATTGGGCCGCGCTGAAGTCTGTCGAGGGCGCTTCGCCGACCTTGACCTCGGTCACTGCGATCTTCTTTCTTCCGATCTGACGGTTCGGCCCTATCGGTTTCGCGCTTGCGCCTGTCAGCTTCGTCAGCTTTA
Organism: Mentha longifolia; assembly: GCA_001642375.2. NCBI lineage: Eukaryota > Viridiplantae > Streptophyta > Magnoliopsida > Lamiales > Lamiaceae > Mentha > Mentha longifolia. The sequence continues at coordinate 8,832,741 of CM038119.1, forward strand.
GCGAACTGATCAGCTATGCTCCATAGTTGCCTCACAGTATGGGGATCGTTCCTTACGAGCTCCCTAAATAGGGCGCTAGATTGGATAGCAATTTGGAAAGCGGAGATAAGGACCTCGTCCGTCAGTCGGTCGACCTTTAGACTTTCTTCATTGAATCTGGTCATGAAGTCGCTAATAGACTCGCCTTGTCTTTGTTTGATTGTGAGAAGATGTGCTATGGTAGTTTTTGCTTCGGCTTTCTGGAAAAACCTCCTTTCGAAAGCCTCCATCAGCTCGTCATAGGACCCGATACTACGAGATGACAGGCTGTCGAACCACGTTCGCGCGTTGTCTACCAACAATTCAGGGAAGACTTTGCACATGTAAATATCATCACCAAGTCCCTGGTTGACCATATTGTACTGGAATTGAAACAAGAAATTCCTTGGATCACACGACCCATTGTAAGGCTTCACCGGCGGAACTTTATACGAAGTGGGGAGAGGCGTGTAGAGGATTCGGTTGGTGAAGGGCGTAGAGATTCTCCCATATACGCCAAACCTTCCACCGTAATAATTGGTCTCCTCTCTATGAGGCGAGAGTGCGTCGCGCCGAGGTGAGTCAACCTGTCGACGAGGTGAGTCTACACGGCGACGAGATGAGTCGCGATCCTGGTTCCTTTGGCGATCATCAGCAAATCGCCTGGGAGGGAATCTGGCGTCTCGTGCGCCTAGGATTCTGATACTTGGAGATTTTTCCCGGTGTTTCAACCCAGACGTCACCTCGCACTCTCGATGATCGCCATGTGGAGGTTGGCCTCCTTCACCATTGCGATCTCTTTGCTGCTTAGCAAAATCTAGGAAATCCTGCCGATTCTCTGCCAGATACGCTTTTACTGCATCATCAAATTCTTGTCGGAAGTTGGAAAGGTCCTCCTCTCTGCTGCTGTCACGACCTTCCTTTTCACGGCCGAACTTATCCACCGGGATATGAGCGACATGACCCTCTGGGGTTTTGTCTTGCACGGGCTCTTTCCCCGGTCGTCTGTTCTCTGGTGGATTCGGTGGATTTTGCATCTGTCTTATTTCAGCTGCTGGAATGTCTTGGCTGTTGTGCTGAGTCTCCTTTTCTTTGTTGGCAGCAGCAGTCGCTCGTGTCTGTCTCGTCATCGTGACTTGTTTGCCTTGAAAACCTTTAATCGGAATTCACAAATTCAAGATAGTTTCCCATAGACGGCGCCAATGATGAATCGCGCTTTTCAAGGATGATTTATGCACGAAAACAAAGAATTAACAGACACGAAAGTAAAGGACACAAGGGATTTACGTGGTTCGATCTATTGTGATAGATCTACGTCCACGGAGCAAAAGTGTGTATGGATTTTATTGAGAGTATGCGTGTAGCTTGTACAAAGATTGTTCTCCCTTTTCAACCTATTCTAAACCCCTATTTATAAGTGTTTACATATGGAATTCGACTAGGATTATAAGTCTTTTCCTACTAGGACTCTTTGGCTTGATCTTCTCCTTTATTGGATAAGCACCGAGCTTCTATATCTCTTGTGGAGCTTGAATTGTAGTCGATGTAGGAGTTGTCTTGGTGTAGAGGTTCTTTTTACGGTGGGCTCGGCCTAGATGACTGTTTGGGCCGAGCCAAGTGAGGCTCTTAAATGGGCCAAGCTGCATAGGCCGAGCTTGACAGTCAGAGCCCAATTATATTGGGCTCGATGCTTGGGCCTAGTAGCTAGGCCATATCCTATCAGTTGCATTCTCATAATGATGCATTATATGCACAAAAATAATACAAAATAATATATTTTATTATGTAACATTTTATGCATAAAATGCATCATTTTATGATGGGTTGCAGGTTTCACGTAATAATTAGTTTTCATATGATCTATTACCTATATATATATATATCCTTATCCTAGTGTACTAATTATGAGCTTGGCCCAACTCGTAATTACTTGGACCTTGGTCCGATCTAATAAATCAATTGGGCCTTGGCCCAATTAAATAAAATTGAGAAGTCGACGATCATCTCTTACTCGAGCTTATTCGACAACATTTAGCAAATGTGATCGAGAATAATAACGATTCATTTATTCGAATACTAATTACTTATTGAAAACTAAATAATATAAAAATCAAGTTGATACTTGATTTTATCATCATTGCTCAATCGATTTCTCGAAAGAATTAACTATAGAAGTCGAGTCGCTAGTCGATTCAATTATTGCTCTCTAAGAAATTGTTCTAGAAATCTCGGATACTAAAAATTGATAATATATCTCAACTATCGGGATTAATTAACTAATTTAGTTAAGTAAAATTACGGGATATTACAATTGATGTTGTAATGTATATACCGATATTACCTCCAAAGATTAAAAAAAAGTAAAGAATCTTTAATAATTTGTCGACCATCAAATAAAGTTTCTATTTCTTCCCGCATATAAAAATGAGTTGGGAATTAACATACATATGTAAACATAAGAATGACAAATAATATCACACTTTTAAAATTGTACAAAATTTACCCAATTTTTCAAATCTCTACCCAATTTAACGTTACTTTTACTACTCTCTATCTCTTCCATGCTGCGGAGAGATGCTATACATGAATAAATCAATGCCCATGAAAAATGTGTCACTAATAATTTAAATCACTAATAGAAAAGAGGATTTGTGGCAAACTTTGTATGCTTATAGACTTGTTATAGGTTTGTGTGATGGTGTGCGTGATATGGAAGAAATTCTATTTTCGTGGTTTGTGATTCGTGTTATGATTAGTATTGATACCTATGATGGTGTTGCAGTTAAATTTTTTGGAATGTCTTAAATATATATATGATCATAGTCATATAGTTATAAAATTAATAATGATATTCGGTTATAATGTGGGTGGCCACACAGTGGCATTCTTCTTAATATACATAATCTAAAAATAATAATAAATTACAGTAATAATCAATATTTAAATGTTTTTAATATATTATTCTTATTACTTTTAAATTTAAATATAAAAATATTTTCTCTCCTCAATAATTACTTTTTTTTCTTAAATAAAAAACAACAAATTATTTAAGTAGTCACGATAATCAAATAAATTAAAGGGCTAACTTATGAAAAAATAGTTTGTTATATGCAAGTGCGTTCCATATTCATTTGCATCAATAGTTCTGGCGCCGCAGTCATGGAAATCCGTGTAAATCAATAAGAAATGTTTTCCACAATCATGTGAAGTTCCATATACATTTGCATCAATAGATCGGGTGTCGGAGTCATGGAGATCCGTGTAAATCAATAAAAGAAATGTATTTCACAATCATGTGAAGTCTATGGAATCCATATAAATCAATTAAAAAATTCAGCCAAACTTTGCATGGAGTCTCTGGATTTTCTAAATCCACATACTTTTTAAAGTTAAAAAAAAATTTGGATTTTCTAAGCAATCTCTCTCAAAATGAGCATTTTCTATTAGTTCAATGATTAGCCCCAAAGGAAAGTCATTTACTTATTTATTATAATTTCTCGACCATCAAATAAAATTTCTATTTCTTCCCGCATATAAAAATGAGTTGGGAATTAACATACATATGTAAACATAAGAATGACAAATAATATCACACTTTTAAAATTGTACAAAATTTACCCAATTTTTCAAATCTCTACCTAATTTACCGTTACTTTTACTACTCTCTATCTCTTCCCTGCTCTCTTCTCTCTCCTCCACCTCCCTTCTCTCACCACACACATGTTATCTTCTCTACCCCTCCCCCCCCCCCCCCTACTCTCACCTGACACACACACACACTGACACACACACCAAATTAATACCACTCTCCCCCTCTCTCCCCTCACCCCCTCTCTCTCTCTTCTCTCTCTTTTGGTGAGCCAAATTAATACCATTTCTTTTTCTTTTTCTTTTTTTTTCTTTTCTTTTCAATTTTTCTTTTCTTTCCCTTTTTTCTTTTTTCCGTTTTTTGGGTTTTTTCCCCCAGTTTTTCTTTACCTTTTTTCAAATTCATTTGGTTTTCTTTTCAGTTTTTTTTTTAATTCTGTAAAGAGCTAATAATTATCTTTGATTACCTTATACCAAATAACTTGGTAAGAAATTGGCAAGTTCTTACCAATTTATTTGGTAGGAAATTAACACTTTTTGTATGCATGATGCAGATTGTACGAAATACGAAATTCTTACCAACTATAGGTAAGAAATTGAACTACGGCCACTTAAAGGCAAATGGTTCTCGTTCCAGGGTCATATCTGAGCGATTTCCAGTACCTTTCACATAGCTCTCTCTTGTGCCGCTTAAGCATCGGAACAAGACGCTACAAAAATAGGGAATCAATGTAAGAAGTTAATTGGTTGACAAATTGGTAAGAAGTCAATTGATAAGAAATTGTCAAAATCTTACCAAACGATTCAGAGAAGGTAAGAAATTAACAAATTTTTATCCATTAATTTGTCAAATTCTTACCAAATGAATTGGTATAACATATGAAATTATCAAATTCTTACAAAAAAGTTAGAGAATACAAGAAATTGATAAATTCTTACCAAATTATTAACAAAATTGGAACAAGTTAATGAGCAATGAGCAATCAAACAATAAAAATGAAAAATAACCAATCAACATTGCATAGAACCAACATAAACTTCATAGAAGCTCAACCAAACTCGACTATATAAAAGACGAGTGCATAAACAACATAAAACTCCTAAAAGATCAACCAAAATCGACTACATAATAGGTAAGAAATTGAATTTCTTACCTATTACATGGTAAGAATTCGTATGTTTTACCATTCGTAACTTAGTAAGAAATTATAATTTTCTACCTATTATTTGGTAAAAAATTGAAATTACTTACCTATTAGTACGAATTCGAAATTCTTACCTATGGTTGGTAAGAATTTGTATTTCGTACAATAATTTTCAACTCATTTCAAACACTGATATAACCCTAAAAGTCCAAATTCATAACCCTAAAAAAGAAAAAAAAATGCTAAGAAATTAATCGAATCTAAATTCAGATTCAGCATCAAATGATTATCGACAATTAAAAGCCCCAATTACACCACAAAACTCCGAAAATAAGAATACCGTTCAAGAAAAAGTTGCATTGACTAACCTTAACCCCATCAATTGATAAAACAAGCTCCTCAAATTCCCAAGCCCTAAGAAAAACAAGCAAATCTACCCACTATATTGTCCGCCATTCTTCTCTCATTTCTTTCAATTATGTTTTCTCTCTATCTACACTTAATAAATAAAAAAAATACTCCATGGATTTGCTGGAGGCGCTTGGCTTCTTCCTCGACGTAGAAGACGAGAGGAATGAGGAGAGAAAAGATGTAAAAGAAGAGAGGTTGAGAGTAAAATGGAGAGAGAAGATAGAGATGGAGAAGAAGAAGAAAAAGAAGAAAGAAATGTTGGAGGGGAGAGAAGAGAGAAACACCCAAATAGAGAGGAGATAAGAGCACTCCCAATGGGGTGGGATCGCTGCCCACCTCCGCCGCGGAGAGATCCCGGGCCGATCCCACCCCCCACTGGAGACACCGGAGCGTAGGGGAGGGGAGCGCTCTAGCGCCCCCTTGTCGACACCCTTCTTCACTTCTTTTTCTTCCTTTTTTCTTTTTCTTTTTTTTTCCCTTTTCCCTTTTTCTGTTTTCTTTTTTTCTTGTTTTCTTGTTTTCTGTTTTTCTTTTTTCTTTTTTTTGTTTTGTTTATGGTTTTTTTTTTGTCTATATTTTTTTTAAATCTGAATTTCATTTTTAAAAAAATCTTATTTCTTTATTCTCTTTGATTTTTCTTTTTTTCATTTACTTCATATAATTTTAAATTTGAATTTTATTTAAATTCAATAAACACAATTAGCAAAAAAAAATTAGAAATCGAAATCGAAATAAAAATAAATGTGAAAATTGATTTTTAAATTAAAAAACAATAAAAAATTCGAAGAGATCCTGAAGAGATTCCGGAGAGACACTTGGTGCACCGGAGAGATCCCACTTTTTAGAGATCCCCATTGGGGATGCTCTAAGACTATGTTTAACAGTCACCACTTCCCCAACCCAACCTTCTCACCTTTATATTATTATATTCATTCTCTCTCTTCTATAAATTTACTATTCCTCCCAACCCAACCACCTCTATTTTTATAGGTTTATCAGTGACCTCATTTTCAACCCAACCTTCCCACCTTTATATTATTAAATAATTTTTTTATATATATTATTATTTTAATAATTTTTTATAATAAATTAATTATGTTAAATAAATACATAATAAAAATAAGAAATTTAAAATTTTGATAAAAGTACAAACTAATATTAAACTGAAAATTCTCAAATCAACATAGAAATTACAATAAGTGAAACACGAAAATTAAAATAAACAACCGATCACCGAATAATTATACGAAAATTACACATTTAATTATCATCACCAAACTTTTGCCATATGTGCTCGATTAAATCATTTTGAAGATCGTTGTGAGCTTCTCTATCACGGAGTTGTGTCCTATTTGTCATATATTTTTTCAGACTTGCAATCCTTTCTGTAGAAAATGCATAAATATCATCATCTTCTTCTTCACTTTGTCCTGCAGTTTGAGTAGCTCGTCGATCTTTCATAAATTCTGTGGGATCACGATAGTTTAGATAAGTATTTCTTTCATCCTCCACTATCATATTGTGCATGATAATGCAAGCAATCATTATTTTTGCCATCGTATCACGATCCCAAAGAAGGCACGGACGTTTGATAAAAGAGAAACGAGCTTGTAGAACGCCAAATGCTCGCTCAACATCTTTTCGGGCAGCCTCTTGATGTTGAGCAAATAATTGGTGCTCCCGAATTTGTGGAGCAATAATAGATTTGACAAATGCTGCCCATGAAGGATATATACCATCGGTGAGATAGTATCCCATATTCCTTTCTAGACCATTTACAACATAACTAACCTTTGGAGTTCGGCCTTGTAAGACATCATTAAAAATAGGAGAGTGATCAAGTACATTAATATCATTTCTCGAACCTGGAGTTCCAAAAAACGCATGCCATATCCATAAGTCCTGCGAAGCAACTGCTTCCAAGATGATCGTTGGCTTACCCTTTCTTCCTCCATATTGCCCTGCCCATGCTTTAGGGCAATTTTTCCATTCCCAATGCATGCAGTCGATACTCCCGAGCATCCCTGGAAAACCACGCTCTTCACCAACGTGCAATATATATGTCATGTCTTCTTCAGTTGGCTTTCTGAGGTATTCATCACCGAAGTTGGAAATGACACCCTCAACAAATTTGGTAAGTGATTTTCTTATTGTAGCTGCACTCATCCGAAGGTATTCATCATGCAGATCAGCTCCAGTTCCATAGGCCAACACCCTTATAGCTGCAGTACATTTTTGAATCGAAGACATACCTAAACGTCCAGTAGCATCACGGTTTTGTTGGAAAAATTCATCTGAAGCAACCACCTTGTTCATTATACGCTCGAACAAGTGCTTTTGCATGCGAAACCTTCTACGAAAAATTTCTGGAGGGTAGATTGGATTGGCTGCAAAGTATTGCTCGAACACACTCTCATGGCCCTTCTCACGTATACGCTCAATATATCGTCTAGTTGCTCTAGAAGTGTGATCTGTAGGTTGAATGGATAGAGTTGGAATACGAAAGATTACATCTTCGACGATGCGATCAACCTTTTTATTTTGATCAACAATACGTTCTTCCCACTCATCAAATTCGTTGAAGCTGGAATCAAAATTGGAACTTGAACCATGATAAAAATTTGAGTTTGATGACATTTTTTCTTTTGAGGAGTTTGAAGATGTGAAAGAAAAGAACGAAATGCTAGATGAATTGCAATGTTAGAAAGCTCATCAATACATATAGTGCCAAAGTATGCCAAGGAGTGTTGTTTAGTGAAATTAAAGTGATGTAACATACGCATGTGAGTCTGCATAAGTTGTCGGATGCACTTGAGTAAAGCAATTCTCAAGTTTATCAAATTGCAAATGTCAGACGCATGTGAGTATGCATAATTTGTCGGATTCACTTGAATAAAGCTATGGTCTAGTTTATAAAGTTGCAAATGTCAGGCACTCTCATGTGAGTAAAGTGTGGTCAAATGTATTTACAGTTGGATTCAATTTCAGCTGCCACAATAATGTCTTAGATGATTTGATGGATGATGAATAAAGCTATGGTCAAGTGGTTTAAAGGTCATCAGTACATATAGTGCCAAGGTATACGAAAGTTACTACATGTGAAATAAAAGTGATGTAATATATGCATGTGAGTGGCAAACACAACAATTAAAGCAAATGTCAGGCGCATGTGATTGAAAACAATTTGAGTTGTCAAGTTCATTGTCATCTAGTTTAACAATAATTAAGATTCTTTCATTGTGCATAGATTGAAAACAACAAGAAATATATCATCATGATTTTGCTAGTGAAATTATGGAAACTGAAATTTCATTAATTAAAATCACGAAAAGTGAAAATTACATAAATTGAAATTACAATAATTAAAATCACAAAAACAAACAAGCACTAGCAAATAAAAATACAATCTCCTAAGGAAACAATTCTGCCATTAGACGATGTTTTAGAGCTTCTTCATCTGGAGATAAGTTACTCTTTCCCATCAAGGTAGACCTGCCCACGGTTCAGGGCCCGGCGGTTTAGGGCTAGGCCCGCCGGGCCCCGGTTCGAAAACCTCCGACCCTAGCCCGAACCGCGGGTAGGGAAGCCGGTTCCGGGCCGGGCTTTTAGCCCGCCGGTTCAGGGCCGATTAAAAACCGGCGGGCTCGGGCTGAAACCGGCGGACCGCGAGAAGGGGCCGGGCGGCGCGACCGCGCGCTGGGTCGCGCGGTCTAGCACAAAGTTTGTGCATAGGCCCGCGACCGGACCCCTTCTCTGAAGCGGTCGCGCTTCCAGCCCGTTTCTTGTCGGCTCTCATTCCATTTTCGACCCGTTCTTCCTCGTTCGAGCTCCAATTCACCTAAAATCCATAACTTCCATCCTAATTGACATGTAAAAACCATGTTTGATCAAAAGGACTTTGTATTAATAAATGTGAAAAAATTATAACTTATCACTTGTGTTGTAGTCTTCTAATTCTTCTACCTTACAAAGTTACAATTACATAAATATTTTTTCTTCACAACAACACTAATTACTCTATTTTACATTTGAAAAGAGGAAAAATATAACAATAAAAGACTTGAGCTCAATTTAATTTCTAAAATTGAGTTGCCTACGTATCCTCATAATTATAGAGGAATCAAAGTCGACGTAGTTCTTTTTACAACACCACGTTTCCTACTCCGCACCCGATGCCGATCGATCTGTCTCGGTGAAGGCTTCATCTTCGCTCTCATTCCGATCATCCCATTCCGGTTCTTGAGCTCTAAGGTCGGCCCTACACCAATCATCAAGCAACATGGTAGCTTCAATGTTTGCCGGCTTCATTGTTGATCTTCTTTGATCTAGCATAAGACCTCCGGTGCTAAAGGCTTGTTCAACGGATACGGTGGATGCCGGGACGGCAAATAACTCCTTCGCCATCATGGAGAGTATTGGGTACTCCACTCTCTTCGACCACCATTTCAACACGTCGATCGACGGACCACTATCTTCAACACCAAAAACAAAACGAGTTTGCAAAAATATATCCAATTCACTATTACCTTGGCTCCTTGGATTATCATAGGTTCTATTTTGGTACATTCCTTGCATTTGTCTAACTAAAGGATCCATTGAGTCCATAGCAAAGGGAAAATCAAATGAAGGCATCATAGTATAAGAAGAAGAAATCTCCGTATTATCTTCATTACTACCATACTTTCTCCTATATTCATCAAAAAGTTCTAGCAAAGTCCTATGTAGATCATCCTTCATATCTTGCACATTAGGAAGATCAAAAAATATTTGTACACCATCAATTATAACATTACTAAAGTCCATTTGCAAAAAAGCATCATAATAAATTTGTAGCATTTGACAAACACCTTCATATCTCCATTTAGGATCCAAACATTTAGCAATCAAGAAAACTTTCGGAATCTCCCTAAAATACTTTAGCCATTTTTGAACCATAAAATAAATCACACCTTGCAAGTTTGGCCTAGTAAAACAAGCCTTAAAAGACATGGCAATATACATGCAATGTTCCAACACTTTAACGGAAGTACAATAATAAACACCCGATAATTGTTTAGTAGCCATATGAAAAACCTTCAATAATCCATATAAATCATAACATGCATCCCAATGACTCTCATTAAGAACTAATTGAGTAATGGAAAATTCTTTCCTAAAAAAATCACATAAATGACCCTTATACTCCATCGTACTATTAAGCATCTCATAAGTAGAATTCCAACGATGAGATACATCGGCTTTGAAACATGTATAAACAATATTCTTTGAACGACAATATTTTTGCCATTTTTTCCCCAATGTTTTTGATTTATGCAAATATTTAACGGCATTTTTAATAGGAACAACGGACTCTTGAAAAATCTCAAGCGCATCTTGGACACATAAATTCAAAATATGACAAATGCATCTAGAATGAAAATATTTTCCATCAAAAGATGGTGCACATACTTCAATGAGTTGAGGAATACTAGCCGTGTTCGCCGTTGCATTATCAAAACCAACCGAAAAAACCTTATTAATCAAACCATATTCATTTAAAACGGTGATAATAATCAAAGCAATATTTTGAGCCGTGTGAGGCTCTTCAAACTCCCTAAATGCAATCAAACGTTTTTGCAAAGTCCATTTTGCATCAATCCAATGACATGTAATTCCCATATAACTAGCCCTATTATATGCATCGGTCCAAACATCGGCACAAATAGAAACTTTATGACCCAAACGTTGTAAATATTTCATCAAATCTTTTTGTTTTTCCATGCATTGACGCCTAATCCTCTTAAGCATTTGAGTTCTAGCAACTTTACTAGCATTGGGACCTAAACCTTCTTTATAGGATGCTTCATATGTTATTCTATCGGCATAATTAAAAGGTTGTTTCTCCATAGCACAATATCTAGCACATGCATCTTCGTATCGAGCTTTATCAAATTTAAATAAATAGGGCGTACCCGTCTCCGAAGATGAAGTGGCACCTCGAATTTGAGTTTGAGAAGTAGACATTCCGAACTCACTCGGATGCGTGCTCTCCATGTGCCTATTGAGCGTGCCATAGCCTCCCTTTTCGATCCATTTGTATTGCTTCGTGCAATAGTTGCAATATGCCAAGTATCTCTTTCGACCATCGGAGAGAGGAGGTTGGCCTTCACGTACCGGAGCCAACACTTTTCTAAAGTGTTTCTTAAAGATGTCGGACTTGGGTTCCTTGTAAGCATTTGTTGGGGAAGATTGGTTTAGCCCGTCATCTTCGTGCTCTTCATCGTCGTTCGAGCCATGAAATTCGAATCCTTGGCTTTCCATCGTATTAACCATGTCCTCAAATTGCTCATCTTCTTCGGCTTGAAGTCGTTCGGCAACTTGCCTTGAGATTTCCTCCGCCACTTCCGCCCTTCTTGACCTTTGAGATTTTCGGCCTTCTTGCTCATCACCAACGAGCTTGCCCTTGCCCTTGTTTCCTTGTGATTGTTTTGAGGAAGACATTGTGTATGTGTGTGTAGTTATGAAAGTGAGAGTGAGTGTGTGCAAGATGTGAGAGTGAAAGCTTGAGAAATAAAGTAGAGACTTGAGACTTGCTCTTGCAAAATGAGTTATAAATGAGAGTAGAGAATAGAGATTGAGAGAGAATGATAGATTTTTGGAGAGATTGAGTTTGAATGAGAGTAATATATATAGTTGAATGTGTAGGAGGAGGTTAGGAGTGGTGTTGGAGGGTTGGGGGTGGGGAAGGGGAGTCCAACGGCTCCTAGCTGTTGAGAAGGCAGCCAAAGGGTTGGCTCCCCTGTTTCTGCCGCTGCTCTGCACCTGCTGCTGTTATTTCCGTTGGGCCCGGCGGGTTGGGCCCGGCCCGTCGGTCCCAACGGCTAGTATGGAGCCCGGCGGTTCGTGTTCTAGCCCGGCGGGCCGGACCGGCGGTTAACCGCCGGTTTCCGGTCTGCAAAATCACGACCCGAGCCCGGCCCTTGGTTCGCGGTCCCGGTTCCAGTTTCGGCCCGTTGACCGGCGGGCCCGGGCCAAAACCGTTGACTCCGGGCCGGTTCCGGGCCAAACCCGACGGGCCGGAAAGCCCAGGCAGGTCTACATCAAGGTATTGAGCATAGTTGATTTCATCCTCAAATCTCCCAATTTAGTCATTGCATCAACTTCCTTTTCACGTGTGATTCTCATTGCTCGCAATTCTGAAGTGAACTCATCGGAAACACCAAAAGATTGTGATATTTTACCTTTCCCTTTTCTTTTTGCCTTAGCTTTAGCCTTATCTCGACCAACTGGACGATGGATTGTTGCTGCATCACTGAGAGGAGTTTCTGGAGTAGAGTCAGTTGGATCATCTCCATCGGTTCTTGATTTCTTTGAGCTGCCACGATCTTCTTCAACACTATCTTCATCTTCCATACGAGGCCGTGTGCGATCTTCACTCAAATCCATCTCCCAATTGGGATGGCGACGCATCACATGTACAAAAACATCTTTGTGCGAAAATTTAGACCTCCCATAGAGTTTTTGTGCAGTATCTTCAATATCATCATTTGACCAACCGCTCTTTCGCTGGCGATAAGCTTCCTTGTAGCATCCAATCCACTTGGTAACATTTTGATTAAGCCGCTTATAACGAGCTCTTAGTGCCTCCGAAGTTCTTATGTCGAAGTTCTGTATGTTGTTGTCTCTTCCGGATCTTTTGTACAGCTCCCAAATGCCATTCCAAAACCGTGTGCTCTTTTGATCGGTTCCAATAGCAGGATTCTCACTAATGATACACCATGAAGACATAAGCATAATGTCTTCTTGACTTGTCCAGGCTTTTGGAGTGCTTGAAGTGTTTGTTTGTGGAAGTTGAGAATTTTGAAGAAAATTTTGAGAGATGTTTGTAGGGGGTTGGTGATCTTCGGAGATAGGAGATTGGGTGGGATTTTGTGAAAATTGTGAATTCAAATTAGTATCCGAATTTTGGAACTCTTCAGAGTTCTGGATATTGTCAAGGTTAGGATAATAACCTTGAGAGGAGATAAAATCTTGGTAATTTGAGTAGGGATTATTGGAATCCATTGAAAAGATGATCACAAAAAAAAGATATGAGATGTCAAGGAAAAGAGAATAAAAAGTGATTTCTAAATTGTGAATAATTATGTCAAGATTGGTCTCTATTTATAGAGGAGAAAAAAATATAAATTTTGGTGTAATTTATATATTTTTTAAATATATTATACAAAAGATAATTTGATTTAATGATAATATGATGATAAAATATATAAGAACCAATAGCATGTTGACACTTGAAATACAAACAAATTAAAAAAAAGAAGAAGTGTTGTGGACGGTGGAGGTGGGTGGACTACTTGGGAGAGGCCGTCCATTTTCAACACCCCCCATTTAATCTTTTTTTTTAATTGTTGGAGGGCGGCCCTCCTCTTCCAAAGGACGCCGATAAAGTCAGTCTAATAGGTGGGGGGAAAAATGTGAGAGAAAGAGGAGAGAGAAGAGAAGAGAGAGAAAGAGTATTTTGGGTCTCCTCACAAAAATTGGATAAATTTTGTCTATTCTTATATTTGTATTATTATTTGTATTCCTTATATGTTTTTTAGGTATTGACTCTATAAAAATCGATTCATTGATATTTGATAATATATAATTTTTTGAGATAAGATATTTGATAATTGGTACAGTATGATATAATATCACCGGCGAATTTATAACTAAATTATTACGAGTGAGCGATGGTCCCACAACACAGATATAAAAATAAGTAATGCATAGAAAGTAATTAAATGCTAAGAAAAATTAATAATTTAGTGAATTGGGTTGCACGTCCATAAATTACTTCTTGTGCCAATCTGTCAACGTGACTGCTCCCATATTAAATTCCCATCTTCACAAATTCCACCACCTTCCACCTCTCTACACCAACTCTCTCCGACGAACTCCTCTTTCGCCGCCGCCACCACCACCACCTCCTCCGTCTCTTCCTTCGGGCAAGTCGTACATTTTTTTACACATGCATACAAATTTTCCGATTGACAACTCCCTCTTCATAAGCTAGCCACACACACACACACACGCACACATACTTGTGTGTGTTCTGTGTCATAAAATGGACGGTAGATTTGATCATGAACACAACGAGGATCCCACCCCCACTCCTCCACCAGAAAGTACGGCCGATTCTCCGATTTCCGGCGATGAAGCGGCGGAAGAAGCATACGCCCCTTCTCCCAAAAAAAGGTGTGATTAAAATTCTTTTAGCTTTTCAATATCCTCTTTTCTTAGCAACATATTTCATTGACAGCTAGGAATCTTGAAAATCTATGAGAAATATTTATCAATGTGTGTGTTTTATAATATATTTATAATTAGTTTTGAATTCTTGCAGTAGGAGGGGTGCCAATAAAAGAGTAGTAATGGTGCCTATCGGCGACGGCGACGGTTCCCGGAGTAAAACAGAGGTGTATCCGCCGCCGGATTCTTGGTCGTGGCGGAAGTACGGCCAAAAGCCTATAAAGGGATCGCCTTATCCCAGGTAACTTTGATTAAAATATGGTTTTCTTGTTTATTTTAATTTGTAATTTTTGATTCTCGATCATTAATTACACCAACATTTTGAAAAATGAAATAAAATAAATATGGGTAAGATCATAAGTGAAATTAAATTTGGAGATGCGATTAATGAAGTGGTGTAGCAGCGCCGGCGGAAGAAGGGAGTAGGTGGGTGGTTTTTTAATTTTTTTAAAGAATAAAAAAAAAACTATTGAAGGAATAGATTATTAGAGGCGGCTATGAATTCGTCCCTACCACTCGCTTTCCGTTTGGTCCATTTCCCACGCTCTAGACTCTAGACTCTAGAGCAATAAAATTATACTATTAATAAAAATTAAAGTTCGATTTTTATTTAGTGCGTATAAAAACGTCTTTTTTTCCCTTAAACCTATATATTGTGTGTCTAGCTTTTGATTCTTTAGAAAAACTCATTTTCAAGAATATAAGTGGATTAGGATTCGAGCCAAGAAAAGTACTTCTTGATATTGCGTGTTAATTAATCATGTCATCAGTAATTTAAACATGAGATAAAATCAACGATATACTTACAGAAAATAAGATTATATATTAGTGAAATACAGCATAAATTAAGGAAAATTAACAATATTAAAATAAATCAAGACTTTCATACAGTTCTTATCATATATGCAGAGAGTGAAACTGTCTGGTTTGCCGTTTGTCCTTTTGTGAAGGAAATATAGAAAATATATTTTCTTAAAGGAGATTTTTATTTAATTTTGCATTTTCAGATGATTTGGTCTTCAATTTCTTTTTCTTTGTAGGTCTTGTAACAATATTGTCAAGAACCGTAAGACCGCTATTATAATTTTTTATGATTACACCTTAAATGATTTTAAAATCATATATACTAGTATAAGAGTATTAATTTAATTGAATGATTGTGTTTTGAACTCTTTATTTATAAAAAAAGTTATTCATTACCAGTTCTTCTTAATAAAGTAATGAATATCCTAATTCAATATTTTCTACTAGCTTAATTCAACCGGACATCCTAGCTTACCCAGGATTATGTACTTGTGTTAAAATGTTTATTTTTCTTTTCTTTTCTTTTTTTCTTCTTTTTTCCCAAAATTGCCTGCCGACAATAGCAATGAGGTACAAAACACGTGTGAAATCACACACATATGTATGTGCGTCACTCTATCTCAATTTAATTTATTAAACTTGTAAAATCTGATTTGTGATAAAGAATTGTACTATACTAACATGTCATAAAAGCAATGTCTGCACTACATTTATATTTATGCACAATGTGAAATTAAATCATATTTTTCATGCAACTTTAGCCCATACATGGTAGGATAAGACAATGTTAAGACAATGTTTACATGCTTTAATAATTGTCTTTTTATTCCTTCAAAAAAAAATTAATAATTGTCTCTTTATTAGTATATTTTCTCTTTATTCCTTCGAAAAAAATAAAAAAATTGTCTATTTATTAGTATATTTTATTTTATATGGAGTATTGTTCTTTAATCTTATGTGATTAGTTCTTGCATGGCAGGGGATATTATAGGTGCAGCAGCTCCAAAGGATGCCCAGCCAGAAAACAAGTTGAGAGAAGCCGCCTTGACCCCACCACCCTCCTTATCACCTACTCTTGCAACCACAACCATCCTCTACCCACCACCACTAAAAGCCACCACCACCATCACCAAGTGGCGGCGGCTTCCTCAGCCGCCAAGTCATCCGTCACGTCCTCGTCTTCCGACACCACCGGTTCCCCTGTCGAAGATTCTGCCGCCTTCTCCTGCCAGCCGGACATGGAGGAGCTGTGTCCGGCTGACAATGGATTTCTCGAGCTAGCAGGAGAATTCGGATGGCTGTGCAATGTGGGGCCCACAATCATGGACGGGATGACCCTCGTGGGCCCCACGTGGGGCTCACAAGGTGTCGACGTGGAGTTCTCGGTGCCGATCGGGGAAGAGGAAAAATTGCTTTTCGGAGATCTTGGTGACTTGCCAGAATCCTCCATGGTTTTCCGGCGGTATAGGGTGGAGGCGCCATGCTGTGCCGGCACCGGATGATGAGGGCTATGATCGGAATTCTAAACGTGAATAACATTAATAAAATTGAAATGGAGTTCGGCTAAATTCTTGTCATCATGTGTCTTCTTCCTCTTTTTTCCCCTTCCTCAATGTAATATGGAGAGAAATTATTTTAACCCCCCCCACCCCCTTTTCCTTTCTTATACGACTTTTTTCTACCTTTCTGCATATAATACACACAGTAATGCATCAATCCGTTACAAAATTCCTCAATGGTACACAAAATTTGACCGACTTTTTTTTTTTTGAAATGAAATTTGACTGAATTTTAAATCAACAGCATGGTTTTGCCACCTAATAATCGTGTCGGATTCATTTTGGCTACATGTTAAGGAATCAAACTGTTTTGAATGATAATCACAGTTACCATAAACGACCAAAGAAAGTAACTGAACAGCTCACTTCTTGCTATAAAGGGAAACCGAAGTTTCAATATTCTAGTTGAGAAAACACACTTTTCTTAAAGGGAAACCAAATATTCAAGATGCTAGTGGAAAAATCACACTACTCACATCAAACATAACCAAATACCTATTTGTCCTTCGACAAGAATAGTCGAAAACGCAAGGATAACTGGTCTTAGTTCAACTCCTATAGCAATCATCGGATCAAACACAAACTAGTCACTCGAAGGATTCAAAATCGAATACCAACAATACTTATCCAATTGGATAGTAGTTTCATATACAACCTCACAAATGCTGCAACAGTTTTGTTCTTGTATAATAGTTCTACACAAAGGGCAAACAATGTATATATATATATATATATATATATATAGGGATGGTTATGGTGAAAACTAATTATTACGTGAAACCTGCAACCCATCATAAAATGTTGCATTTTATGTACAAAAGTGTTGCATTTTTATCATAAAATGTTGCATTCTCATGATGATGCATTATATGCATAAAAATAATATAAAATAAAATAAAATAATATATTTTATTATACAAATTCTCATAATGATGCATTATATGCATAAAAATAATATAAAATAATATATTTTATTATGCAACATTTTATGCACAAAATGCATCATTTTATGCATAAAATGCAACATTTTATGATGGGTTGCAGGTTTCACGTAATAATTAGTTTTCATATGATCTACTACCTATATATATATATATATTCAAACTTACTATAGAATTGCAGGTTTTCATCTATGAGAAGTGCATGACTGCAAAAGAATCACAGAGAATGGTGAATGTACACGTAAGAACTTACCGTCAACCAACACAGAGTCCGCAGTCATAGAAATGTAATCGAGGATAATATACGAAGCAATGAAATTTTGTATATATTATATGTAAATAGGTAATGGATTCCCATGAACAATTCCAACACCATTATCCGAAAGCATACTAAAACTGACCCTTGTCTTAGCATTCTAACCAAAGAAACTATCATCTTGTCCTGTTTCAACTGGATTCAAGTTTTCTCGTGAATAAACTCCTTGCATATTCACAATTAATGTAGTCACATTCCCTGAGCAGAATGAAATTAAAAAAAGGGGACAATATGTTACAGAAAATGAAGAGAAAGGAAAAGGCATTGTCCACGATGATACTTACCCTTAGATTGAACAACACCCGAGTTTTTTCCAAGCAGATGCATCATCTTTGACATTAATTGTTTCCCCTTTAGACGGAATAGAGGAAGTAGCAGCTTCATCACCAGCCTCGACTGCCTTCCTACTCACAACTCGATGAATCTGAGCTAAAGCCTCAGTAAAGGCATTATCGACGTTGGTTGCTTCCAAGGCAGAAGTCTCCATGAAGTAGAGAGACTCTCTCTCAGCTAATTCTTGACCATCCTCAGTTGAAACAGCTCTAAGATGGCGAAGATCCGATTTGTTGCCAATGAGCATCACCACAATATTGGGATCAGTGTGATCTCTGAGTTCATTAAGCCATCTTAGAACATTCTCAAAAGTAAAACGTCGAGTAACGTCGTATACAAGCAATGCACCAACGGCTCCTCGATAATAAGCACTGGTGATGGCGCGATACCTGTGAAACAAAAAACAAAGTGATGTAAAGCAGAAAGATTATGCATCGTAATATTATGCTTCTTCATCTAAACATATAAACAAATACTATGCCTCTTCATCTAAATTTCGAAGAAAATGTATCAATTACAATTGTGACAAGCATGATAATCATAAAACCACAATCAAATAAGACAGTACAATTAGCTACTCCCTCTGTCCTACTTAAATAGTCCACATTTCCTTATTGGTTTGTCTCATATAATAGTCCACTTTCCTAAAATGGTAAAAGTCTATCTCACAACTAATACTATTTTAAATTTTTTTATCTCTACTTACATTGGTCTCTGTGCCAAAAGCAATGTGGACTATTTAGGTGGGACGGAGGGAGTACAAGAGAAGCACAGGATAAAGAGAAATACCGCTCTATTTAGCATTGACACAAAAAATGTAGAATATACGACACAAGGTGGAGGAAATATCCTTATGTGCCATAAGAGCTAATTTAAATTATAGAAAAATTTGGGCAATGAAAGACCTTGAGCACAGTAGCCAAACTACAGACCTCTAATGAAAAATTTAGCGAGATAAATCTACTATAATCAGTCTTTGTCAACATGTGAGAGAAATTAATAAATATTCCAGGCATTTCTAACATATATCTATCAAAGGCATCAACAAAATCTATCAAGAAAATTCTTTACTCCTTGGGCCTACAGCAGAAGATACCATAACTATCATCTGAATCCAAGTTATGTTAAAAGGATGATGAAAAGTCACAAAACTAAAGTAACATCATAAACTGCTCAAAGGAATGATTAAAATAAGATACCAAGACAAGAAGAACGAAAAAACATGTACTTCTTAAAAAAGACACGAAAGACTATATGAAAATGAGCTATGTGTCAAACCTAAAATGCCATTTAATCATACTTAACTTTAACTGAAAGGGCATTGCAGTTCCTCTGCGAATGGAGTATAACCACAAAAACATAGCTTATGCCAAATTGAGAGTGATCAATCAGTTTACAAATCCAAAGATTAGCGATTATACATTATATTGCACACAAAAGGCAATTGTATCAATCCATAATAAAAGGAGATGTTAATATATATTGGAAAATTTTGACCACATGAAGAAATTACTAAGATGGAGTGATGAAAAGAAGATATAGGTGCAACGAATTCAAATTAAACATATAAAAGACAAATATGAGAAGCGGCAGTGACTAAAAAAAATAAAAATAAATACAGGATAAGCCAATATCCAAGAAAAGGGTTCTATAAATTCCAATAACAGAATAGCGTTTCTTCATCATCAATTCCACACAACGGCGATTCAAATCAAACAAAACCAACAACACAAACAATCAATCTAATCAAACAAAGAAGAAGAGAGAAGAATCTAAATCTAAATATAGTAAAAGGAAGAAACGGCGACCTCTCTTGACCGGCAGTATCCCAAATCTGAGCCTTGATGACTTTGCCATCAATATTAAGACTTCGGGTGGCAAACTCAACGCCGATGGTAGACTTGGACTCGAGGTTGAATTCGTTCTTCGTGAATCTCGAAAGAAGATTGGATTTTCCAACACCCGAATCGCCGATCAATACCAGCTTAAATAGATAATCATACTCATCCTCGCCTCTGTAGCCAGCCATCCCTTTTGGGTTATTGATGATTTCAGAAAAAGAAGGGGTTTTCTGAAGAGGAAATGATGGTTCGTTGAAGAATGTTGAAACTGTGGAGATTATACTGGAGGTGCTGGAGACTGATGTCGGGGGATCACGCTAGAATCTTGGACTAATAATTTGCACAAGGGACACACTTGGGTCGGCCGGAGACATCTTGCAGCTGGGCTAAAACAATGACACTTTTATTCATACTAGCAGGGATAACGTGCGTTGCACGTTGATTCACTTTTTAGTATGAGAATAAAATATTAAATTTATCATTAAACTCAATATTTCCATAATGGTTCATAAATACACATATATGATGAAAAAACGATGATGTTGTTGATATTTGGAAGTTTAATTACTTAAAAAAAGAGTGAATAAAGAAACTCCCAAATGACTATATATAGTACGGAGTAATGATGAAAAATATTTTATTTCGAAAAATTTACTTTGGAATGCATAATTTATTGTTATTTTTATATAATGATACTTTATTAATGATTACGTGCGTTGCACGTATAATCTCTATTGTATATGAGTAATTTATTTTAAATTGTAGTAATATAATGCGTATCAATTTTTTTAAAAAAAATATTATTATATTAACTTCAACAATTTCGGCAAGTAAATGTGAAAAGTAAACAAAAAATGAGCCTTAGTAGACAAAATATATTTTCCATCGTATAACTCTCTACTACTTGAGCTCTAATGCAAAATAGAATTAGGGTTCAAAATCTAACATGCCATCTAACTTTATTAAGTACTATAATTGAATCAGATGTAATTCTTAGTTTCAAATTTATCGCATGGAAAAAAACACAAAATCTAATTTCTAATAAATTTAATATGAGAATTTAAAAATATCTATTATATATATTTTCAGATAACTAATAATTCTATGATTTTACTGAACTTTAATTATTCTGCGATCATATTCTATATCGTAAATTATATCATCTTAGTTATGTCTTCCTAGTGATAGATGACTATATATAGAGATATGTATGAGTATGAAATAAAAATGATTATATTTATTAAAATATAAATATTTTAAATATTTTAAAATATAGAATAATCTATTGAATAAATAAGAATATGATAATTTATAAATAACTCACTCATTCCTCGAAGATACTATGTATTGTATGCCATAATTTTTTTAACTATAAATATACTTCTCACACTCTTAGTGAACAAACCAAAATGGTTAAAATGTCACACTCTTAGAGGACGGATGGAGTACCATTTTACTAATATAATATTGAAATTTAAGATTCACTTTTTATTTTCCAATTTCTTTTTATCTTACGTCTTCATCATGTTTATCAAGGTTGTTTAGCTTAGAATATTGGAATAATGTTAATATATTCATATTTTTATGGTCTTAGTTAGCAAACATTTTCGAAGGAATAAGAACTTATATAATCAAAATTTCGAGATACAATATAGATAATTATTCAAAAGATTAAATTTTATTTTATTTTATTTTTACTCATAGATGAATATCAATTCGTGTGGATGCGAATTCTGTTGGAAATATAAAACTATTAAAATGTAACACTAATGATTTTTAAAGACCTTATAGTTATAGTATACTACATCATTGCCCTTAAATTGAAGACATAGCCAAGGAAAAGAAAAACTATATTTGAAATTCAAATAAGAAATATAAGGGAAAATATAATTTAAATTCCAATATATCTTTTTACTGAGAATATGATAAGATGGATATTTATTGTCACATTATTATCAAAATAAATTTTTTAATAGTGGCAAGAGAAAAGTTTTGAAGACTTTAATTTAACAATCATTTATTTTGTGTTCAACTATATTTTTATAAGCTATATATACATATTTGTAGAGGCCATATTTATTTAAAAATTACATTGTCGGATCCTTTAATTTTGTGGCGAGAAGTCCAAAAATACTGAAATACCTAACCTATTATGTCCAAACGTTGTTAAATGTCTTCCTCATCAAATTATAGTCCCGACTTGGACATTTGTAAAAAATCATCAAATTCGATAAGATAATAAGATAATATTTTTTTTTGGAAAAATCCCTTTATAAATATTAGATTACATTAAAACTCTAATTAATAACTCATAAATTAATCAATTACAAATATTATGGTAATTTGCTAAAATATGAATCTATTGTTACTTGATTTTCTTAAAAATTTAATCTCATTGGATTTCATCAACCCACTCTTGTGAATCTTTTTGAGTGCATGTGAGATGATCTCTCTTATACTCATATAATGTTTTACATGTGATCATTCATGAATGATTTTGCGATGCCTTCTAGATGAGAAGACATGGCTGGGTGTTACAAATTATTTTATTTCCATATTGAGATTAATGTAGTATGTGTTTCATTCATCATGCATGAATACATTTAATTGACTATAATAGTTATTTAAGTGCAATAAATTAATGTAAGTATGTATATTTAAGTAATTCTAATGAATTGTAACATGCGTCCATAAAAATTATAGTTAATTATATACAATGAGTTGATATTGTACATGAATATATTTAATTAGTTACAAAGAATTAGTTGATGCATGAATATAATCAATGAAACATATATGAATTCATTTATTTTCAATACATATGTACTAAATTTGTTGAATTGAAAAAGTCTATCTTTTAATTAATAAAATATTAATTTATCGATATATTAATATCTCTCTAGATTAATAAAAATTCATGGTCCCAAGGTTATTAATTTATAGAGATTTTACTGTACACATACCAAAGAAGTGTGTAAATTTATTTTTGTAACATTATTTTATTTTTATGAGCACCAACTTATATAAAACATTAATTATAAGCGTAAAATGGGAAAACAAATAGCTATTTTATTATCAAATTCCGAAATGAAATATTTAAAAGGAAACAAAAACAAAAACTAAATATGACATTTGAAAAAGAAAAAAAAAACGGAGAGAGTAAACAATTACGTCCAAACGTACAAAAGACGGTTTATTTATTATCAAGAATTTAATGTTTTTTGTTATGAAAATTATAATATGCATGAGTACACTATTGATATGATTATATTTTAAAAATAATAATCGAGTTGATTATTCGTTGATTGATATGATTATATTTTAAAAAATAATAATTAAATTGATTATTATTTGATGGAGTATTAAAGTATACAATTTTTTAGTGTGTACATATATAATAAAGACAAATTAGATAAACTAAAATTTGTTAAAACAAAAGGACTCTTTGTAATAGGTATATAAATTTTACTCTATATTATGTGCATGGATTCGATGTATAAATCGTTATATTTTATTATAATTAACCTCAAGAATGTTGATCGTCAATACCCGTCCTAGTGCATCAAGTAATTTTTTTTCACATCTTAGAATTAAATAATATTCTATCATAATACGGATAGAGTTTTACTCCTATTAAAGTACTTAAGATAATAATAATTATTTATAATGTTATATTACAATATTGCCCTTAGTATTAAATATATAATAAGGATATAATAGGTAATCCAAAATTTGTAAAACAAGACACTTTTATAATAGGGTATAGATAGATTGACATTTTTCTATATAAAGATTGACACTTTTAAAAATTGTCATTTTATTCGTAAAATAATTATGTAAAAGATTGACACTTTTATTCATATAGATTGTCACTTTTCTATATAAAGATTGACACTTTGGGCCCGGCCGCACGGTGCCTCCGACTGATACAAGTTTTTGTCTTTGCACAACACCACTTCTTTTTTCTTTTCCTTTTTCTTTTTTATTCTTGAAAAAAAGTTTGTAAAAAGTCTTGTAGAAATTTCATCTACTAAAAAATACGGAGTATAAAAAGTAGTAATTGTACATGTGAAAAAATGTTATGGTGCATTACCTGTATAATTCTTTATATTTTAGGAAAGGGTTCATTGAAAAAATAAAAAAGACGTGATTTAATTTGTGAAGAGTGAAAATTCTTTATTTAATTCGTCAAAATTTAAAAATAAGTTATATATAATTTGTAAAAGTGTGAAAGTTAGTGATTTTTTTATTTTTTTGCAATACCTGTACCTGTACTGTAAGGTTTTTAGGATAATTTCCACCCTCAAGTTATTTTTGATTAGATTTGCGCACTTGTGTTCTTTTTTTCAAAACAAAAACATGTATGTTCTTTTTCTCAATTTCTTCGTTACAGTTTAGATAATATTGGTCAAAAGGTAAGATGATAAGTAAAATTATATGGTGTACTTATTTGAGACATCGAAGGCGATATGAGTTTTGATATGGAAATTGAATTTTAATCTTTTGAAAATGCAATAAATAGTGTGGAGATATTTTGTACGTTGTTAAAGAAAAGTATCATGCCAATTTGGAAGAAAATAGAAGTTTAACAATAACTAGTTTTGCACCCCGTGCTATGTACGGGAACAACCGCTTAGTCATAATTGAATGAGTCAAAAAATAAAACACCCACTTTAAGATAAAAAAAAAAAATCAAAATTAGGTATGAAATATCAAAAAACACAAAAACTACACAATTTATTGAAATTGAGACTAAAATGTCCTTACTTTGAGTACATTGCCACTCTCTCCCAACCCAGCCCAAGCCCGGTTCAGCCCGACCCAACCTGGCCAGCCCGACTCGACCCGATCTGACTCGGTCAGCCCGACCCGACCCGAAAATTTTTCCATTTTTTTTTCCCGAAATGTGCAAGTACACAGTATGTTTTTGATCATTTAGTACTGTTTACCCGGTAAGTGGTAAACGAATAATGTCTATTTGTAAGTGCATTACGCAGTACGTTTATGTTTTCAATTAGTATTGTTTACCGGTAAGTGGTAAGTGGTAAATGGATAATATCAAATTGTAACTGATTACGCAGTAGGTTTATGTTCGGTTAGTACTGTTTACCGGGCGGATCGGGCCGGGCCAACTGGGTCGGGCCAGGCTGGTATGGTCGGACCGGGCTTATATGGTCGCTAGCCCACCACATTCTAAATCAAACTCTTTAAAGTGCAAAATAAACCACAAAAATAATGTCGAGAAAAATGAATTTCGAGCATAGACGACATCGATCTAAAGTTGATTGGACAAATCAAAATAACACTGATGCCTGGATATGAAGATAAATGCGTATTAACATCACACATATCAACTGAATTGGATATTATAAATAAATAATTGAATCTGAAAACAATTGTAGAAAATGAGAAGGTTAATAGAAACAAAAAAATCAATCCCGATTTTTTTGGAGAAATACGAAACAAACATTTGAAAACTTCCACATAGCTGAGGTTTTAATTCGCTTCATTGACGATTCGGATAAAGAAGAAATACAAATTTTATTTTTGCCCTTAGGATGCTACTAAGAGATCAATATGGAGTAGGAAATAATTGCTACTAAATCGTGGGTTATGGCTGATCATGCATCTGATTTCAAGCTAACATTCATATTTTCTTTTGATCTTCAAATTGATAGTAATTTCAAAATTGTCACCCAAATTGAAATCCAATTGAAGATTCATGTTTTATATATAATGTATCAAATTTCAGAACAATATCTTTGTTTTATGAAAACTCTTTTACTTGGCGTCTCAATAGAAATTAATTTACCAGGAAACTACATTTTTCAATATATTAAATCACTGATCGTAATTATATGTGGAATTTATTTTGAAATTCTCATGAATTTGTCTAATTATTCCTGATAAAAAAAAAGTCTAATTATTGATCAATAATTTGTCTAATTGATTAATTAATTGCAACAAGAACTTTTGAGAATTTATAAAAAAAAATCGTTAAAATTTATCTCCAATGTTAATTATCACATTAAAATATATCTCCAAACTAATTATATATAGCTATTACCGTACGAGAATTCATAACTATTTTTCATTTTTTAGATAAACGGTCGAAAATGGCAAAACTAGTTTGTATCCCGTCGAAATTCATAATTTTGAAATAACATGTATTCTACTCCCAAGTTTTTTAACACATTTGCTTTTTGTA
Organism: Mentha longifolia; assembly: GCA_001642375.2. NCBI lineage: Eukaryota > Viridiplantae > Streptophyta > Magnoliopsida > Lamiales > Lamiaceae > Mentha > Mentha longifolia. The sequence goes on from CM038119.1 coordinate 8,859,175, forward strand.
TGGGAATTAAGGAGAGACTGTAAGAGATGTAAAGTTTATTGTGTTTAGGGATGTAATGTGGTTTATGTATTTAGGCATATTTTAAACTAGAGCATCGTAGATGCATAAAAATATATTCATGTATGATCTTAAATGAAATATCATATCAAAACCTTTAATTTGATATAAAAATCATAAAAAATAAAGAATAAACGAGCAAGTTATGATAATTTAAACTTTTAGAATTTAAATAATATTGGGATATGTGCTGAGATGTGAGTGAATGATGAGATTTTTTAGAGAATTGATGCAGCCCGTGGTTAGGGGTGAGCAAATTAATCCTAAAACCGAAAACCAAACCGAACCAAACCAAAATATTCAATTTGGTCCGGTTAGTTTGGTTAATTTGGTTAATTCCGTTTGAAATTAATTATTTTTTTGGTTTTTTGGTTTGGATTGGTTTCATTTTCTTAAAACCAAATAAAACCGAAAACCAAATTATAATATTTTGAATTAATAATATTTATATACTAAAATTTTAATTGTATATGTTTATAGTATTTTCTAAAATTGGTCATTCTTAATCTTCTTATTTTCATATTTAGTATTAGTGTCTTGTGACTTTTGAACACTGAAAACTTCTAATATTATTGATTTTGAATGATTTGGTTATTTTTTTATTTTTTTACAACGATTGCAACGTATGTACTTATCAATTGTTTTGTTTAATATTGAATTTACTTATTGTTATTTTGTTTGATATAATATTTATTTGTTGGTTATTTTTTTAAACTCTTAATCTTATATTTGTATTGTTTTGATTTTATGAATTATTGGTACTGGAATGATATCATATTTAGTATTAAAAAGAAATGAAAAAAAAATTGGACAAACCGAATTAACCAAAATAAGCAAATTATTTTGGTTAATTCGGTTTGGTTTCCAAAATAATTTTGGTTTGGTTTGGATGTAATTTTAAATTTTGTTATTATTTGGTTTGGTTATATTTTAAGACAAAACCAAACCAAATAACCGAATACTCACCCCTACCCGTGGTTCGTGGTTTGAAGCCCATGGGCCAAAAATTTTAGATGATATAGGCTGAAGAGTGAAGATATTATTTAGTTTTTTTTTATTTAGTTGCATATTTTTATTTATTTTCATTTTTTATTAATAGTTTAGTTGGTATAGCTATTTTCAGCTTAATTTTGGTTATTTTATTCCTTTTTAGATTGGGATTTGGTTTGTTATATTTTGGGATAGGTTTTTAACTAGTTTCTTTAGGGTGCGTTTGGTAGACCACAATACCCAAGATAGGATCAGTTATCTGGGTTTATCTGGTGTTTGGTAAAATGGACAAAAAAACTAGAAAGCCCTTGATAAAATGAAAGCCCGGCTCTCTTTCACTGTATTCTTGTGATAATCCATCCCAATGAAATCGGGTTGCAACATTGTGCTTGCATCTTACCAATTTGTCCCTTTACCAGATTTATTCTTTTCATCCTCAAAAAAAAAAAAAAAAGATTTATTCTTTTCGATTACACAATGCCGGATCAGAAATAGTATGAGCCCTATTTTTTTTTTATTTTTTTCAACTCTCCCATTTTCCCCAAACATGGACGGCAAGCATGGAAGCCCATTGTCGATTAATCGAGAACTTTTCCCGATTACGGCGATGAAAAGGAGAATAAGAGGGCAACCAAGCAGTCGAAATCCACCATTGTTGAATACCCGGAAGCTGTGAAAAAGACGCATTGACTCGATTCCGCGCAGGATAATTGCGCTCTGGATCTGATAATTCATTGATATACTTTTAACAAATATTTCTACTTGCCGTGGGGCACGCCCATAGGAAATCTTTTAACAGACATCAGTTTAGGGAAAGTGGGAGTTTCCTTCACACACACAATCAAAGCAGTGGAGCCTTTCTTCACAGTCTTGCTTTGGTGAGGTATAATTCTACTTTAATTAGCAATATATATAAATAAAAAAAATAAAAATAAAATAGCCTAAGAAAAGGCTATTTCTCGAAAGCAATAGAGTATAATTTAATTAGCAATAGATTATGTAATTTAATTACCAAAGAAAAGGTTATTTCTCGAAAGCAATAGAGTAATAAAAAATGCAAGGTTATATACGTAATATTCTAATTTAATCTTAAGCATTATTCAAGGTATCAAACACATATTTAACTTATCTTGGTTTTTAATTTTATCTACCAAGCACATATATACATAATTTATCTCACTTCCTATTCATCTAATTATCTAGGTTTTATTGATCCTATGTTATCTACCAAACACTGCCTTATAGGGTTAGAACTTTATGAAGCCTATAAATATGGTTCTCATAAGGGTGACGAAAATTGAATAATTATTCATGAATAAAATTTTGTTGTAAATATATTTTATATATGGACATTACTTATTCATTAGGGTTTCTCTCTCTTGTATATATATCTCGTGTGTATCCCATTTGTAATTTACGGTGAATAAGATTAATGAGAAAACCCTACTTCTACCGCCGTCTTCTCCCTTCTCTCTTTCTCTTCTGTGTTCTTTATTCTTCTTTACAATATTACTTTACAACACGTTATCAGCACGAGTCTCTAACCAATTGAGCAGATCGGATCTTGAAGCGTATACGGATTGAGTAAACTATGGAGGTATGCCCTAGGAAAGAATCGTATCTTTCCTGCAAGGTAACATTACTAACATCATGACTGAATCATAGGTATTTGATACATTGTGAAATTCATAAGATCGACGGTTTTTTCACTCGATCTTTTAATTGGGAGTTTCTTCAATTTTAATGTTTATCTTGGGGGTACGATATATGGTGATGAACAATTAAATAGGCTTTGGTCATGTCTTCGTCATTTTTTTTATCTTTCATATTGTTGTATTCAATGTTTAAGGCCTCTGCTAATTAATCACATGTTGAAGTTGCAAATTTGTTAGATTATCATGTCATGATTGTTTTATAATTTGCAGAACCACCATGTATAATATAGGGTACAGAATCTGATAATTACGTGAATTTATTACGTGAATGATTCGATATCCAAATTGATTATACGAGTACGAGTAGCTTTGTTTTCATGATGCCTTTTTAAATAGTATCTACACAGAGTCTATGTTCATGCTTGGTGTTATTGATTGCAAATGCTTTCCATGTGTATTGACATGGAATCTATTTTTGCTATTGGGCACACTATAATAGGTTGATGTTTTTATACCATATGAGTGTTTGGTTAATTGAGACACTTCACATATTTGTGCCTTGTATTACAATATACCTTGATTATGATAAATATGTGGCTTGGTGGACAGTAACTGCATATTAGTCAGTCCACAATTTAAGAATGTTTTAATGTTATGATATTTGAATCATATACTACGATATGGAGATGAAAGAAAGACAAGAAGCTCATAATATGGATTATCCCAACAATTTAGCTCTGAAGGCAAAAGTTTTAATATTTCTTCTATAAAAATACTATTATTTTATAACAATTCTCTCCCAAATACTATATGATTGAATTATTTCTTCTATTTATGTACTCCAACAGTAGTACATAATTAAAATAAATTATAAGAAAATTCTTTGTATTCCAACAATAATACATGAAAATATATAGTTTTTTCTTTATGGCAATCCCTGAAGGATCATAATAAAATTTTCATAGTTCTCCCTTAAGTATAATTATTTGAGCTCATATTTTCAGATTGTGTACTCCAGAAGTAGTACATAACTAAAACAAACTATATGTAAGGATCAATCCTAAGTATTTTTTCACTTCGAAGTCATTCGTAATTACCAAATGATGCCTGAAGCACATGCTAGCTTCTACTTATAGAAGCACTCGAGGGAGATCTAAGAAAAATTTTGTTGATCTTAATGTGGTGAAACAAGTGTAAGCTA